>CAEMYA010000183.1:132596-150279 GCA_903131615.1 Diplodus sargus | reverse complement strand
TCAGCTCTGATGGACAGCACTCAGGCATTTGCCATTGAAGATAGCTGAAGTCTGGTCAAGTTAATCTGTAACTTACGATGACAACACCAAGTCTGCCTGGCAGACCACTAACAGATGGATTGCCCTCACTGAACTTTTGTCCCAAGAAAGCTCTATACCACAAGGCCTCCAAAACAACATGTCTCCGCTCAGTTCTGCTGGTGTTTTAGCTCTCAATGCGCTGCACCTGCTCAACATAGTTTATACACTCAGAAGGACGTAGACAAACTAACAACCGCTCAAACTGTTTGTAGCTATCAGTTCGCTGCACTTCAACCATAAACATGACCTTTAACAACTGCTTCCAAATGAAAAATGTCACCAAAGCACAATCAGATCCTTATTAGTGGCCTGCTGGGCAGTAAGGCCGAGGGCCCTGCAACAGCTTTGTAATGATCTCTGCATGGTGTTATCATGCAGGATGCTGTTGCACTGAGTTGCAAAGAAAATGAATTCCTGCAATTGTTTTCATTTTGTTTTATAACAGAGGTTCAACATTATCTTCAAGCAAAGGCATCGCATTACCATGCTCACTGAGGTCGCATGTGAGTCTCGTCATGGACATGAGGGCAGAGAACAGAGCTGCATATGGCGTCAGGCTAGCTTCTACCGTGGCCCTGAGCATGTCCCTAGCCAGGCCGAGGCCCAAGCTAAACACGACCACTCGCTTTTCGCTTGCTCGCTTCTACCAACCATAGGTTTGTATCTTCGTACAGGGACCTGTAAGTCGGCGGGATGGCACAAGGGCTCGTAGGATACGCTATTACCAATACCTGCAGTTGATCAATGGCCTGACTGGCTGCCATTCATTGAAACCACAGCTATCAGCTCTGATGGACAGCACTCAGGCATTTGCCATTGAAGATAGCTGAAGTCCGGTCAAGTTAACCTGTAACTTACAATAATAACACCAAGTGTGCCTGGCAGACCACTAACAAGTGGATTTCCCTTACTGAACTTTTGTCCCTAGAAAGCTCTTTACCACGAGGCCTCCAAAACAACACGTCTCCGCTCAGTTCTGCTGGTGTTGTAGCTCTCAATGCGCTGCACTTCTACCATGAATAAGAATGCCAATGTTCAATGCCAATGCCCTGCTCAAAATAGTTTAGACACTCAGAAGGACGTGGATAAACTAACAACCGCACGAGAGAAACCTTACACAGGCCACCAGAAATTAACATGTCTCCTGTCATTCTGCTGGTGTTTGTAGCTCTGTTTGCTGCACCTCTACCATGAATGAGACGACAATAACTGCTTCAAATCCAAAAACTGAGCCACCGCACAGCTGCACATCAGAAACTGATTACAATCCTTTTCAGTTGCCTGCTACGTGAAAAGGCCGAGGCTAATGTTAATGTTGAATCTACAAACATGAAGCTGTCCATTTAAAATTTAAATGCCCCAGCTCAAAACCCACAGGGCTCAAAGGAAGTAGAAGTATTTTAAACAGGTTTTTTTTCCACTGAGAGGGAATATAAACAAGTCTGGTTACAGTGCCTAAATGCACTTGTTTGATCTTATTAATAAAGCATTTAACATGTGTAGACACTGAGAGCACCAACATTAGAACCAGTGACAGGTGAAATAAATAACATGGATCATTGTGTTCCAATGCCATGTTCGGCTGTGAAACCATGAGTCCTGGCATTCATGTGGACGTCTCTTTGACAAACAGCAGTCACCCAAACACAGCTGCAGACCGAGTACACCCCCTCATGGCAGCACCACTCCTTGATGGCAGTGCCCCCCCAGCAGGACAACCTGCCTGCAAGGCTGCAAAAACTGCTCAGGAACGACCCGAGTAACGTGGGAAAGAGCTCAAGTTGTCGACCTGGCCTCCAGATTCCCCAGATCTCAATCCAGCTGAGCTTCCACTGGATGCAGTCTGAGCCAAGAACGATCCATGGGGGCCCCACATGGATGGGATTTGGCTCTGACTCATCAAACAGATGCTCAACTGGACTGGGATCTGGAGAATGAGGAGGCCAGTTTGACACCTTGGGTTCTTTGCCATGAGGGGGTGCAGTCGATCTGAACGGTGTTTGGGTGGGTGGTGTTTGTCAAAGAGGCTCCAGAGAAATGACAGAACTCAAAGTTTCCCAGCAGAACATTTGATTGAAACAAGATGATCAATGCTCATTTCACTAGTCAGTTGTTTTAATGTTGTGGCTAAACAGTGAAGATATACATGTTGAATAAAATATGAATATATCATTTATATTATATGTAAATGAGATCAAATAAATGCAGGCGTTTAAGACGTACTGTTTATATTTCCTCTCAGTAAATAAAACCCATTTAACATGTTGAACTGAAACAAGGCCAGTCGCCAAAAATATAGCACTTAGTAAAATCCATTTAAAATACTTCTTTTACTCGTAATTTTGTTTGCCTTTTTAAAAGACAAAAAGAAAAAGAGGGAGACTAGTGTCCCAACAGTGACACTGTCGTGGCTTCTGCCAACCCAAACTGTTAGTATTCAACGACCTGTGAATGAGACTCGACGATCCTCTAGAATCATTTACTGATCTTAGAATATTATTGAACCGCAACTGACAAATCTCACACTTTCTGCCTTTAATTTTTGCACCTGTTTTAGCACTGACCTTGTTGGACCAGGTGTCTCTCCTCTCCGGGTCTGACCACTTTACAGATCAGAGCTGTTCCACCTGAAGCTGAAGACAAGTCCCACTGTTCACCTGGAGAGAGGAGGAAGGTCTTTAATATAACATGAGGACAAAATGCATATGTGTGTCTCTGTGTGTACAACATTATATATATATATATATATATATACATACACACACACACACACACACACACACACATACATACATATATATATACACACACACACACACACATATATATATACATATATATATATGTATATATATATATAAATAAAATCTGGAAAAAGAAGATGTAATTAGATTACAGACACATCAAGTAAAAAGAGGATTTCTTACACGATTATAATTTCATACTAAAGAATGACATAGCAGTCTGTAACCATGTGCATGACATCACTCCAGAAAACTCACATCACTCTGCACTGTAAAACAATCAATAAATATATTTCTTAAAAGTAAACCAAATGTATTAATTCCTGAGAACATTTAGTGCTTTACACACGAGTAATATGATTTTAAAGTCGATCTTTTGACACACATGGAGTCAGCGCAGTGATTCAAATAACATATTAAACCAGAACTGAGACAAACACACTGAATCCATTCTGTGCAGCTACACTGAGGCTGCATATTGTGTGTTAAACTACTTTAGCTGCTCAGAATGACCTTCTAGCTGCTGACATACTAACATACTGAGACATTACTAACACAGCATGGAGCCTGTTAGCTAACTGTGCTGTACTCAGATATTCAGCTGTAACGATGCTAGTATTAACAAGCTAACATTACACAGCACGTGGCGTCATGCTAACACTCTCCCACAGACATACACGTTAGCTAACATGCAAACCGGTCTGTACAAACACGATGATTAAATGACCCAGTCGTCTTTATAAGCTCGTTATACTGTCAGTACCCAGTTAATGTGTCCTGACCCGTTAATAAAGGCAGCTGAGCCGCTGCTTACATGTTTCCCAAACCGTGCAGTGCATCTGCAACAACTTTAAAGTCAGCTAGCTAACATAGCATAACAACCACTCACTGAAACTGACCTGCACACGTTAGCTAACCAGCTTTCTAAAGTATACACACATTTAATAAGTTTCATGTCGCCTTTACTCAGACTCACAACTTTCTTTGAAAAAGTGACCACCGTTTAATTAACTGTGCATTATTCATGTGGTAAACAGGCAGAGATAAAACGACCAAAATCATAATGGAGTTTGGTGCACCGAGAAAAACATCTGTCGCGGATTTAATTGGATGTAATTAAAGGATTATGTTCCAGCTGAATTTACCTCAACACTAAACAGTTAAATGAGACCTCTTCTGCTTCTGTTCAGAGTCATTTCAGAAACATTTGAGACAAACACAAATCTCACCGACATGAGAGGGAGGCTGGCTCCATTTTAACCCAGAGAACATGAAGATCGTTACTATGTGAAGCTCTGATATATGAAGGAACATCGCCTGGGCTGATTACCTGAGATCTGTGGGTAATAACTGATCTGTGCACCTCCCACACCCACATGAATACACCTGTACTGAGCAGGTAACTGGGCACATAAAGCAGAATCATACAGAACAGTTTACTCACCGTGTTCGTGTCCTCAGAGAAGAGTCGCAAAGACCAGAGTGACGCTCTGTCAGCCTTATTATACACTTATTTAGTTTTGGAGGGAAATGCAGTAACTTCGCGCGGGAAACCGCCCCTTTTGGAGCGCACCACATGGATTCGCCAGAAAGTCTGTGGGCGGGACTTATTTGACCTGGTTTATGCTGATAGATCCACAGAGACAAACAGCTCAGGTGGTACAGCAGGTATCCCAAATATAGAGCTTTTGCCTCAGAACGGTTGAACTCCTGGCTCAGAGTGTTTGACTGCATCCTGTTTCCTGTGAGTTCTCAAGCTGTTTTGTCAAAAGAGGCTAAACTCAAAATAAAGCAAATATTATTCGAACCAACACAGACAAACAATTGTTAATAGGATTAAAAATGGTCACTTTTTTTATTGATATTTAATTTCTATGGTCTTTGTTTGTTATTTCCAATACTAACAGAATGTAATCAAGTTACTTTAGTTTAATATTGTAATTGGGTGAATTCAGGGAATTAGGGCACCTCAGCACAAGTGTCGTCGATTTTTGACTTTAATATGTCAACAAATGAAATGAAGATTTTGAACCCTTATTTATCCAAAGTTCATTTTCAAAATAATACACAAATAAATAACATAAAGAAGCGTGCGCATGCGTGTGTGTGTGTGTGTGCGTGCCCCCTGCCACCACCACAAACATAATATTCACATTTTTATTCATAACATTGTTATTGAAGCTAAATCCATGAAATGTTAACATTATAACTTAGTGATTATTATAGGCTTCTAACTAACTTCTGAGTAAAGTTGTGGCGAGACAATTAACTAATCAATTACACCGTTACCATAAACATGTAAATGCACAAAATGAATCGAATTATGTTATGTGTAACCATACAGTCTATGGTGTAAACGCACGTGTTTGTTAAGCTTTTATTTTGGTGATTAACCAACTTCCGGTTTGGATTGGATATTTTCTAATAATAATAATAATGCATTTTATTTTAAGGGGGCCTTTCAAAGCACTCAAGGACACCGCACATAACAACAACAGTACAACAAAAGACAGTACAAGTACAGGACAATTTAGTGCAAATAATAATAAATAATTTAGTGCATATATATATATATATATATATATATATATATATACAGTATATATATAAAATTGGCGGTGTCCTTGTCGGCCATCTTGACTGCGGATGGGTTCTCTTGAAATTTTCTGCTGTTTGATGTCCTGACTGGGATTGTGTGAAGTTCATGTCTACAATCGGCGACAGACAGCGAGTTACTTTGACTTCCTCGACAGACTCCAGCAGAGAAACTCACTGAGTCTTTGTTCAGCTGTCCTGACGGTGTAGTGATCAGTGATCAGCTGTGTGTGTGAGATTGACCTCCTGCAGGTTTGGCTCCGCCCTGCAGTCAGGCCTATTGGTCACAGCTGACTTGGGCGAAACTGCCTGTTAACATTCAGCTTCAACAGTTTCACAACATTTTACTCAAAAAGTATCCAGACAAGATTAAATATTACAGCTCAACTTCCTCACAGAATAAACACAGGATCTATAATTCCCTCTGACTCACCTGCCGTCATTCACAGCTTCTCTTTCATGTACGAAATGTATCAGTGTATTATAATTTATGTGTAAATTATTACTTTAATTAAACTTAATTAAATATGTTCAGTATGCAAGTCGGCACCAAACCACAGGATGTGTTTTATAATGTTTTTATATGTTTACAGCTGCTGATGCATGAAACTGCTACTGTGATGATACATGACAGTTAAATATTGAATCTGTGTATAATAACCAGATCCTGACATGTGAATGAGCTGCCACATCCAAGATGGCAGCGACGTACGGTCCAGCGCTCAATGAGGCTTCTATGTGTAAATGTATATATGTCTATATGTATATATCTATGTTTATATTGTAGTGGTGGATTTGTTCTAAATAATAATGATACTGCTCTTTGTCCAAACAAACAACATTATCAACTAACTCTAAAATCTAAAGTCCACTGAGGCTCTGACAAACACTAACGATGGCGTCTGTGTCTCCGTCACCTGGTCAGTAACCATAAACCCTCCCAGTGCCTCCATCAACACTCCTAAACCTTGTGGAAAGCCTTCCCAGAAGAGATGAAGCACATCCCAAGAGTCTTTGCGCGGCCAAAAAAGATGAAAGAGAGAAAATTCGGCCTGGGCGGCAGAAATCGGGACGTGAGGGTAAAACATCCCATTCCAGCATTCAGAACCGCCGTCATGGCAGACAAAATGAAAAAAATCGACACCTTTTGTCTGCCATGACGGCGGCGAGCATAACAAGCTAACGCGAACGTGAGTAGTTCAAAAAACCTTCTTTTTAGTAACTCTGTGTACACAATGTTCTCAATGCTGGTGTTCATGTGTAGAGACCCTGGTGATACTACGAGCAAAGTTTCATGTTGTGTCGAGCCTTCTTAGCGTTTTAAATATAGAGATTTGATTTGGTTTGATTTGATGCTATCATAAAAGTGCCATTGAAACTACGGTTAATCTTAAAAGTGCCTCTTTTGTCGTACTTATGCTTTTACGCGAAGGTTTGACTCATATATATTTACAAAAAAAGCCTCGAGTTTCACTGTAACGAGGTCTCTGAAGGACTCGCCTTCGAAGACGGCAAAGGTCGAGTCCTTCAGAGGATGCAGACCCTGAACTGAGACACAGCATATATGTTTATGTCTCCAATAACATCATGGGGACGTTTCTGTGGTGTGTTCACTGTCTCTAATAAAAGTGGGACGTGTGAACCAAATCAAAACAACAAACAAATGAACGGTGGCTTGAAAGACGGCTGCAGAGTCAAATAGTTTTCAGTCTTTATTTGAGGTAAAAGAAGGTTCAGATCCGTTTCTCAGCTGAACGCAGCAGTTCTCAATGTCTGGAGGATCATTTGGGAACGTGGAATTGAAAAGCCCTTAACTGTCCAAACTGCTGGAAAGAAAAAGTTAAAGTTGACGGAAACACAAAAATTCAGACAAGACACAAACACCAGAGGAACGTCGGCTGTTGAGAATCAAACAAATAAAATTCAGATCTTTTTGTCTGGAAGAATAAAAAATATCAAACATTAAAAAAACAAAAGCTGAACACACTGAACAAACACTCAGGTTCTCCGGTCCGATTAGAAAAACTACAACGAGACAAAGTCTTCTCAGTTCTTCGTCTCACTCCAGACAACAACTTTGTTAATGACAATAAAAATACACGTTAATAAACTGAGACGTATGATCGCTAACGTCGCTAACAGCATCACAATGAATCAGAAGTTCTGAGTGGACAGAATCACACATTTGTGCTGTTAAACAGTTAATGAACTCTCGTTTAACGTTCGTCAACTTTCAGCTTCTAAATCGTCGGTCGCTGAGACTCTCACAGGGCAGCAGGGTGACGTATTTCTGTTGCTAACTGAAGTTAGCTTCGCTCTGGTTCCCTCCACTAAAAGCCTGATTTTAATGTAGATTATTACAGAAAATAATCTGACCAACACAAGTTACGATACTTTATGATAATCTTCTTATTTCAGACATTTAGCTGAAAACCTGCTGACGTCCTGAAGAGCAAACAGGAAGCTCACATATGCAAACTTCCACTTGATCAAATGTATTTTTCCCTTCGATCTAACGAAGCTAGCTACCCAGCTACTGGTGATGCTAACATAAACGAAATGATGACAGTGTGTCTGATAAACTGACGCTCGGCCGCGTTAAGCTAGCTGCACTTTGTGTTCCCAGCTGTTGCTAACCCGTTCTGGCTCGAGGCTAATCTTTGCTAAGATTGCCTCGTCATTATCTCCTGTGGTTAGCTAACGCTGTTCAGAGCAGTTAGCTAATGCTACACAGCTGCTGATGCTAACTGTGCTATTAGCCAGCACTGCAGTATTGTTTCAGTGTTGATGGCGGTGAAGCACTCATTATTGATCATATTAATAATCTCACACTGCCGAGTTTCATATTTTTAACTCGCTGCTACATTTACAGTCACAGTATGTGTCTGAAGCTTATCTTTGATCGGTTACAGTCACTTGAGATGATAAACCAGCTGTTTCCAGTCAGACACATTTTTAAGTGACAACGCCACTGGGATCTCATCAATGCATTGTGGGTAAAGTCCTTCTGTGCAGCTCAGCAGCCATCCCACAGTAACAAGCTGACGAGACACGTCACATCTCTTCCACCTCCTGTTCCTCTCAGTGACCCTTAATCTTTGCTCTGTCTCTTCCTATTGGTCTAAATCGTGTCAGTCAATATATCTCTGATTAAACCCCGCCCTCCCCTCTGTCTTGTCATCTGATTGGCCAGATGTCCTGTTAATAACTGAGGCCAACCTCCTGTCTCTTGTCCCTGATTGGTCCAGAGCTGCAGCCCATCAGAATGATGTGACACAGGTCATCTCGTCGGCCAGCTCGTCCTCGTCGCGGCCCGCCCTGATTGGCTCCTCGTCGCTGTAAAGCGCGGCAGGGTCAGCGGTGACGTTACCAAGGAAACCGGGGCTCCCCGTGCCAAGCAGGTCGCTGGCGGCCGACTCCATCTCGTCCACCGTCATGTGACACGCGTCGGCGATCTCCCGCTTCGCAAACGCCACAAACTTTGGATCCCGGGCATAAAGACCGAGACCCTCCGAGATGAGAACCTGTGGAGAGAAGGGGGTAGAGTCAGTGACGGCGGCCTGACGATGAGTGACTCATCATTATCAGTAATCGATCAATGTTTCCTCACCGCCTCGACCAGACTGTCGGCCGAGCCTCGTTTCTCTGTCAGCTGAGCGCCGAGCTGCGAGGGAACTCTGAGGGTGGTGTACGCTCTGTAGGGGGGAGGAGCTACAACACAACGAGTCACATGATACCTTCAGACAAACAGCAAAGAGTCACAGTGATGTCATCGCATGTCAAAGTTAACTGTGTTGATCCTTCATACCTGATGTCCCTGCAGGGCCACCGTACCAGGCCGGTCTGGGTGCTGCACCTGTCACACTGACACCTGACGGACGAAACACACCTGGTGAGTTTATAAACATGTTCAGTGTTCCTCAGAACACTGCTGGGTGTAGTCTGCTGTTAGCCCGAGGCTAACATGTTAGCACAGAGCTCAGAGTGAGTTAACAGGTGAATGTGGCCGAGCAGCAGACGTTTGTTAGCTCCTGGTCGTGGAACCTTGATGGCTGTAAACCTGTTTACATCACGGTCACTTTCCAAAGAAAACTAACATATTCATATATATTTTCATGTGTTTTGCGTCAAATATTAACGTTATTTTTAGCTGCCATGACACTGTGTGTAAATCATGGGCGAGGACTGCTGCAGCTAATCATTAATCAATCTTTAGGCTACAAGCTACAGGAGCCGTTCTCAGTGGGAATCACAGCATTACACTTCCTGTCACTGTCTGGAGGGTTAGCTTGTGCGCTACAGTGTTAGCATGGAAGCTTAGATCATTTTATTCAACACAGGGAACAAGTCAGCACCAACTGTCTTCACCTCTTCCTGCTCCTCCCTTCTTCCCCTCCACTCCTCCTCCCCCTCCACCTACTCCTCCCCAGGGTGGGCTGCCTTCCTCCTCCACCAAGATAAGAGGAGCATACAGGAGGCGACCGCGGCGGGGACACGGGTTGGCCCAGGACGCCGAGGAGGCTGCTGAGGAGCGACCAGAAGACTGACGAGACTCATAACTGTTGAACATCTGCTGAGGAAGAGGAGGAAGAGTGTTACCTGTGTGCGTGTGTGTGTTACGTGTGAGTGTGTGTTACGCGTGTGTGTGTTACCTGTGCTCGTGTGCGGCGTGGCGGGGAGGTGGGGTGGTACGTCCCGGGGATGGGCAGGTCGTCGCTGCTGCCCTGCCTCCTCAGACACTGAATGTTAAACGACGGCTTCCGACCTGAAAGACGACGAGGCTGATGTCACAATGACTGACAGCTCAGGTGAGTCTGATTCATCTCTCACCTCCTCACAGACTCACCTGTGGGTGTGGCAGGAAGTAGCCGTCTCCGGGTCGTCCTTCTGCCGTCGTTGTAGCTGTTGCCATAGCTACTGTTGTTGTAGGGGGCGTGGCCATCGTAGTGGTCTCTGTACAGAGGAGGCTCGTCAAGGTATTGTCTGCAAGGACACACACACACACACACACACACACACACATGAATACACAGAACACACACACACCCACCCACCTGTCTGTCCACCCACCTGTCTCTGGAGGTGATGCTGTCGTTGTCCTCCTCTCGGCTGTAGTAACCTTGCTCTCCGTACGTCTCCATGTCTCCGTTCCTCCAGTATCGCTCCCTTGAATCCCTCCTACGAAACAATGTTAGTAGGTGCGCGCAGCAGAAAACAGCTGATTTGACCAAGCTAACGCGAACCACGGCTGGCTTGACTGCAGTTATGGCTCTGAGTGACTTTTCATAATTAATAAAGTGTGAATATAGCAGCATAGTTAGCTAGCCATGCTGCTCTTCTTCTTCTGTTTAGTGTAACAGCGTCTATCAATGTTGCATTAGCACCATCTGCTGGAAGACACACGTGACGGGGTGGAAAAACAGTCCCAAAAAATGGAGATTCACAAATATATTTCCACTGAATTGAAATGCAAATGATGACATACAAGTTGCAAATCAGAGGCAGATACGGATCCCTCTGCGTTTATTTGTGAATACTATTGAAACTGTTCTGCTGCAAACCCATCACCTGTTCACACCTGAAGATCCCCGTCATCGATCATTTGTCTCGTCTGCTGCATTTAAATATTTTGAACTTCAATGTGTCTGTTGTCATGGAGACAGTGTAGTTACTGATCTGTGATCCAATCACAGAAGACTTCTGGTTCTATTAACACTGCTGTTTTATACTAAACTAACAGTTTAGCACCTTGTAAGTATGGGTGAATCACTGCACATTAAAAGTGAAACCATCATGTGATTATATGTTACATAGTATTGATCATGAGATCTGAGTGTGTTTCATGATCAACGTCTGATCAAACTTCATCACGTCGCTCTGTGAAGCATTTTCCTGTTGTGTTGGAAACAGCTGATAGAATAAAAACATGGCCGGAGCTGCGGCTCGCTGCGTACCTTCCATGTTTGTAGTACGACGGCCTCTTGTGGCCGTGGTCCAGCACGCCGTTCTTCACCGACGAGCGGCGAGGATGGTGATGATTGACAGATGACCTCATGTCTCCATGGCGAAGGTGTTCGTCGCGCTCGCTGCCGTTCGGCATCTTGGTGAGAGAGCCAACCCGGTGGATCAGACCTCCATTAGACACACCGCCGTCCCCGACAACACCGCCAGGACCTGCAGGCGGACGAGAGGGCCGGTCCAGACGTTAACACACAGCAGCAACATGTTTTGTTGATTTAGATTTTAAAAGGAACAGCTGATCAGTCAGGTTACAGAAAACATGGATACTAATCTAACATCTTGTTAAACTTATTTGAAAAACATTTAAACGCTCGACTTAAACTGATTTAGGGACCGTCATTAAATTACTTAGCATAAATATATTCATACAAAATAATTGCAGTTTTTTCAATATCTTCCATGTCATGTGACCGACTGACTTCTGAAACAGATTCTGTTTCCATAGAAAATATATAATTATAAAGAAAATAATAATTGCCGGAATGAAGACTGCATTTCCCATGAGCCCTAGCGCCCACTGTCGTGAAGACGTTTGTCTGGCTGGCGCGTGAGGATTTGTTTTGGAAACGTCGGAAAGAAGACGGGACTGACTTTGAAAACTTCTTTCTCTTTATGTTGCTGTTGTCACTGTGTGTAATGCTGCTGCTGCACTGCAGTTTCCCAGCTGTATATATTAGCCACGGTGCTACAGAGCTAGCTCACAGCACAGTCACAGTGACTGTGATGGATGTTTAGTTCTCAGTGAGAAGCTGAATCCTTTATAATGACAGAGGATGTTACCGCTGCACGGTGCAGGTCGGCTGGCTGCAGCACACACAGCTGAACTGGATGCTGATCGAACACGTTTGTTGTTGTTTTTTTACGCGTGTAGCATCGAGAGCTAATCCAGTGCTAACGTTAGCCAGCTTTGTTGTAACAACATACATTCATGTATTGCTGTAAACTACGTACCGCATTACATTTCATGAATGAAATAAAAAGTTATTATTATAATAATTTATTTATACACCTGTCTCGGAGGAATCGGACAAATTCTGGATCCGACTTGAATCCTTCAAGTCCCGCAACTCTCTCCATCTCTCGGAGGAACCGCCATGTTTATCCGTGTTTCAGCCCGAGCTCGATCGGATTCCCTCTCGGCCTTTCGTTGGTCTTCGGTTCGAATTATTTTTCTCTTCTATGTCTCATTATCAGCCATGACAAAGTGTTAGCTCGGTTAGCACTGGCTAGCGTAGCAACAAAACAGCTATGCGGTCCTGAGTGTCGTCAGTTCCGGTCTGACTGCCGTAAATCGTTTCGTCAATGGTCCGACCCGACCAAAGCCTGTCACAGGTATAGAATTAGACTACTTAGAAACAGCGTGTCTTCACACTGATGGGCTCATTTGCTGTTGTAGGTAACAGAGACACATCAGCAGAAACCAGAGACTTTTGTATATCCAGTTAAAAACTCCGTACAGGGGATTTAATGCTCAAGAAGTTAACATATTTTCAAGCAACAACTTCTACACTATTTTGTCTCATGTCTTAGATTCTGAAATCCTGAAAATGATTTTTTTTTCAAAAATCTCACCAGTAGTCACCATTTAAAGAGTTAGTTTTACATTTTTTTTTATTTCAAATAGGTAAAAAATAATTCAATAATTATCGATATCGACTGATATGAAACTTGTATCGTGCTTCGTCTTTCAGCCATTTCGCCCAGCCCTAATTCACCTACTGTTACCATGGTAACATGATTAAATCTGATGATGTTTACCGGTGGGCGTGGTCAGTATGGAGCCTCGGCGGTCTTTGTCCGGTCCAAACCCGTTTTCACCCTGCAGACACCAGAGAGCAGCAGAGCGTCACATCTGGACTCTGACGTCACGTTCAAGGACTTAAAAATGATAAAAACCTTGTAGGCGACGTTCTCCTCAAGCTCCTCCTCCTCCATCAGCACCTCCTCCTCGTCCTCATCCAGGTCCTCGTTCAGAGCCAGACGCATCTCTGGACCCAGATCCTGCAGAGTCTTTAGACCGGCTTTACACAGCTACACAGACACAGACACAGACACACACACTTTATATCATGGCGCCGTTGTCATGTTTACTGACAGACTGACAGACAGACAGACAGACAGACAGACCTGTATAGCAGACGGGTTGGTGGTGTCTGTCTCTCCCGTCAGGTCTCCCTTCTCTTTCCTCTTCCTGAACTTCCTGAAGTAATCCTGGATCAGGAAGGTCGCATAAAACTTCCCCACAGTCACTTCCTCCTCTGAGAGAGACAGATCACACAGGTGATACAGAGCACACAGGTGAGACAGGTCACACAGGTGAGACAGGTCACACAGGTGAGACAGTATCAGTACCTTCATGTGGTGGTATTACTTCATCCAGTAGTTTTGGTTTCATTCTCTTCCAGATCTTCTTGATGATCCCCCTCAGCTCCTCGTTCTCCTGGTCAGGGTTACCTAGCAACAGCATGCAGTGGGCGGGGCCATATATAAGTCATGGTAATGTTGGTTCATGTGACGTCAGAGATATCGTAAGTACATGTTTTCATCTTGTACATGTGGTTATTCTGACTGACAGAAACAGAAACCTCTAATTAAACTCCTATTTAAGTAAGTGTAATCATCATCATCATCATCATCATCATCATCATCGTCACTTCCTGTTGCCCTGGACCAATCAGATACCTTCAGTCTTGATCTTGAGGGCAGTGCGAACAAGAGCAAATAGCGTGGCGTTAAAGGTCACCATCCCGTCACTGTTCAGAGGCATGTTCATCGCCACCAGACGCTGAGGAGGAGGAGGAGGAGGAGGAGCAGGAGGAAGAGGAGGAGGAAGAGGAGGAGGAGGAGGAAGGGGAGGAGGAGGAAGGGGAGAGTGTTGTGTTACTGTTCAGATTCATCTGCTGCCCTCTACAGGCAGAAAAGAGGAACTACAGAAATAAGAAAGCGTGGATGTGGACCTGCTGGGCCTGTTGCTGACCCCAGACCTGATCACATCCACGTGTGCGGCAGACGTTACCTTACAGGCCACTCTGTGAGGACAGAGTTTCCCAAAACCCAGAGGAGGCTGAATCCTCCTGAGCAGCGCCACGACGTCCAGGTGTTTGATCCGACCTCTGAGGAGAGAAGGAACATCCACTTGTTATTTACACTCGTGCTAAGCTAGGCTAACCAGCTAACTGCTAACCTGGACTCTAGAGGAGACGGACAAACATACTTGGCCTCTGGATCATATTCAGACCAGATCCTCTTAAACTCGTCCAGATGATGCGGCCCCAGAATCGACCAGTCACGTGTCAGATAGTCAAAGTTGTCCATGATGACGGCGACGAACAAGTTAATGATCTGAAGGACACACAAACGGTCAGTGTGTGTGTGTGTGTGTGTGTGTGTGTGTGTGTGTGTGTGTGTGTGTGTGCTCTGACCAGGAAAGCACACAGCATGAAGAAGCTGATGAAATAAACAATGGCGAAGTTGCTGCCGCAGCTGAACTCCTCTCCGGGCTCGGAGTCGGCCTCGGGGTCGCAGCGTTTACCTGGAAGACTGGCCAGCATGATCTCCTGCCACGCCTCACCTGTCGCACACCTGCACACACACAACATGATCAGTCAGTTCATTAACACCCAAACATGTAAACAGTCGAGAAGTGAGTGAAAGAAGTGAGCCGTTAGCTGTTAGCCGTTAGCAGCTTGCAGTCACATGACCTTTTCTTTCTCAGCATCACGGGACAGAAAAAGAATCACAGCAACATGTGGAGACACTTCCTGTGATCACCTGAAGAGCAGGAGCACCGCCTGAGGAAACGTCTGGAAGTTGTTGTTTCTGTTGATCTGAGTGTGAGCCTGCATCGCTACCTTCCCAAACGTCTGACAGACAGACAGACAGACAGACAGACAGACAGACAGACAGGATATCAGAAGTCGTTAGTCTAAACTTTGCCTCGTTATTATTCAAGTTTTACATCAACTGAAACTGGCTCCAGATTCTGATTTTAACAACATAAATGTTTTTCAAACCACTGAGCTGCAGATGATTCTATCATGACTCATCATAAAATCATCTGCATGAGACGTATAAAGACTCATTTGTTCAGACTTCAGAGCAAACAACATCACAGCACGTCTGTTCTGACGCTCAGACGAGATTCAACATCAATTCTACTTTTTGTTTCTTACTTTATCGATGGTGATGTGTGGTGGTTTCTGTCTTGTGATCAATGTTCTTATTGTGAGTCGCTTTGAACAAAAGCGTCTGCTAAATGTAAATGTAATGACGGTAACATTGTTCAAAGCCTGATGACTGTACTAACATTTAAAGTGAGAGGTTTGAATCAACAGGAGCTTCTGAAGAGCTGCAAACTTGATGTTACACTCAAACTTTAACATCTGGTGTTAAAGTGAAAGTCACACACGAAGAATACTGGAGAAAAAGTCTCAGTGTATCTGGTGCTAAATGAGTTCAGTATCAAAGTATCAGTAAAGTAACTGATCCATATATCAACATGTTTGTATAAACCGAGTCATCTGATCGTCACAATCACTGATTTTTCGGACTGAAGGGAAAATTAATAAATTTAAAAGTGTAATCTGTGAAGTAACTAGTTACTAAAGTAATCCAGTAAATGTAGTGGAAGTATAATGAAGTAGTGTTTCTGTTCCCTCTGTGTGAGACTGTGAAGCTGCTACAGAGTGACGCTCCTTCCTCTATAAAACCGTCTTTGTCTGAGAAGCAGGAAGTGTCTGAGCAGCGTGAGATCTGATTGGTTCTCAGGAGTTTGTCTGAGCTCACCTGCATCCCGACGACGGCGTAGATGAAGAAGATCAGGGCGATGAGCAGAGCGACGTACGGCAGAGCCTGAAGAGAGACAGACAGGAGGAGGTGAGACAGCTGCTGGGCCAGTGTTAGCCCCGCCCACACCCATACAGCCCCCGCCCACACCCATACAGCCCCGCCCCCTGACCTGTAGTGATTTGATGAACGTCCACAGCAGCGTACGAATCCCCTCCCCTTTGCTCAACAGCTTGACCAATCGCATCACTCGAAATAGGCGGAAGAAGGTGATTGACACCCGAGAGCTGTCCTCCCCACTCTGAGAGACAGACAGACAGGTTTGTTTCAGTTGGGATCAGATGGAAGATGAATATTCTGATCCACAGTAGACAGTCTGGAGGACTGACTCAGACTCAGAGAGTCCGCAGCCAATCAGAGCGGGCCAGCTCCACCCGTCCGGTACTCACACTGAACTCAGTAACGACGATGTCGACGACGCTGCCGACCACGATCAGAGCGTCGAACGAGTTCCAGGCGTCCACGAAGTAATGCTGGAAGAGACAAAGACACCAGAGCTGATGTCATCACCTCACTCTGACATCATCATCCTCACCTTCATCATCACAGCCTCCTGAAGTCTGTCATCAGATCGTGTTTATTACAAACATTATTTTCTCCCTTGTTAAAGCTTCACTGGAGCTGTGAAGCTAACAGTGTTAGCCTCCTCTCTGTGAGCCCTGCTGCGGCTTTAAGGTGCTACAGAGTGACACATCTTCTTCTATCAAACCATCTTTGTGTGTCTGGGCTGAGATCTGATTAGTTCTTGGGTGTCTGGCGGGTCAAAACCAGCTTCGGTTGGATGGGATGTTATTGGAGGTGTGTTTGTTTTCCTCACCCTGAGTCTGAGCGCGAGCAGCTTCAGCAGCATCTCCACAGTGAAGAGTCCAGTGAACACCATGTTGAGGATGTCCATGACGTAGCTGAACTGTTTGGACTGTTCGTAGTGCTGCAGGAGACAGAACCACAGCCATCAGACACACCGGGCAGCAGCACACACACAGAACCAGGATGAGGGGCGGTGCCTCAGACACCTGTGAGACTGTCACTCACCTGAACAGCCAGAGTGACGGTGTTGAGCAGGATGAGGACGAACATGACGTACTCGAATCCTGTGGAGTTGATGATGGACCAGAACTTATACTGGACCGGATTCTTTGGAATGTAAAGTTTCAGTGGCTGAGCCTTCAGGGCGTACTCCACACACTGACGCTGCGCGCGCACACACACACACACACACACACACACACACACACACACACACAGGGTTAGAATCCTGTCTGCAGTGTACTCATGTAACAGATTACTTTGATACTGAAGTAAAAAACAGTTTCTGAACTGTGGAGGAGGAGCAGGAGGAGGAGGAGGAGGAGGAGCAGGAGGAGCAGGAGGAGGAGGAGGAGGAGCAGGAGCAGGAG
>CAEMYA010000183.1:105345-117139 GCA_903131615.1 Diplodus sargus | reverse complement strand
AGGACCAGAGCCTGAGGATAGGACCAGAGTCTGGACAGGACCAGAGCCTGAGGACAGGACCAGAGCCTGAGGACAGGACCAGAGCCTGAGGGCAGGACCAGAGTCTGGACAGGACCAGAATCTGGACATCAGGTCTCCAGTTTTCTTACCCTACGATGACGATAACGAAGTCGAGCAGGTTCCAGCCGTTGCGGATGTAGGAGCTGGGGTGCATCACCAGACCGTAGGCCAGGATCTTCAGGAAGGTCTCCACAGTGAAGATGATGAGGAACACGTACTCCACTTGTTCCTGAGACAGACACCATCATCACAAACAGAACAGACAGTGTTTACTCCTGCTCCCCAGAGGATCAATACTCTCAGCTCACACACACACACGCACGCAATCTCATATGAGTCTCATATCGATTAGCATAAATTACAACATCAAGATCTTCAACCAGTCACTCTCCCAGTTCACTGTCCCGTCCTGCCTGAGGTCCTCCACCATGGTCCCCCTGCCCAAAACACGAACATCACCACTCTGAGCGGCTACCGGCCAGCAGCACTCGCCTTGTGGTGATGAAGTGCTTTGTGAAACTGGTCCGTAGTCACATCATGTCATTCCACCCTCCCACCTTTGATTCACACCAGTTTGCCAACAGGGCTAAAAGATCTACTGAGGACGCCGTGGCCACAGCCCTCCATGCTGCACTGACCCACCTGGAGCAGCAGGGGAGCTACACTAGGCTGCTGTTCATAGACTTTAGCTCTGCCTTTAACACCATCCTCCCCCATAGACTGGTGTCCGAACTGTAGGCTATTGGACTACCACACTCCACCTGCCTCTGGATTAAGGACTTTCTGGCAGACCGCTCTCAGAGGGTGAGACTGGGCCCCCGTACATCCAGGGCCCTCAGCCTCAGCACTGGCTCCCTGCAGGGCTGCGTGCTGAGTAACCTGCTCTACACCCTCTACACCCACGACTGCACCCCCGCTCACCACAGCAACACCTTCGTCAAATTTGCCAATGACACCGCAGTAGTGAGGCTCATCTCGAGGGGGGATGAGTCCGACTACGGAGACGAGGCGATTGGCGGAGTGGTTAACAACTTGCTCCTCAACACATCAAAGACCAAGGAGCTCATCATGGACTTCAGGCCATCCAGCCACTGCTCACAGGCAGGACCTGTGTGGAGAGGGTCTCTGACTTCCACTTCCTGGGAGTCAACATCGTGCAGGACCTGACATGGAGCGTCCACACCACTGAGCTACTGAAGAAGGCTGTCACAAAAAGGGTTCTCTAAAATGAAGAATGGATGGCTGGAGTCGCAGATATGCTTTGAAGTGCTTTTATTAACAATAAAAATGTGAAGAAAGAAATAATTACGTCTTCTGCACACAGGTTTTGGTCCAGTAACTTCCTTTTCAGTTTGACTTCCATCTTCAGACTGATTCCGCTCTCTCTCTCGAGGCCAGTGGTGGCCACGGGCTTATATATGCTCAGCCCCTCCCTCCAGACCAACCAACTGTTCTCAGGCAATTAACCCACATTTTAACACCAGAATTCACCATTCCTGTAATTCATGTACATTAATTTAATCCATGCCAATATACTTTACCATCACCCTGAAATCTCACAAGCAGAGACTTTACTGAACAACATCCCCCAAAAACTGCCGGTGTCCTTCTACTGCTGCTTAATTGAGAGCATCCTGTCTTACTGTCGCTGTGTGTGGTATTCAAGCTGCACTGTGGCACAGAGAGGCACTGGCTGCCCTCTCCCCTCTCTGAAGAACTGCACAGTTCAGCTGCCTCAAAAAGGACAAAACCATCGTACAGGACTCATCACATCCCGGTCACGAACTGCTCAAGCTACTGTTGACAGGCAGGAGATACAGGTCCATGAAAACAAGAACAGACAGACTACAAACCAGTTTTTATCCAACAGCCATAAGTGCACTGAATAGTGCCACTAAAACATAGTTCTCCCCACTTACCATCATCAAAAGGACTTTTTGAATGTGGATGTGTGTAACGGTGTCTTTCCTATGTGTTTTTAGCATTAATATGCATACAGTAGTTTTTATTTATATATTTGTTTATGCGCATACCTCAAATAGATGATTTGCACTGAACAAGGACTGCACTTAATTTTGTTGTATCTGTTACAATGACAATAAAGCTATTCTAAATTCTGCAGCTCTGATTGTTTCTCTCGTTCAGTCATGTGATCATGTTACAGAGGAAGGACCAGTGAGCATGGATGAAAGAGCACACACACACACACACCCACACACACACACACACACACACACACAGCTGGCGTGCCGTCACTTCAATATTCAGTAACGTGGTGAACAGTGTGTACAGTCGGACTGTAAGTGAAGGTAGAGTCATCGTAAAGAGGACAGAGAGAGCGAGCTGAACCATTGAAGCAGAAACTTGCCGATCGGCTCTGATCACAGACCTGCCAATCAATTACTGGATCCATGTGTGACCTTTGACCTTTATCAGTAAGTAGCTTCACATCCCTTTCACAATAAAGTAGCTTGTTGTTTACAGACACAGCTGATAATAACCAAACATAATGTCTGACATCGGGCTGTAACGATGCACCAAACTCACCATTCGGTTTGTATCACGATTTTTGACCCACGGTTGGATACAAACCTCGATTTTATTTTATTTTTTTAAATTAAACATTTTATTTATGTAACATTTCAATAACTTCTGTATATGATACTTGTCTGATAGTATCAGAGGTGCAGTATTGTGGAGGGCGTGTCTATCTGATGGTCTGTTAGCTGCACAGATCCTTCACTTAACTTAATACAGAGAAATGTCCCACAAAACAACGTTACAGAACCAAACTACGGTAACGTAGTAACTGTAACTGTCTTTGGCAACAAGTTAAAAATACCACAGCGGTACGTGGAGAAGCGTCCTTCCTCCCGCCCGTCCTACAGACTCCTCCTCACATTTCTACCATGCGTCTGTCACCGGCAAAAACACTTCACCTCACCGAGTGTTTCTGATGAAAACAAATCTCTGCGACGGTCAGCCCTCCGGACCGAGACTTCAATGAACTTTACCCCGGAAGACAGTCTCCGTCGGTTTTGATTGACAGGGGAGACACCGGGAAACACGTCATCATCATGACGTGTACCGTCACGTCTCTTTAGGAGCCGCAGCTCCGGCTTTCTGAGTGAATTACACAGCGGTTCGTCTTTACAGCGATGTTTCGCTCTGTGTCAACGAACAACGGCGGAGAATTGCCGAACGACGGCTGCGGTGTTAATGTGGTGTTACTTACAGCTCATAGGGCTGATCTGGACTGGAAGTTGTGTCGCAATTCTGCCTTCTCACAGCGCGAGACAGGTTTGTGGATCTGAGTGTCGCGATTTCAGCTTCGATACGTGTATCGTTACAGCCCTTGTCTGACAGCTGTTTAATAACATGTTCATCAGCTACGACTCCAACTCACCTGTGAGGGGAGGAAATATCACAAAACAACTGTAATAACAAAAATGAAGTCTCCAATGTCTTCATATAAGAGACAATAGTTGTTGACAAATACTGTGAATTACTAAACGTTTAAAATGTCTGAGCTGGAAGAGCAGGTGTCCTCACTGACAATCTAACGTCACATGAATGTGGATATAATGAAAAAGTTTGGGAATTCAGAAAGTAAATGAAAGTGTCAGACATCAAACTGCTGAGGCAGAAATATACGTCAGAGCCACCAGAGTCTGCAGCTCCTCGTCTGTTCAGAGAACGACTCAACACTTCAGACAGGATCAACATCTCACACCAACGCTGTTCAATACATCAGAATCAGAGCCACTTTGAGAACACGTTGGTGGAGACCGACTCTGTCTTTTCTTCTCATTGTTTCATTTTAGCAGCTAAAATAGTTCTGTAGTTTTCAGAGTCGCCTCCTCGTCTGAGGATGGCAGTTTAATGTCTGTGTGCCTATTCCACGTTAAAGCTAGCTTAGCATAAAGGCTGGAAGCAGAGGGAAACTGCTAGCCTACCTCCATCAAAAGAGAATATATATATATATATATATATATATATATATATATATATATATATATATATATAATATACACACACACACCTGACGCAGGAACACACACACACTCTCACTTGAGGCTGAAATGTTGACGCCACCTGAGTCTGTTCACCTCAGACACACTCAAACCTCCTTCCTCTCTGAATCCTCTGTACAACTTCACTCAGTCATCTACACTTCTGAGTGTGTAGTTGTGTAGTGGTGAGCGGTGTAGTTGTGTAGTGGTGAGCGGTGTAGTTGTGTAGGTGGTCTCACCAGGTCGTGGTTGGTGGAGTTGGAGTCGTCCTCAGGAAACGGTTTAGAAACACCCAGAGCGACACAGTTAGCAAAGATGGCTAACAGGATGAAGATGTCGAACGGTCTGAGACACGTTAAGGAAGCTCAGCATGGACAAAACTAGAAAAGCTGTCAACTGAAGAAAGTCAATTATCATCCTAGAAGATTACAGCGCTCAGAGGTGTGAACGATTTTACTCTTATATTGTCCCTAATATGGACTCTTTATAACACCGTCCACAGACACCTGACGACCACCTGAGACCGATGAGCTGCTTGGACCTCAACCGAACCAACTCTGCATTTTCTGTGACCTCAAAAATGTTTGAGTATCAACAATATTGTTAGTTTCAGTTCATGGTGAGCACATCTTTGCTCCTCTGGCGGTCTCTGCACTTAATTTAACTAGTGACTCATTAACATGTGGTTCAGTCCAGAGCGGACTGAGGTGAACTGCTTAACAGCTGATCGCAGTAAAGGATACTTCCACTCAACGATAGAGAGAGCAGCTCGTCTGATTGGATTGTTGAGTTTCAGACAATATAACGCTCTGGGAGCTCGCTGGACCTGATTACTGCCCTGGACCTGAGGAGGAAGAGTGAGCACATCATCATCGTCATCATCATCCTCATCATCATCATCAAATGCTAATGTTAACATGTACAGTTAACTAGCTAACTACCGAAAGAAGTAACTGTTAGCATGTTGTCTCGCCTGTTTGTTAGCATGTTGTTTGTTTGCATGTTTTTTGTTAGCATGTTGTTTGTTTGCATGTTGTTTGTTTGCATGTTGTTTGTTTGCATGTTGTTTGTGAGCATGTTGTTTGTTTGCATGTTGTTTGTTTGCGTGTTGTTTGTTTGCATGTTGTTTGTTTGCATGTTGTCTCACCTGCTTCTTGGCGTGTTGTCCTCTCCTCCTCTGTGTTCCGGTCGAGCTTGTGGTGGAGTGAAGCGTGTCGGTTCTCGTCATCCTCACTCCTCCCTCGTTCTCTCCGTCGAGCTCTTCATCCCACTCCTCGTCTCTCTCCCCCTCTCCTCCTCCTTCTTCCCCACCTCCCTCTCCTCCTTCCTCCTCCTCTTCCTCACCCTCACCTCCTCCCTCTTCCCCATCCACAGCTTTGGTATAGCCATTACGACCAGAACCTGGAGACAGACAAACAGAGAAGATGTGATGATGTCACTCAGTTAACAAATGTTGTGTTTCAAACAGTTGGATGATTTAGTTTGTTCGGGGTCTGGTGGGTCGTTACTGGGTGTGTGGAACCACACAATGGCCGCTCAATAGTTAGTGGCTGTTGGTATGATGTCAAGGCTGCAACAATTACGCGAGTAACTCGAATAATTTGATTACATAAAATGATCGAGGCAAAATCTCTGCCTCGAGGCTTCGTTTAATTCCTGTCACCCGCGTTATGTGGCCTGCTTAGCTCAGGGACCATGTTTCCACAAGGACTGTTACTGCGGACACGTTCAGAATTGAGAGCTGAGAAACCGTCCGTAGAAGTCAGAGAATGTCCAAAGTTTGGGATCATTTCACATTTAGAGAAGATAATAAAGTGCAATGTGTCGACTGCAGAGCAGAACTGGCGTTCCACAACAGCACGTCAACAATGATTCAACATCTGAACCGAAAGCATCCAGTTGTTAACACCAGCTCACCAAGCGTCGCCGACACAAGCTAACGTAAACATTGATGTTAGCTAATTTAACGTAGCCTTCCATCGCTAGTTAGAGTGTATGGTATTTGTAGAGGCTGTAGCCTGATGTCGGAATGACTAGATATTAGGGCTGGGAAAAATAATCGATTCTTAGATCAATCGCGATTCGGACGTGGATGATTCTGAATCGATTCACAAATGTCAAAAAACGATATTCTACATGTTAATTGACAACATAATGTTGACTGAACGCAAGAAGCGGAACTCATAAGTGCGGAACTGCAGCGCCCGGACAGTTGACGGCGTGCACACAACAAAAAACATGGGATGTGTCGTGAATGTCTGTACTCACAAACAACTCCTCTGAGGCATTTGTTTACGCCGAGTGGCTCGAGAGCAGCGTGGAGACCGCTGTTGGCTGTTAGCTGTTGGCTGTTAGCTGTTGGCTGTTAGCTGTAGCGTTGAGTGCGCAGCGTCCAGGTTAACTTGCGACACCTGCAACTAACTATCGGGCATTTCTGTCATTCCGCCGTGCATTCAAATGGTTACTTAACAGGGTTCTCCCCAGACAGTGGACAGCGGCGCTGTGCCGCTATACTCATTTTCAATGTTAGCTGCTTTATAGCGGGTGTTTGTGGGCTGCCGCGGTCTTCTGCGCTCCCCGGCTGACGGTGATGAGCGTCCGTCCGAGCCGGGGGACGGATGCTCCCCTCGCTGACGCCGATAACCACAGTCCGTCCCCCGGCTGACGGTGCGCCACTATACTCAAAATTTCTGGGGAGAACCCTGCTTAAACCCATCGTTCCCAGCCGCATACATTGTTATTAAGCTGAATCCAAGTCGATGTGAGAACTGTACACTTTCAAACAGCCTGCACAGTATGTTGAAATCCAGCCGAACTCAGCGTGAGGTCAGTCAGCTGTGGCAAAGTGTGAGACGTCCAGATCAACCTGTGATACAAACACCTGTACCGACCGTCGACCAGCTGCAGCTGTATTACTGTATACTACATGCTGCTACAGTTTTCTTTTAACCTTCCAGATGACTTGCCACATTTCTTTCATTTGTTTTATTAATTAAATATATTGGAAGTAAATTAAGTATGGATCATTACAAATACTTTGCTTTAAAAGTACCAAGTAGTCACACAGTGAGAAAAAAGTAGAAAGTGATTAGCAAACTCAGATTTTATTTATATATATCTTTTAAATCGTGCATGGAAATGTACATAAAAAACTTGCGGCATCGAGAATCGATTTAGAATCGAATCGTTGACATCGGAATCGAATCGAATCGTGAGGTGCCAAGACATTCCCACCCATACGAGATATCAGGTTAAGATGTGGAAACGAATTTGTGTTAAATTGCAGGAGAATAATAGCCTACACCAAATAACAGTACACACTAGGGGTGGGCAAAAATATTGATACGGCAATATATCGTGATACTTTGCCGCCCAAAACAATATCGATTTTTCAACTCCAAATATGGATATATCGCCGAAGAGCGACTCTGCTGTGCGGCGGGTGTATTTCTGTAGTAGAGAGAGCGGCAGAGGTCTTTGCAAAATGGATGGCAAGTTAACAACGCCTCCGCAATTTAAGGTTGACGTTTGGAAGCACTTCGGCTTCAAAGATAAGAGAGACAGCAAGAACAACGAGCTGGACAAAGAGAATATTACTGCCCGGAAACTTCATGGGAGTTAATAAAATGGAGAGGCTGTTCTGAACGAAATAGTTTTGACTCAATTTGTCCTCTGATCAATATCATCTGATGTACAAATACAGGTACTTGTGTTTTCATCTTTATTGCTATCGCAATATCGTCAGGGTTTCCTCTACATGTAATTGACTGTGGTGCACCGCCACGCCAAAATAAAAGCCGCCACACCTTCAAAATTCAGGCATAAATAAATCCAGTGTTAGAGAAAGTAAACATTTTACCGTCGTCTTCCACCTCAGTCTTTGACGTTAACTAGCATGTTGGATCTTTAGCTTGATAATTAGCTAGAGGATTAAAATGGTCACTTAGAACAGAGTCCTGCACGGGTCACCGCATCCGACAAGTTTTCCGACACAACTTACATTCCGCACCCGAGCCGACCCGCTGTAAATTGATACCGACGCCCGAAGGAAAATTGGACGGACGCAATTTTTAAAAGTGAAAGTAAGACAGCGTAGAGGGAATGAGTTCTGGGAGGGCGCAAGCACGCATGAATGAGCTCATATGAGATATAAATGCTTATCATTTGTGTTGCTAATAATGAGTGATGATAAGTGACGCCTTGAAAATGGCAATCGTAACACCCGACCCGTCTCTCCAGGCGTCCGCATGTCCTGCATCTGTGTCTGACCCAGTACATTATTTTTCACCCGTGCAGGACTCTGACTTAGATAACTCCTCTCTTGAAACAAATAATAAAAATAGCATTTCTTTACAATATTAAAGTTCTATGACATAAGTATAAATACTACAGTATGATGACCCAAACTGACGACATCCCAAAATAATAACGTTCATGACGTTTCACAATCACTGTGGAGGAAAGCTGATGCCAATACGTTGCTAGGGTTAGCTAATGTTTGATTGTAGCCTCTACAAGAGTTAGCTAAAGAGGAAGAGGAGGAGAGAGGAAGAGGAGGAGGTGACAGTTTCCAGAGGAAGTGAAAACAGAAATATTGTAGTGAACAGCTGTGACCTAGATCTGTGTGTGTGTGTGTGTGTGTGTGTGTGTGTGTGTGTGTGTGTGTGTTCAGGGTCCTCAGGTACTAACACATAAATCACGGCCCAGATCACACACACACACACACACACACACACACACACACACACACACACACACACACACACAGAGATAAACCCAGTGATGGCAGCACAGTGAGATTACATGATCTCTCTCTCTGCATGCTGAGAGGAGAATCTGGTTATTATACACAGATTCAATATTTAACTGTCATGTATCATCACAGTAACAGCGTTACATACATTAGCAGCTGTAAACACACAAACATTATAAAACACATCCTGTGGTTCGGTGCCGACCTGCATACTGAACATAAGGAGTAGTAAACGTTTATAATCATCAGAGAACGCTACGTTACGGGGCGGAGCTGCCACATCCAATATGGCGGCAGCGTCGATATACGGTCCAGCGCTCAATGAGGCGTCTATGTATACATGTCTATGTGTACAGGTGTCTGTGGGGTCGAACAGGTATCTAGGTTTAGCCACAACAAGATGTCTGCCTCACACTGAGGTTAGTGTTTAAAGCTGAACGTTTGTAACGACAGAAAGATAAAATCTGTCTTCAGTTTTCTTTCACAAAGAAGATACTTACTGCACCGACACACAGACTCACACTAGGGCTGCCCGATAAATCGAATTTTCATCGTCATCGCGATATGAACATGTGCGATAAACACATTGCAAAAGACTGCCTGACACGCAATGAATAAGAAAAATCACTTTGTTTACACGCGCCATGCATGCAGCGTGAGCATGCCAACATTTATATCAGACGGAGCCCTGGATGCACGGGCCAATCAGATGGAGCCCCAGCTATCCGTGAGCCACGCTGACAAAATTAATCGTCATCAGTTTGGTGGTGATTGCCAGGTTATGATGGCTGAGGGAGGAGAGAGAAGCCATGAAAATATGGCCGACGAAGAGCTTGTGGTGAAAAGAAACATCACTGAGTGTGTGCTGATTGTGTGAGTGTGTGTGTATGTATCCAGGAAACAGCAGGACGAAGTGTGCACCCTTGATCACGCTACTATGGGAATGAATTACGTGATGTTTTTAACTCCGACGTTAACGGGTCAGAGAGCCAAGTGTCAGGCGTGTGTGTGTGTGTGTGTGTGTGTGGGCCACGCTAAGGAGCAGTAACGTTATGCATTGTGTTGAGCTGCTCCGTCACACTGCTTTGGATTCAGGAGAGACAACGTGTTACAAACACAGGTACCACCTGCAGTACAACCATAAAGACCTACAGGAACAATTCAAAACTAACGTTAGTCATCATTAACTGCATAGCTACTAATATGCAAACTTCAATATTTGTTTATTTAGCGCAAGTTATATCATCATCGCAGTGTTATCGCACATCGCAGATTTTTCTCCTATCGTGCAGGCCTAACACACACACCGACACACACCGACTCACCTTATTGATAACATTTTTGTCTGGTGGTGAAGAGAGATAATAAAGTATTGATCCTGTTTGAACTGTGTCATCAATCACACACGATGTTTGTCAGTTTGTCATCACACTGAAAACACGCCATTATAGTGACGTCACAGCTGACAGTGTCGTCAGTGACATCACAGCGTCGTCAGTGACATCACAGCGTCGTCAGTGACATCGTCTCCTGACTTCAACACTGTAGAGCTGCTCCTGTAAATCAGCAGCTCACAGAACTGAACCAGAACCTTTTCTGACCCAGTTGGCTCCATGTTGCTTCTGGTGATGTGTTGATGAACTTTGTAGTTCACTGACCGGGAACAACTTCAGCTCTCTATGTTTTGTTTAATGCTACACATCATTATATAATATAGCATAAATATGAGTTATATTACTCAGAGGTCGGCTACAGTCAGAAACTAATGTTCTGCATCAGTTCTGCTTCACTGTTTGGTTCGTCTGTCATTATTCTTTTATCTGTAACTTCCTTTAATCTAAATCTTTTTACATTCTGATGTCTGTTGTGTGATTTATCCTCTTCCAGGAGCTCATGTGACTCAACTCCTCACTGATGTGTTGGATTAATTACTTAATCAGATATTTTGTATATTAAATCTGTATGCTGTCAGTTTGTTCTATTTCCTCTCCTCGTCTTCGTCTCTGCAGCTCTTCCTGATTGTTTCTCCCTTAAGTGTCTTTTGTCCTCAGGTGAGCAGAGGCTCTGAGGACAGGTGACGTCTTCACTGTACAGAGTGACGTGATCTGGACCTTAGATTTTTTAATTAAAGCTGCAGTCTGGAGTTCTGAGAACAAAGTGGACTTGGTCAGAACATTTGAATGACACAGCTCCCAGGTCAGTCCTTCTTCCTCTCTGCCTGCTAAGCCCCTCCCACAGAGGAGCCTGCCATGCACGAGCAGGCTTGCAACCATGGTAACATGGGACACCAGATGACCAAGACCCCGCCTTCAAAATAACAACAACATTATCGTTCTATTTCTGATCAATACAACTAAATTACAGTGAGAGTGCCTCATGCAGCTCTCTGTAGATATTAGGGGTGGGGGGAAATCGATTCACATAAGAATCGGGATTCTAATCATCCACAATTCTGATTCGATTCATAAACTTCAAAAAACGATTTTTTTTTATTAACGTTCCCCCGTCTCTCTGTGCGCCCCCACGGGCTTCCGTACACAGCGTTGCAGCAAGCTTGGGAAAAGAAAGACAAGAAATTTGTCTTCAAAATAAGAGCTTGACATTGGACCCCATTGGAGTTTAGAACTGGGTTCTTAGCGGGGGGCTTTTAATTTGAAAGTAGCGACCGCTCCTAGCTTGCTGCTACAACAACAAGCTAACTGTGAAGACAGCTCGGTCTCAGCAGCTGTCCAGTTGCTCATCTTGACGTCTGCGGATGAAGTGATGGACTGACTGCTGCGATCAGCTGTTTCCTGGTTTTAGAACTCCTCAGCTGTGGGGCGCACGACAGTGCCGGTCATCCACACCTCCGCCCAGCTCACGCAATTTCCGGCATATCGATGTCTCGGATTTAGATCGGAATGGAGTTGGATAAAGTGCAACGTTACCCTCCGAGGTGGCAAACTGGGGGTCTGTCCTGGTCCGCCAA
>CAEMYA010000183.1:19340-30001 GCA_903131615.1 Diplodus sargus | reverse complement strand
ACACACGTCACACTGCTGCCCTCTACTGCACAGCTCTGAGCTCTGCACATTATTCATTGCTTGATTTAAGTGAATGTATTAAAGGTTCTCTGTAACCATCAGGTGTTTTATAGCCAATCAACAACAACACATCTCTCTGGACTCGATGCTCTGCGATCACAAACTGATCTGAGAAGACGTTATTTTCACCCTTCAGTAAGATGAAGTCTTCAATGTAGCTGCTGAGCTAACAGTGTGAGTCTGCGCTCCGTCTGAAGAGGGCGCACACACTCAGACCTGTCAGATCAGGACTTTATCTGGTTTTCAGGATTAAGATGAGTAGTTGTAGTTTTCTCACCACAAGTCGACTCCCTCATCGTACTTTCTGGCTCCGTACAGCAGCTCAGGAGCTCTGTACCACCTGAACACACACACACACACACACACACACACACACACACACACACACACACACAGTCAGAACAAACTGAATCTGAAGGCTCTGTGCAGGTTCACAGTGATACAACTAAAAGACGAAGTCAGTCTGACTCTGTGCTTTAATAACTACAGAAAAACAAATCACCCAAAATATGAAAGAATCTTAACTATGAGGTGAAACAGCGTGAAGTTCCACCAACCAAACAATGAAGTTTTAGTCCTATTTCACTCGGTCTGCTAGTCTCTAATAATAATAATGATAATACCAATAATACTACCTGGTGGCCACCTGGTGACTGTACAGTCTGTCTCCCTGGTCACTGAACAATCTGGCCAAACCAAAGTCTGCGATCTTCAAATGACCCGATGAGCTGATGAGGAGGTTCGCTGGCTTCAGGTCCTACACACACACACACACACACACACACACACACACACACACACACCAGAAACTCATTCTCCAGTGTGTGACTTAACATTTTTTTTGGCTGGGCTGCTGCATCTCATGTTGAGCAGGTCAAAATTAGTGAGGCTACAGTTGACGGCACTGAAATGAAAATGCCTGCCGTCCTGCAGCGAAGACGTGTTTTCACTGTCCTCCATTTTGTTTAAACGTCTGCTCTATATGTAGCCTTAAACATTCACAAGATGGGACAGAAAAACGGTCCTTGACAATCCCACAATGCACTTTGAGATGCAACAAGAGTCAGAAGTGTCCCGACATGATGACCATGAAGTGAGAGAGTGAAACTGACCCGGTGCATGATGTTGTTGTGATGCAGGAAGGCCACGCCCTTCAGCAGCATCATCATGTAACCTTTGACCTGAGCCGGGGTCAGGGGTCGCTCAGAGTTCCTGATGACCTCAGAGAGGTCAGACAGCATGAAGTCAAAGACCAGGACGAAGCCTGTGCCATGAGGGAAGACGTCCTTCAGCTTCACCACCTGATGAGGAGGAGCAGGAGGAGGAGGAGGAGTGTGACTGACTACAGCACTTTATATGTTTTTATGTTATTAATATTTGTTTGTCCTTTTCATGATGCTGCTCCTCATGCCTTTTAAATTGCCCCTTGGGGACAAATAAAGTGTTTTGAATTGAACTGAATTGAATTGAGGCTGACCTCTGACCTCTGACCCTGACATGGCAGCCTCTCATACTCACATGTTGGTTGTCCTCAATCTCCTGCAGGGCCTTGATCTCCCTCAGAGCCTGGTTAGGGATGCCGTCCTCCAGCCTCCTCAGAGCCACTTTCTTCAGAGCCACCGTCTCTCCTGTCTGACAGACAATAATCAACAACATCGTTATCAATAATCACTTTGTGGGCAGATTAATTACCTGTAAGGTGTAAATTATCTGGAGGACAGTCAGTCAGGTCAGCTGTGTTCATGGCAGTGATGAAACCTCTGACCTTCACAATAACAGTGTTACTGTTGTGTTTGAGGATCTGCTGTCTGATGAGTTGCTTCAATTTAGACCAACTCTTTATTTTTATGAAATGTGACAACATCATGAAAAATCACTGATCAAGAGTTCAAAATCCACCTAAATGTTGAAATCTTATCGACGTCTCACATTCCAGAAGCTGGAGCCGGACAATGTTCCTGTACGTTTGGAGATGATTCAGTTATCAAGTCAATAAAATCCTCTCGGCTGAAAACAGAAATACAGATGAGATAATGTCGCTGGTTGTTGTTGAGCAGCAGGGTTACCTCGATGTGTTTGGCCTTGAAGACGATGCCATGAGCTCCTTCTCCGATCCGACCCAGAATACTGTACTGCTCCATGTCCTCACCGTCACTGCATCGTCCTGGACCTGGTCTGAGAGCAGAACCAGTCCCGGCTGTGAAGCTGTGCAGCTGAGAGTCAGAACTCAGGTCCTCTTGTCTGATCAAACGTCCTCATTTAAACTGCATGTATGTTCTCTTACTGTGAGATTCCACTACAGATAAATTAATTTAAGACCTGCTGTGGTTTAATTATTCTTTACAACAGACTGATACATAAACAGAGAGATATTTCTCAGATGTAAGAAATTCTGTGAAATCTGTTTTTTGAATTCCTGACATAAAACATGACAGAGTTTTGCTCTATAAAGGTAGAAATGTGTTTGTTTGAGTAGAACATTCTTTTACAGATAAATCCACCTGTCTCCGCCTCAGCTGTGCTCCAGGTGACCAGCAGAAACACACAGAAACCGAAGGAAAACCGAACTCCGTTAACAAATCCAGCAGTTGAAGGATGTTGCGCTCTTCTGCCCAATAATATAAAGAGTTACTTAAAAACACTTGAGTACTTTCAAATGTGTAATATTGTACTTGGATTCGGCGTGTGGAGAAACAACAAAGAAACAACCTGTTAGACAGGAAACAACGACAGCGAGCTAACGGCTAGCTAGCTGTTTGCCAACGTCTTGGTATATGTTGCCTTGGTAACCTACAAGCTCAGCTAGCTCAGTTAGCTAGCTAACGGCTAGCTAGCATCGTATCCCACAATTTCAGCCATGAATCACGCCAAGTGTGTCTGACACAAACCACAGAGACGTTATCTTTAAAACAGTGTAAATATATAATTCTTCAATGGCAGGACGGTTATAAATAAACGCTTGTGTTAAACGGGCTAGCGACGGAGCCGTCAGCCGTCCGCCATGTTTGTTTACGATGACGTCACGATAAGTATCTATTCACAGAACCAGAGCAGGTAGAAGAGACTCATCTGTTGGACCATCCGGTATACAAGACACAAACTGTCTTTACTCAAATAAAGAAGTGAAACGTTTACAAATGTATCGCTGCTTTTACTTAAATACAACATGTAACTGCATCTCTGACAGTTTCTGTGCATTTATTTTCTATTCACTGTAATTCTGTGGCTCCGATGTTACTGGCTTTCATTTTGAAATCCGGAAGTAAATGTTAACAGGGAGTCCACATCCGGTGCTGGTCGGTGTTTACATGAGGCGACACCGCGCTGCCAGGACAGTAATGACTCAGAAACGGTCCAGTTAACTCCGACAGACTCTCCGCGGGGCGCGTGTCGGTGCCGCGTGTCGTCATCACGAGAAGAAGTTTGGATCGGAAGAGAAAAGAGTGAATATGTCTCAACCTGCTAATGCTAATGCTAATGCTAGCGTGGAGGAGAAGGTTCTGCAGTACGAGCACTTCATCAACGAGGTTCTGAAGACAGACTTACAGTAAGACACAAAGTGACGTCAGCACAGCTGCTGTAACTCAGTACTCAGCTACTCTGCTGCAGCAGTCTGCAGTCCTGAAGGTCTGACTGCGAACAGCTTCAGAACACACATGATGTTTAAAACTCAGTCCATCTCCCGAGCTTGTAGAAAGGTGCAGGATTAGAAACAATAGAATGAGTGTGTCTCAGGTTCTAGTTTGATATGTTGCGCCTTTTAAGAAATATTTGATATGTAATGTTTTAATAACTTTGTGGCTTTGTTAATAAAGTTTATGATGATTTTAAGTTTGAGTTTGTGTGTTTGACAGGAAGGTGTTGGAGCACCGAGACTCAGTGTACGAGAAGATCTCCCAGTACCTGCAGCTGAAGAACACCATCCTGAGCCTGCAGGTGCACACACACACACACGCACACGCACACACACACACACACACACACACACACACACACACTCACACTCACACTCACACTCACACACACACACAGTTTATGTATTAATAAGTAAATAAAATCAGGAAGTATCTCTTCTCTGTTCCACAGACAGTTTGAACCGTTGTTTATGTCATAGAAGAAGAAATGACATGACTGACATCATCTGTTAATGATGGGCTGACTTATGATTGATTATGAGCTATAATCAATGTGTCTGACTGTCGGCTCAGTCATGAGAAACACAGCAGAGCTTCTGTAACGACAGGACGAGACAACATCTCTTCTTCTCTGCCTGTAATAAACACAGCAGATATTAACGGGTCATGTTGGTGCGGACCGGTTCTTAAAACTACAAACTCTTACCTTCAGTCGGCAACAAGGATTTTAACACGTTACGAAATATATAACTGTGGAAATATATCACTGAAAATATATTGTTGATGAAACGAGACGTCTGACTGAAACAGTGAGCTGATGTGTGTTGTTGACGTGTGACTTCCTGCAGGAGGCGGGCTCTCACAAGCTGAAGGCAGATGTTGATCTTGGCTGTAACTTCTACGTCCAGGCTGAAGTGTAAGCTGATGATCAATAACTCTGATTGACAATATTGATACTGATCAGTCACAGACTGGATTAATGTGACAGAGGGGACATTGAACCGCTCACTCTTCTTCTCCTCTGCTCTTCTTCTCTTCTGCTCTTCTTCTCTTCTTCTCCTCTGCTCTTCTTCTCTTCTGCTCTGTTAGTGAGGACTCGTCCAGGATCTTCGTGGCGGTCGGTTATGGTTTCTTTGTGGAGATGACTCACGATGAAGCTCTGAGGTTCATTGAGAAGAAGACGAGTCAGCTCACAGCGTGAGTTCATCGTCACAGGATGCTGTAATCTTCTTCTTCTGTGGTTTTATGTGTGCGCTGCCTGTCCACTGACTTCAGATCTGCTGCTGGAGCATAAATGAAGTTCAGGAAAGACGCAGATAAATTCCTGATGACATCATTAGAGTTGCGGTTATATGTTAGCTTAATGCTAGCTCTGTGGATTGTTATGAGTGAGACATGCTAACCATGCTAACATTGTGTGTTTTCAGCTTCACGGAGCAGCTCACCAAAGACTCGGCTGAGATTAAAGCCAACATCCGCATGGTGCTGGAGGTCAGTTCAGTCTGCACACACACACACACACACACGCACACACACACACACACACACACACACACACACACAATGTTTTTACATTTTATTTAAATATATTTACATTTTGTTTAAATGTATCTATATAACTGTTTTCTTGACATTTTATAAAAAGTACAAATTTACCTGAATTATTTCCAATAATCCAATAATTTACTCTTTTTGTTCATTTGTTCATTTTTGCTGGTTTGTATTACATTTTTAATTCTAAAACTTCCCTTCAGACTGAACATTCTGCTTGGTGTGAAACATTGAAAAAGAAAAAAAGAATGTTGGTATTTTATTGTGAAGAGTCAGCAGGTTCTGGATCCTGATGCTTCTGATCCTGATCTGAGGACTCCACACTGCTCCTCTAGTTAATGTTAAATCAGTAATATTACTCATATTGATCATTTAATGAAGCCATCCTCCAGAAACAAGCTTTGAATCACACGTTTGTCGGAGTGTGTGTGTTCTGTCTCATTCTGCAGATGAGACCTCTGATTGGCCGCTGTCTTCTTCTTCTCCTCCTCAGGGTCTGCGGGAGCTGCAGGGACTGTCAGACCTGCCAGAGAGAAGAAGAAGAGAAGTCTTCTAGTCTTTTCCACATGTTGGATGATCAGTGGACGCTTCAGATCGGGACGGACATTTAAATCCTCGACCTGTTGGACGTGACTGAGATGTGACGAGACTCTGAGGACAAAGACTGACGTTTCAGGAAGATCAAATTCTTTTCTACCCTCAGGATGATCAGCAGGACAAAGACTGAAGTGTCCTCAGGGGGCGCCATCGAGCTGAAGACACAGCAGGAGGTGAATTAGAGTCTAGTCTCCTCCTCCTGAACCATGCTATTCATCTCCCTGAGTATCAAAGTAATCTATTACATTCACGAATCCCCGCAAACATGATCCACTAACTCTGTGACTACAAGGAAACAGATATAGAGTCAAATCAGGTATAAAGAGAGCAGCAGCACCTGAACGTTAGCCTAGCTTAGCACAAAGACGCTCCGCAGGTTTGCACCTGTGACTGGTGCTTTTTGTTTCACCTGTTCTGATGAATTTAAAATCTGTCTGACTTTTGCCAAACCTAACAATAAAAAATAAAAAAAGTCTGTGTCCGGCCGGATCGATCCTGTGTTGGTCAGAGCTTCTCAGAGAGGATCCTTCAGGATACGGTCACCTGTCAGAGCAGCCACACCTGTCAGAGCAGCCACACCTGCTGCGCCTGTCTGTCTGTCTGTCTGTCTGTCTGGTTGTTGTCTTGTAGTCTCACGGTGAGTAAAGGATGGAGCGCTGTGATGTTCTGTAAGCAAATGATCAAGTTTCCATGAAAGAAGAAGTGGAATCTGTTTCATGTTTGGTGGAAACATCTCGTCTGCTTCTGTTTGGATGATCTGAACGTGTGTGAGCGACAGGTGGGCTCTGAGGAGATACCTGGTTTACACAGTGACACCATGCAGCAGAACAGGGACAGACGGGAGGCTGTCAGCACATCCTGTATCTCTGTATCTTTCGGCCGCGTGTATTGTTGTTTCCAGGTGTTACAATCAGTGTTTGTTTTCAAACAGGTCACGTGTTTACATTTCATGAAAGTAGTAATAAAAGGCTGGAACTCGGCTGATCTCAGAGCTGCTCAGTCAACATCCCTGAGCCCGTTGCCATGGAAACTGGATGCTAAATAGAGGCAGTGGTGTAAAGAAGCTGAGAGATGACTCTTGAAATAGACTCCCACACACATGAAGAAAAACGTGACGCTGACTGACTGACTGCAGCTGATCTGAGTCCTGCTGGAGGAGAGTTGTTGCTTCAGCAGCTGGTAGTTCGGTGCCTTGCTCAGCAGCTCACCGGCAGCAGCCTCACACAGAAACAGGAAACTAAAGAATGGACTCATCGGTGGTGTGAAGTCGGCCATCTTAGTCAAAAGTTTCAGGAGACGTGCATTTGTTTTCATTCCCTGAACTTTCTGACGTCAAGTCTTCATGAGCCGGTTTTAAACTCCGTTTGCTTTGTAGTTGAAGAAGCAGCGACATGTTGTCATTAAAACACTGAGCTGAGTGAATGAGCTGAGTTTATATAAAGCTTCCCAGCAGCTCCTCTGTTAGTACTGCAGAGGAAGCACTTCATTATAAAACGTGTTCACAGTTAGTCCTCATTTCAACCAAACCCTGTTCAGAAACCTTTATATTTTACAGGACGGGATGTAAAGCTCACATCGAGTTATCAGCGCACTTTATTTTGACACAGTTCCTGGTCGGATGCCTTGCTCGGCGGCTCCTCGGCAGCAGTTTGTTGATGTGCCGACACACTGCTGCAGACACACAACAGCGCGCTTGTCAAGTTACACACAAGAAATACCGGAATTCAAGTAGTGTAACAGTTTCCTTTCAAAATAAAACGACAATCTCATTTTACACTGCAGACGAGACACACTGGAACTTTTTTCAAAACCAAACTTTGTGCACATCTTTAAGTATTTGAAAAATATTTTTTTGACATTTGTATTTTTCGCCCTCAGTGTTCAGATGTCGCTTCTGTTAACACGTCTCTGTAGATTACAGCCTGGTGCCGGTATGCGGTTCCGAGGGAATACACTGTAACATGTCCATCAGTCATAATAATGTTTGACTCTGACTCTCCTCATTCCAGTTGTTGTGTGTTGTTCCTCAGGTGATCCGTTAAAGTCCTGTGACGAACAGTATTGACTGGTGACATGACGCGACTTGTTGAATGTTGTTAGTGATATCCAGGAATAAAGAAAGACGCCCGGTGACGTCCCCAGCGGATGAAGTTAAACGTGGTTTTATCTTGAAATCCCTCACCGGAAGTGAGCTAGTTTGAATGGACGCCAGCCTGACGGTGAGGAGGCGTCGGTCCGTCCGGGAACAAACCGAAACAGCACAAGTGATGAATGTAGTGTTTACAGCCCGAGCCCGCGCGCTGCCGAGGAACAACCAGGCGGATTCTACGAACTACTTTCCCTCCGTGTCGGAGGAGTCCGGACGGGTTCCGGGGAACTCTGGTGATCCGGTCCGCAGTCAGCAGCGCTGTTTGGGGGCTGACGCACAAGCAGGAGACGAGAGGAAGGCGGCGGAGGGGGGGGCTGTCACAGCAGCAGGCTAGGCTAGGCTAGGCTAGCTAATTAGCACGCTAGGCTAACCGCTTCAGCCCCCAGAATACACTGAACTTGGAGAAACTTTGTGAAGTCATTAGCATGAGCAGGATCTTTGTGTTTAATCGAACACAACTTTAATCCCCCGAGAAGATAAGAACAACACACGTTAACCGTTCTGAGCGACAGCGTTAGCCTGCTAGTTAGCCTGCTAGTTAGCTCCCGTCAGCGTTGTCAACACATCGAGGCTGACAGCAGGATGCAGCGGAAATAACACCAGCGCACCTTGTCGACATCCACAGAAATACATGAAGCAACGTTTAAAAGCCAACACGGAACTATTGGACATGAACACCAGCACCTCCGGGCTGTAAGCTAACATTATGTGCGGCTAACAGCTCTAAACGTGCCTGTTAATTTCCAAAAACATAAATGGACTTTTTCTGTTTATTCGGTGCGTTTTTTGGACGTTGTTAGTTGGGCTGAGCTAACTTCACTGTAACTGTTAGCTGCCGGGGAGTGTTTTCGTTAGCATGGAGGGACGGCAGCCCGGCAGCAGCAGCAGCTCCGAGCCGTTACATAACGCCAGCAGGTCGCGGGAGAAGCTGCTGAACGTCGCCTCCTCAGCCCGGCTCTGACAGCTGTAACCTGCTCCGACAAACCCAGACAGACAGACAGACAGACAGAGACGGACAGAGCGACAGACAGAACCACAACAACACAGCAGCATGGAGGAGGTGTGAGTCTGCTGGGAGAGACGAGACGGAACACTGAGCTGAAGATGGATTCAAACCCGCTAATCAACGGTGAGACAGTCTGCTGATGGAGCCTCTTCATACTGTTTACATGCTGAGGAACCGTGTGTGTGTGTGTGTGTGTGTGTGTTTCAGACCTGTGTGTGTACCTATGCAGTTTGTAGGGGAGCGGCAGTGTTGCAACAGGTGTGTGGAAGCTGCTGAGGCCTGCAGCTGTGTGTGTGTGTGTTTGCGCGCGCGTGTGTGCTGAGGTGGGACGTTGAAGCAGGTACCATCATGACGCTGAGTGCAGGGTTGGATCTGATTTGTGTGCATGTTGCTGCCATCAGCGTGTAGAAACTTGCAGCCTAAAAACGCTTCTGCAGTAAACAGGTAAATGTCAGAATGTGTCCACAGGTGTGTTTGCAGGTTGTAAACGGAGTCCTCACTGACACACCTGAACCAGGTTTGAGACTGTTAAGACAGTGAAGTCAGGAGTCCTCATCTCATGACGGTTTGAACAGACCAGGCTCGGCCGTGACACTCGGTTAAATGTGGCTGCAGTGTTTCTCTTCCCGCAGGCTGCTGTTTCTCTCAGTCAGGCTGTTTTTATACACAGTTTTGTTAGCTTTAGCTTCCTTGGCTAGTTGGCCACTGTAGTTTTATACATTTGAGGCTGAACAAAGCTGAGTTACAGACGTGTGGTGTGGAGACAAGGACTCTTTAAACCTGGCACAGGGATGTTTGTCGGTGGTAACGGGAGATAGTTTCCTCTGCATGGTGACACAGTCGGATACTCATGTCAGAGCAATGGTGGGAAACAGCGGCAGGTACAGAGTTAATATACAACACTGTCTCACAACAACACTGAGGGGACACGCTGCCTCAGAGTCATAAACAACGATGTCACCGTCCATCACAATCTTTCACTGCAGACATCACACAACCCGGGAACAGACACAGATACTTTCTCTCAGTGTCTTTTATGTGTGCAGTCAAGAAAATATAATGTTGTTCAGTGTGGTTGTGAATGGTTTGACTGTCAGGTTGACACCAGTGTCATCATTCAGACGCCATGTTGATTGTTGTCATGGAGACAGCAGCTTGAAGGCAGTGACGGAACATTTGCACGTTGTTACGGCAACACTGACGTACTCTGATGTGAGTGTTGGATAGAGTTTTATCAGTAACAGTAACACCTGTACTGCAGTAACAGTAACACCTGTACTGCAGTAACAGTAACACCTGTACTGCAGTAACAGTAGCCCCTGTACTGCAGTAACAGTAACACCTGTACTGCAGTAACAGTAGCACCTGTACTGCAGTAACAGTAACAGTAGCACCTGTACTGCAGTAACAGTAACAGTAGCACCTGTACTGCAGTAACAGTAGCACCTGTACTGCAGTAGCAGTAGCACCTGTACTGCAGTAACAGTAGCAGTAGCACCTGTACTGCAGTAACAGTAACAGTAGCACCTGTACTGCAGTAACAGTAACACCTGTACTGCAGTAACAGTAACAGTAGCACCTGTACTGCAGTAACAGTAACAGTAGCACCTGTACTGCAGTAACAGTAACAGTAGCACCTGTACTGCAGTAACAGTAACAGTAG
>CAEMYA010000183.1:2169-14550 GCA_903131615.1 Diplodus sargus | reverse complement strand
TGTGTGTGTGTGTGTGTTTGTGTGTGTGTGTGTGTGTGTTGCTGTGGATGACCACTCGACCAACTCACGTTTCTCCTCCTCTTCCTCCTCCTCAGGTCTGCGTGTTAGCAGAATCTAAATCGTCTCCGTCAGTAGGTGGCGCTGTGGACTCGGCTCTCCAGGTGATTGTCACTCAGCCGTCTCCCTGTCCGACTCCATCGCTCAGCCCCCAGATACCAGCCAGCCAATCACAGGTCAGTATCTGACCCCAGACTCCCGTCACAGTTTAGTGAGTTGTTGAGTTGGAGACACTTTATAAACACACACACACACACACACACACACACACACACACACACACACTCACTCGAGCCAGTTAAAGTTCTGAGAGGAGAAAAGTCGTTTCCACAGATGCATCTGGACCGAAGGTGGAACCAGAACCGGTCAGACAGAACAAGTTGCTTCGTTGACTCACAAGGTGTGAACAGCTTCTCTCTCTCTCTCTCTTTTTTTCCCAGAATCCTCCTCTGAACGACCCTCCCCAGATTTATCTCACCAGCGTCGCGGATCCTTCGTCCCTCATCCCTCTGGCTCCTGTCGGGGGTGCAGTCAGTCCTGTCCCGCCCCCCCATGTGTCGATGGGCCCTCAGGGGCCACAGCAGGACGACTGCGGGGGAGTCGCCAACCCGGCGGGCTTCCCCCCTCACTCCCATACCGGTCCTCACCCGACTCACCCCCCACCTGTCTTTGTCATCATCAACCCCCCTCCCCCCCAGCAGCAGCAGCAGCAGCAGCAGCAGCAGCAGGCGGCCATGACGGCTCCTCCTCCCTCCGTTCTTGCCCCGACCCGTCCTCCTCCTCCTCCCATCGTCATCAAGGAGGAGAACCTGCCGTCAGAGGAGGAGCTGCTGGAGATGGTGTCTCTGGAGGAGAAACAGGTGGAGGAGGTGATTTTAACCCTGGTGACATCACGTTACTCATTTATCTTAAATTTAATTCATAGAGCAGAAATCCACATTTATATGAACTGAATTGATCAGAATATCAGATCAATATTAGATATTGTCCTCTAATCCATCACCCCTTCTTCCTCAGAATGAATAATGCAGGAGGTTTGTTAGACTTGTATGAAAGTATCTCAGGATCCGGATGATTAAATGCTAATTGGACAGTTGTGGGCGGAGTCAACATGGCGGCTCCACAGGTCTTCAGTGTTGACTTGGTATCTGTTGAGTCCTGATTTCTGCTAAGTTGTGGTTCAGACTGATGTCTTGTGGTGTTTCTGTTTCCAGGTCCCTCAGCTGATCTGCGGCCCAGGTGAGCCGGAGTCCCCCCTCACCATTGCAGAGAGCCCGCCCCCTCCCTGCATGGATCCTGGGGTCAGAGGTCAGCAGCCTGCGAGGGAGGGCGGCGTGGAGGGGGAGGGCAAGGACACGCCAACAGGTAACAGGAAACGACCTGTCGTTGCAAAATATCTTTGTAAAGATTGTCAAGACGTAGAACCAGTTGGTCTGTTGGTCTGACCAGGTGTGAGATTCAGTCAGTGCGTTTACACGACACTCAAGGAAACCGAATCACTGTGTTAGTCCGACTGTGATCGGATCTTTCAGATGCATGTGAACACCTCAGTCTGACTGAAATCTGACCAGATCGGATTTCTCAAAGTCGAATTAAAACTCCAAGATTATTAGACTGATAGCTTTTTCCCCGTCCGTGAGCCGGAAGTAGAAGGACGGCGTCTTTCCTCCAACATCACCGCAAGAAAGAGCGCCATTGTGCATCTAGTTTGTGTAGTTATCATGTACACCTTATAGGAAGTGTACAAAGATGGAGCCTCTTCTCACTATTCGTACACCATCTTTCTCTAATGCCGAGGCAGCTGGTGATGTAAAGAGGTCAGCCGGAGGTGGTTCTGTTACCACGAGGTGAAATGGTACAGCGCCACCTATCGGACCGGGTATGACCTGCTGCGGACAATAATCTGATTTTCTCATCGGCATGTAAACTCAGACATCTGCAGCTGTCTGATTGAGCAGCAGAGTGGAACTGTGGCTGTAATCTGACTAAGCTGTGCATGTAAACGCACTGACTGATGGTGTCAGCGCTCAGTTCAGTCATGGAACTACATCAGTCTCTGTTACTTCAGACGTCATCTTCTCTCGTCTGTCTCCGTCAGATCCCTCCGTCCCTGCAGTGATCTCCTCCTCAGCCGTGACTCCTCCTGTGACCTCGACGTCGGACAACGTTCCTCCCAAACCAAAGAAGCCTCGAGGCCTGGAGCTGCCCTCCTCCCCCTCCCTCCCCCCCGGCCTCTCCCTGGATAAGGTCGACTCTCTTACTGTCCTGAAACTAATGATTGGTAACGATTAATTATAACAAGCTATTAACGTGACATCATATCCTGTTTCCTCTGCAGGTGAACGCAGCTGTTAACAGTTTATTGGCTCCTGGGTCAGCAACCAACACGCTCACGCCGACTGTCATCACCTCCCACGCTCTGGTAAACACTCGCCTGTCTGTCTGTCTGCCTGTCTGTCTATCTGTCTGTCTGTCTGTCTGTCTGTCTGTCTGTCACCACAAGAAGTTCTTTGAGATCTGATGAGTTCTTGCGTGTGTGTTGGTCCAGACTCCGGTCCTGTTGACTCCCAGTCCTCTTCCCTCCACCATCCACTTCTGGAGCACGCTCAGTCCCATCGCTCCTCGCTCCCCGGCTAAACTCTCCTTCCAGGTAATACACTGAGCCCACTGCAGCACCATCATGTCTCATGGTAAACAGCACACAACACATTCTCTGGAACACACATAGACAATAAAATACATAAAACAGCCACAACACAATGAATATTCTGACGGTAAAATAAAGTTATTCTGTCCTTTTTAAAGTGAAACATCAACAGGAAGTGACGAGTAAAGTGAAAGAAAACAGTGTCAGTGTTACCTGAAAATGTATCAACACGAACGTGGAGTTTCTATCGACTGCAAATTAAAACGGGAGCAGAAATGTTTCTCTGCCGTCGAGGCGACGCAGCAGAAAGCTCGAAGCACCTGAAGAATTCCTGAGAATCGATTTTGTGGTCCGGTCCGAGCGTTCCTGAAGTCCGTCCTGTAATGTTTTCACAGAGATGAAACTTATTCACTGGCATTTAAAAATAAAATAAATTGATTACGATAACATTTAATATACAGGCGACACTGACAGATCAGCAGCCTGTACAGAAAACATTAAACAGCAGACATTAGAACACGCAGCCACAGCGCAGGAACACAAACTGTCTCTGCGTCAGAGCCGGACCGATTGTTGCTTCTTCAGCAGTGTGACGTCTGCAGCTTCACATCCAAACACACCTTCAGCTTCACTGGAGACACGAGAGAGAGACACATATTTGTTTATATTATCATGTGGTGTTGGGCTGGTTTGTAGGCATCTTTAAATCCTGTCACACGCTCAAATACTGTCAGCTGCCATAGAAGGCCAGTGGAACGTGCTGCCATGATGCGAGCCGTCCTGGCTGCAGAGCGCTCTGCTCACTGGGAGGAGAACCTGCAGCCAGCTGACCTGTCGGCTCCTTCACTGCTGCCAGACTCTTCTCCAGTTCATCGACACCTGTTACTGACAGTGGGAAGTGTAAATTACTAACGTCACAGTGGATCGCCTTCAGTTGTCTCATCCTTCAGAGTTTTCTGTTTAAAACACTGGGACAGTCTTTGGTTGGAGCAGCTCTGATGATCTGAGTCTGCAGGTGTCAGGTGTTATTTTACTGCATTACTGGGACTCATTCTGTCCGTCTACTTTAATCTGATAATGTTCGTGTCTTCTTCTGTAATGGATTTGTTTGAACGCACGTCAGTTGTATGAACGACTCCCACTTAGACTCTGAACAAATCTAATATGACACATAATCATTCGAATCAATTCAAACTCTCCTCGAGCAGAAAGTATAAAAAGCCGAGATCGCTGAGCAGAAACCACGGCGGCGTGTTGGTCTTTAAATAGAAAGTGAAATCTGTAGGTTGTTCACAGCTTCACACAGCTCACGTTACACTCACACACAAACCTGTGAAACATGTTGTGGTTGTGAGCGAGTGTTGAAACCAGCGAACAAACACAGAGAACAAACACAGAGAACAAACACAGAGAACAAACAGGCTTCACCTTCAGCTTCACCTTCAGCTTCACCTTCAGCTTCACACGAGCCTCCACAGCTGTGCAACGAGCAACAACCTCACATGAGAACAACGACACCCGTCAGTCCAACACACACACACACACACACACACACACACACACACACACACACACACACATACCTGTATCTGATCCAGGTCACACACACACACACACACACACACACACACAGACACACACACACACACACACACTGGTGTCTCTGCAGGTCTCTGGCTCAGTTTTTACTCCATCTGTTAACTGATTCCAGATCATTATTAAAGGTTCACTTCACTCAAATCATAAACAACATTCCAACATTCTGTGCTGCTTCTGTTGTCACATTGTTTACTCTTATGTGTCTGCAAAGTATTTTTATAAAGTGCATTAAAGTTCTTTACAGGATCAAACAAACACATTAGAATCGGACACTAACACTGTTGATTGTCCGTCAGCGTCTGCACGGATATTTCTGCTCCTGTGATGTCGTTTGAAATCAGTCCCGCCATGAATACGACGCTGCAGACTGCAGAGGGAACACAGCAGGTTCACTTGGACTTCAGTTCCGTCTTGTGCCCCAGATTAAAACACATACTGATGATCAGACGACAGTCACCAGCAGGTCCAGCTGCTCGGATCAGAACAACGCGGCAGCGCCACCTCTCGGCTGCCGACTCGTCTCTTGTTGTGTTTACAAGTTATTGTTTCTTTAATATTGTTAATACATGATGTAGATTTGACCGTCAGGCCTCAGTGATTACATCACTCAGGACAACATGGAGACCAGCGTGTGAAGTGAGCTCATAAAACCAACGACCCGACCGACCGACCCGACCCGACCTGACCTGTGACGTGACCCGGCTGAAACAGTTCACACAGTTTAATACAGTTGATATAGTGTAATGCATTACACACGTTGTGTAACAAATTGATATTTTTGCTTATTGTGATTTTTGTCTTGAAATATCCTCAAATGTTCAAAATGCTCACAACCTGTGTGTGTGTGTGTGTGTGTGTGTGTGTGTGTGTGTGTGTGTGTGTGCGCGTGCGTGTGAGAGACGTGTTGGCGCCCCCCTCTGGTGCAGCTGGGTAATGCAGGTATAGCACAGAGATATTTGAGGTGCTTCAGTGGAGGTTTGGAGGAACCCGGGACAACATGGAGGCAGTTTAGGGTTTTTCAAACTGTTAATATTACCTGCAGAAAAGAGTGAAACTGTTTTCTATTGGACCCGTGTTGACTTGGTGTTCTGTCCTGTGAGCTGGTCCTTGGTTCTGTTGTCTGACCTCTGCCCTCTCTGTCACTCTGCAGTTTCCTTCTAACGGCAGTAATCAGATCCACATCCCGGCTCTGAGTGTCGACGGCCTCTCCACCCCCGTGGTTCTGTCCCCCGGCCCCCAGAAGCCCTGAACCCCCTGCTGCCTCACACGGCGCCTCACTGGGCGCAGAACCCGCCTCGCCTCCCCGAGAGTCGGAGCAGGACTGGATCTGGACCGACTCTGAAACTCTCCACTCAAACCAGGAACCACGTAGTTTTCGGGCACTGTTGCCTGACTGGCAGGACCGGGAGTCCGATGGTTCATGGGACCTTTGAGCAGTGGAATTATTCACGTCCCCGTCTGGTGAACGCTGGAGCTGCCGGAGCCTTCGAACGCCTCTGCTGGTATTTTAAAGGTGCAGGTGGATGTCTGGGCTTCATCCTCCCCTCATTGCTTTTCCTGCAGCACTCAAACTATAACGAGAGGCCGCAGTAAACCAGGAGGCTCCTCGTGACCTCGGGATCGTTCTCCTTCTCCTGAGGGCTGCGACTCTAAAGACTGTTTAAAGCTGTTGTTCCTCAGTCCAACCAGCAGCTTCACTTTCTGACAGTGACAAGAAAACTGGAACCAGAGCACGTTTGAGTTCTGTTGGAGAAATGAAACATTGATTTACTGTAAGACCTGATGGACGAGCTAAAGGCCGATCAGACGACGTTTCCTGTCGTTTGTCTTCGATCAAACAGGAAAGACGTTTTAAAGCGGACGCAGGTTTGGATCTGAAGGTTTGAGCCTCGATAATTTTCACATCTGAGGAAGCAGAGACGCAGATTTCTGTCCGATGTTTGTCGCTGCGTCTTTTTGCTCTCTATCGTCTGTTTTTTAAAAGTGGTTATTTATTTGTGTTTGCTGGTTCCAGCGCAGCGTCTCGTCGCGGCTCCATCTTATCACTCCCAGATGAACATTTTATAAACTGACTCGATGTCTGAAAGACTTTGAGGTCCATGTAAGGCTGCGCTCTTAGTGGCCGCCATCTTTCTCCAGTTATGCATGGCCTCCTCCGCATCATTTTAAACTGACCAATCGCAGAGGAGGGATGATGATGATGATGATGATGATGATGAAGATGATGGATCTGAGCTGCAGGTGCTCAGATTTTCTCCCTCTGGGAGTTTTTACACAGCCAAGGACTTTGTCTATTAAAGTGTCTTTATGTGGCAGATTGTATATTTTTGAAGACGTTTTACATCCGAGCTGCGCTGCAGAGCGTCTGCAGGAGGACAGGCAGGTTTTATTGAGGACGTAGTCACATTCCTTCGGCTTAAACGGTTGTTAGAGGTGTTTGTTTTATTAATAACCGCGTATCATTTTAATGTGGGCATCCATTCCAGACGTGCTGTCGGTCTTTGTTGAGCAGCTTTGATCAGTGATTGTTTATCTGCATTTTGTTCCTCACAGCCTCGGATTCATGGTGTTGAACATCTGCAGTGATGTTGCCACAAGTTAATGTTCAGTCCGTCTTTACTGTCGACTGCAGCTCCGACCAACACGCTCAGCCGCCGCGCTCCAGCTGCAGCTTCTGTAATCTGTAACATCTCTGCTTCATCTATTTGTCGGACGAGACTTTGACTCTTTTCTCTCTCACCGCTTTATTCTGACCTAACAGCACATTTATGGAAGAAAAAGCTGCGAGCTGTTAGAACTTGATCCACCTCCAGTGAACAGCTGAGCCACTTCCCTGATGACTAAGTGACTCCACCTGCTGACGTCGTCCACCTGGACATCACCTGTGTGGGTTCACGGGACACGTTCAACTCTGAGCTGGCAGAATTAAACCTTTAAGTGGAGAACACCTCTGAAGCTTAGAGCAGAAGCCCCGCCCCTTCCTGTTTCCCTCATGGGACCTTATTTAAAAGACCTTTTGTCTGTTAGTGTCTCTGAGCTCGACGCCGTCTGCATGAGTCTGCTAATTTTAACCTGAGAGATTTGAATACATCCGACTTCAGCAGAATTTTCTGGATAAAGTAATCTGAAGGAAACTTGTGGCAACATCAACATCTGCAGAAACGCCAACAAGCAGCTGCAGTTTTCTACAAAGTTTTAAATTTGTGTTTTTACAAAAAAAAATCCAAAGTGAGGCTGAACCGCCGGTGGACACACCGCGAGGTTCTACTGAAACGACTGTTGTAGCTGTTGTTGTTGTTGTTGTTGTTGTTGTTTTCTGATGCTAGCTGAGCTCTTGTGGTTGCCGCGGTAACCAGACGCCCGACTGTTGCTGACCTGCAGGTTGTTTCTGTTGCTGCGGAGCTGAAGCTCCTTGTGATGACGCTGTCGCTGTGTTTCTATGCTTCTGTGTGTGACGAGGCTGCTGACACACACACACACACACACACACACACACACACACACACACACACACACACACACAGGAACTGAGTGATGCTGAACTGGTCACACTGCAGCTGTTAGTTCATTATTAAGTTGTGAGTTTTTCTCACGTCACGCTTTTTCCCCTTTTGTTACCTAATTTGATGGCGATGAGTCGGATTGAGATGATTAATGGGTGTTAAAGTAAAGTTTGGGTTCTGTAGCATTTCATCAAATCTGCATCATTTGTTAGTGAAGTCCAGCAGCTGTCAGTCCGACTGTTAGTGAGCTGTAATAATCAAGCAGCCGTCAGCGTGGAGTCGGTGACTTCAGGTGTTTAATCCACCTGGAAACAGCTGTCAGAACCCAGACCCAGTTCTTTGAATGTTTTCAGCCCAGAAGTCTTTAAATCAGGAGACGTTGATCCAAACATGGAAAGCCTGCAGACGTGTCGACTCACCGGTTCAGCCTCACATCAGCTCCTGGCGCTGTGATTTCCGAGCCTCAGCAGTGACGTAAACGCAGCACCAAGCCATCGTGTTCGACTGTTCTCTCTTTACAGCATGACTCTATTTTTCTATCAGAGACGACGTGTTTTTATCCTGTATAAAGTTTAAAGAGCGACGAAGCCTTAAAGATTTCAGAGCTGCAGAAGAAGAGAGATGCATCTTCATCTTTTTTAAAAATAATCCGAGACGTTCATCTTTCAGAGCGCGATGAAGAAAAATAAGCCATTTTCTAGTGAAAAGCTTCGAGTCCGACATCTTTAAAGTCAAGCTAACGTTTCTCTCACCAGCAGAACATGACGAATGTTTTTATATTCATCAGTAACCGCGTTGCATTCTGGGTAATGTCCAGGCAACACTTTGTTTAAAATCACCGCCGCGCCGCTGTAAAAAATGATGTGCCAGAATGAATCATGGGTAATGATGATGTCACAAACTATTCTATAAACATTTGAATGTTTCATAGTTAAACGTGTTTCTCATCAGAAAGAAAAATAGATAAATATTAAGATGTATTGATTTATAAGACAGATTTATATTCTGATACAATGAATTTAACTAGAGGATCAATATTTAATATTTCAGGGAATCTGACGTGTGAAATACTCCAGAGTCACTTTATCAAATAGATTTTCAGTTGAGTATTTCATAAGCAGAGCTTTGATTACAGATTATTGATTTGCCTGAAATGGTGAAACACAACCAGACATTAAAAGTCCAGAGTCACTAGTTTCTATATTTCTGAATCTAAGATGTAGAATTATATATTTTAAGATTACAATAACAGACAGAAGTCTCGTTTCTTCAGCTCGTCTGAGCGAGTTGTCGCGTCCCGACAGATATATTTTATAACGGCGCGACTTTCTGCTGGTTCAAATAATATTCAGCAAAAATAATCAACAAACTGCAGCTTTCAAGGATTCCACAGTAAACTGCAGAGGAATTCAGTTTGACCTGAATGTGTCCAGAGTGAGCCCTCTTCACAAACATCAATACAGGATTTCTGAGTGAGCCGCTGCAGGCTAATGCTAAGCTAGCTGTGTCGTCTCTGAAGGATTCTGATTTCTATGATTGAAACTGGAAGCACATTTGGATTGATTGTTGATTTACAGTCAATAAGATTTGGTTGAGTGAACAAACTGTTTCAGATTGAACTGGCACATTATTTTTCACATTTCTGGTGATAATTAGCAGAACTGTGGTGGCGTCACAGAAGACTGTCGCTCACATGTTGCACAAACATTTGTCCTGCAGAGCCGCGCACGCCGCAGTGGCTGATGGTCTCGTGAACATCTGCTTTCCTCTGGAGCTTTCTGTCTGATCAGCTGTCTGATGTTGCCATGGAGACGACGCTCACGAGCTCATTGATCCATAACTGTGTTGATTCAGAGCTGTGAACGGATTGAAGATGAACTTTAACTTCATGCTCAGATCGACCACATGGCAACAAACTCTGGCGCTCTCTGATTGGTTCTGACCGCGGCGCGCTCACTGATGCAAAAGTATGTGGCCAGAACCGAACACACACATTTCAAATGTATTGATCCACACTGGATCCTCCTGCTGACAGACGGACAGACCTCCACCTCAGGCTGAAAGCACTTTCTCACTTTCCATTAATGACAGAAACGTTAAAACAACAGCTGATCCATGTTTGGACCTTCAGCGTGAGGTCGGTGACGCTGGAACATGATGTGACTGTTTGCTTCACCTCCTGCAGCCTGAATGAGCCGCGACAGTCTGACCACATACTTTTGGCCGTGTGCTGTTTCAATATTCAAACGTCATCAGTGCAGACAGAAGTGTCCCATGGTCCTTTGCAGCGTGATGTCATCAGACAGAAGGCTCTGGCAGCAGATGATTGGCTCATATCTTGTAATTGTAATCTTGTAAACATGTTTTCTATCAGCAGGTTTGTGTGGAAATCTTTTCTGTACATAATGAAACCTAAATATAATCTGAACATAGATCTATATATTGTGTGTGACGGCCGAGAGTGTTAACAACGTGTTGTTTCTGTGGCCTATCGTCACTGTCAGATCCTGCGTGGCCCCGCCCCTCCTCGGCTGTGATTGGCAGAGGAGTTTATTGATGTAAAGGGGCGGGGCCTGCTTTTATTTTTCTGAGACAGTTCTACATGTTCTACATGTCGTTGACTGGAGGAATTAAAAGAAAAGCTATTTTTTATGGATGACTTTAGTTTTTGTTGGTGTAAATGTTCTACACACACACACACACACACACACACACACACACACACACAGGAAATGATAATAAAATATTTTGATCTGTAAGGTCGCGTCCGTCTCATCTCTGACTCACTGGACAGTTTTTCTTCACACACGACGTGTTCAGAACAGCATCCATCCTGAGTGATCGGACCGCTGAGACCAGAGGAGAGAAACCAGAAGCAGCTGCTGTTTGTGAACACACTGTTCCACTGAACCAGTAACACAGCAGCACCAGACTCCATTAACAAATGTGGTGATTTAAGAGTTGTTGAGTTAAAACAAACTTTCTAACGTAGTGAAACTGAGTCTCTGACAGATTGTAACTCATTGTGTCCTTGTTGTAACTTCAGCATTAAATCTTTCAGCTGCAGTTGTTTGTCTCCTTGTAAAAAGTGTCAGTTTGTGGCAGCATGTCTGTACCAGCCTGTCTGCTTCTGTGTCTAAAGTGCTAAAGTCTTACCTGCCAACATTGATCAGCTGTTTGAACACACTGTTTACACTGATTTCACCATTTACACTCCATTTATGAAAGAAGAAACATGTTATTGATCTGAACATGTCACATGTTACAAAGACACTAAATAGTGGCACATTTCAGACACAGCCTCTTTGTTACTGTCTGATCTCAGGTCAGTGACAGAATCTGCTGACTCATGAATGATGATCTGATATCTGATCAATGACTCAGCCTGGGGAGCTGTTGCCGTGACGACCACACTCTCAGTAACGTGATCGATATGATTTCTCCAGCTGAAAATGATCTGCTTACAGAAACATGAACAGGACTGTCTTCATTAAATAATCTATTTACATTATTTAATGTATAAATTATGAAAATATACAAATGAACGACGATGGAGGGAAGAAAAGAACAAAAGAAGCTTCAAGCTGTTCGTTGCGTCCGTCAGACAGACCGCAGTGAAAAACACTGTAAACATTATTATAATGTTGTTGGATCACAAACAATGTGTTTATAGTTATAGTGTTTATTTCAGCGTGTCATACTTTATTAAGTGATAAAACTGGATGCAGCTGTCAGATAATGAATCTGTAGAGCAGTAAAAGTTCAATATTCCCTCTGGAGTTTGGTGGACGAGCAGCATGAGATGGAAACAATAAAGTTCAGACTTCAGCTCTTCTGTGGGAGCTGCTGATAAAAACCACCAGAAAGTGTGAGAGAATCTGAGTTGTTGTTGTTGTTGTTGTTGTTCTCCGCGCGGCCACCAGGTGGCGCCAAAGAGCAGAACTCACCTGACAGCAGCTCAGAAACTGATGAATTAAATTCAGACAGCTGTCAGTCTGTCAGCTCACATCCACAGTAACCTGCGCTGAGAGAGCACCTGTGATGTGATGTCACTTCCTGCTCTGTGTGAAACAAACCCGTCCATCACTGAGACAAACAGACTCCATGTTTCTACTCAAAGACAGAAAGAAGTTCATGTAGAACATTTGCTGAATTAACAAGAAGGTCCAAATAATGCAGAATGAGTCAGAGACAGAGTTTCACAGAGTTTATAAAGAGTCTCCAACTCAACAACTCACTAAACTGACACATTTGTTAAGGCAGTCTGGGGACAAAGAAGGAGCTGATATTGTTCCTGTTTAGTGTCTTTGTAACATGTGACATGTTTAGATCGACAGCTGAGCTCAAATCATCCAACAATGAAAAGTTTTTCTATTGTGATGTCATTGTCCTGCTTCTCTTCTCCTCCCTCTCACACACACACACACACACGCACACACACACACACACACACACACACACACACACACACTCTTGATGGGAATTAATGTTTACTTCAGTGTTAATCCAAACTAAGCTGGATTTCAGGGTCAGCAGGATCGTTTTCACTCAGAAAACACACACACAAACACACAC
>CAEMYA010000182.1:32251-43443 GCA_903131615.1 Diplodus sargus | reverse complement strand
GGCCAGAAAACACTTCTGACTGAAACGAATGAAAGAACACCTGAAACCATGTTTAGATAGTGTAGTATTGTAAAGTTAAGACACTTTGAGTAGTAATTTCACTTGAGAAAGCATTTTTGACTGAAATACAGCTTAGTTCATCATTAGGGCAAAAACATCCATCTTGCGCTCTGAAAAGCTTAATTTGGCCAGAAAACACTTCTGACTGAAACGAATGAAAGAACACCTGAAACCATGTTTAGATAGTGCAATCATGTAAAGTTGAGACACTTTGAATAAAATTACACTTGAGAAAGCATTTTTGACTGAAATACAGCTTAGTTCATCATTAGGGCAAAAACATCCATTTTGCGCTCTGAAAAGCTTAATTTGGCCAGAAAACACTTCTGACTAAAACGAATGAAAGAACACCTGAAACCATGTTTAGATAATGTAACCAAGTAAAGTTGAGATACTTTGAGTGCAATTTCACTTGAGAAAGCATTTTTGACTGAAATACAGTTTAGTTCATCATTCGGGCACAAACAAGCTTCTAGCGATCTGAAAAGCTTAATTTGGCCAGAAAACACTTCTGACTGAAACGAATGAAAGAACACTTGAAACCATGTTTAGATAATGTAATCATGTAAAGTTGAGACACTTTGAGTGCAATTTCACTTGAGAAAGCATTTTTGACTGAAATACAGCTTAGTTCATTATTCAGGCAAAAACAAGCTTCGAGCGCTCTGAAAAGCTTAATTTGGCCAGAAAACACTTCTGACTGAAACGAATGAAAGAACACCTGAAACCATGTTAACATAGTGTAATCATGTAAAGTTGAGACACTTTGAGTAGAATTACACTTGAGAAAGCATTTTTGACTGAAATACAGCTCAGTTCGTCATTAGGGCAAAAACAAGCTTCTTGTGCCCTGAAAAGCTTAATTTGGCCAGAAAACACTTCTGACTGAAACGAATGAAAGAACACCTGAAAACATGTTTACATAGTGTAATCATGTAAAGTTGAGACACTTTGAGTGCAATTTCACTTGAGAAAGCATTTTTGCCTGAAATACAGCTTAGTTCATTATTCATGCAAAAACAAGCTTCGAGCGCTCTGAAAAGCTTAATTTGGCCAGAAAACACTTCTGACTGAAACGAATGAAAGAACACCTGAAACCATGTTTAGATAGTGTAATCTTGTAAAGTTGAGACACTTTGAGTAGAATTACACTTGAGAAAGCTTTTTTGACTGAAATACAGCTTAGTTCATCATTCGGGCAAAAACAAGCTTCTAGCGCTCTGAAAAGCTTAATTTGGCCAGAAAACACTTCTGACTGAAACGAATGAAAGAACACCTGAAACCATGTTTAGACATTGCAATCATGTAAAGTTGAGACACTTTGAGTAGAATTACAGTTGAGAAAGCATTTTTGACTGAAATACAGCTTAGTTCATCATTAGGGCAAAAACATCCATCTTGCGCTCTGAAGAGCTTAATTTGGCCAGAAAACACTTCTGACTGAAACGAATGAAAGAACACCTGAAACCATGTTCAGATAGTGTAATCATGTAAAGTTGAGACACTTTGAGTAGAATTACTCTTGAGAAAGCATTTTTGACTGAAATACAGCTCAGTTCATCATTAGGGCTGGGTCTTGAAACCACAACCTCTGACTCCAAGAACCAGCTCCTAACTTACTGAGCTAATTGGCTGGAAGTAAATCATTGGTGGACTCAGGGAGTAAATGTTCAGGCAGCTGTTGCCAAGGCCAAATGTCAGAAGTTCTGTTACCTGAACAAAAATCTGATAATACATAAATTGAATCTTAACAGCATGGAAATGTTGGTGATTTGTTTTTAACTCTAAGTGTTTTGCTTCATAAGAGAAAATTTGATGTTTAAAAATGTCGCTCTTACATTGACTCCAGTTGAGACAGCATAATGAGAGCATAATTCAAAATGTTCTCAAAAATTCAGTTTTTGAGATAAAATTCTGAAATTTGCCTTATATATATATTCTCAATTTTTTTCAGGAAGATTGAAAGCAAAAAGTTTTATAGTATATGTTTACAGTCAAACATTTTGATGCACTGTAGGCTTAATTTTTGAAAAATCAAAATCCGAGAAACAAGTTTTGTAGAGGACGGTCTGAAGATGCTCTCTAGCAAGTTTGGTGACAACTGAGCAAAGATTGTAGGAGAAGATGAGGTTTTGAAAAAAACTGAGTGACGGACTTGATTTGATGGATTTGATTTTCAATGAGTTTGAGTGGACTAAAGTTTCAGCGGTATTGGGGCTACAGTTTGGTGAAAGTTTCAAAACTGTAGCATGCACTGTTGATTTTGTAGGTATTTTTAAGTTTTTAAAATTCAAAGGCTTATTTTTAATGGTTTTAAGATGATATTACTTAAAAAGTAACTTTTTGCAGCCTCGAAATAAGTGAAATATACGAAATATAAGCAATTACAAACAAAGTATTTCTTACTTTTTGCAAATTAAACTGAAGATTAGTTCAGAAAAATATTAAATTTAGAGAAAAATACTATAGTCTGAGAATCTGAGTCCAGAGTTGCTGGCATATGAGGTGGCAGCTCTTAATGTTGCCCAGGCTACAGAATTAGTAAAATAAATAATTGACTGCATTTCCTATTTTCCAGTTAGTTTTAAAGACAACATCTTTGTTCCAATAAAATATAATCTTTGTGACACTATTGCCCACAGACATTAATACTGAGGAACAATAAGTATGTACAGGTGTATCATGTATTGGGTCACCCAGTTTGCCTGTTTCCTGTTTTGTGTTTTTTTTTCAGATGCTTTTTGTGTGACTCTTGAATCAAGCAAGTTGAGTTTGTTACTGAATCTTAAAACAAGATTTATTTTGATGAGACTTTGGGGGAGAGATGTAAAATATCTTATTTTAACAGTTATTTACCTCATTTTAAGATTTCCTGCCTATTTGAGACAAAAAAGATAAGGTTTGCTTGATATAAAATAATAGTGTAAAGTTGAATACTTAAAATAAGAAATTAACTCGTAAAACAAGACTTTAGTACATCTGAAACCATGTTTAGACAGTATAATCATGTAAAGATGGGACACTTTGAGTAGATTTTCAGTTGAGGAAGCATTTTTGACTGAAGTACAGTTTAGTTCATTAGGGCAAAAACATCCATCTTGCGCTCTGAAAAGCTTAATTTGGCCAGAAAACACTTCTGACTGAAACGAATGAAAGAACACCTGAAACCATGTTTAAATAGTGTAATCATGTAAAGTTGAGACACTTTGAGTAGATTTTCAGTTGAGGAAGCATTTTTGACTGAAATACAGCTTAGTTCATCATTTGGGCAAAAACATCCTTCTTGCGCTCTGAAAAGCTTAATTTGGCCAGAAAACACTTCTGACTGAGGCGAATGAAAGAACACCTGAAATACAGCTTATTTCAGTCAAAAACATTCAGCTTCCAACATTCCAACATTCAGAGCGCTCCATCCATCTTGCGCTCTGAAAAGCTTAATTTGGCCAGAAAACACTTCTGACTGAAACGAATGAAAGAACACCTGAAACCATGTTTAGATAGTGTAATCATGTAAAGTTGAGACACTTTGAGTGCAATTTCACTTGAGAAAGCATTTTTGACTGAAATACAGCTTAGTTCATCATTCGGGCAAAAACAAGCTTCTAGCTCTCTGAAAAGCTTAATTTGGCCAGAGAACACTTCTGACTGAAACGAATGAAAGAACACCTGAAACCATGTTTAGATAGTGTAATCATGTAAAGTTGAGACACTCTGAGTAGAATTTCACTTGAGAAAGCATTTTTGACTGAAATACAGCTTAGTTCAGCATTAGGGCGAAAACAAGCTTCTAGCGCACTGAAAAGCTTAATTTGGCCAGAGACAACTTCTGACTGAGACGAATGAAAGAACACCTGAAACCATGTTTAGATAGTGTTATCTTGTAAAGTTAAGACACTTTGAATACAATTTCACTTGAGAAATCATTTTTGACTGAAATACAGCTTAGTTCATCATTAGGGCAAGAACAAGCTCTAGCGCTCTGAAAAGCTTAATTTGGCCAGAAAACACTTCTGACTGAAACGAATGAAAGAACACCTGAAAACATGTTTACATAGTGTAATCAGGTAAAGTTGAGACATTTTGAGTACAATTACACTTGAGGAAGCATTTTTGACTGAAATACAGCTTAGTTCATCATTCGGGCAAAAACAAGCTTCTAGTGCTCTGAAAACCTTTATTTGGCCAGAAAACACTTCTGACTGAAACGAATAAAAGAATAACTGAAACCATGTTTAGATACTGTAATCATGTAAAGGTGAGACACTTTGAGTACAATTTCATTTGAGAAAGCAATTTTGACTGAATTCCAGCTTAGTCTACAGTAACTTGCAAAAACAACCTTCCAGCACTCTGAAAACCTTAATTTGGCCATAAAACACTTCTGACTGAAACGAATGAAAGAACAACTGAAACCATGTTTAGATACTGTAATCATGTCAAGTTGAGACACTTTGAGTAGAATTTCGCTTGAGAAAACATTTTTGACTGAAATACAGCTAGTGTATCATTACGGCAAAAACAAGCTTAATTTGGCCATTAAACACTTCTGACTGAAATGAATGAAAGAACAACTGAAACCATGTTTCGATACTGTTTCACTTGAGAAAGCATTTTTGACTGAAACACAGTTTAGTCTACTGTAACTTGCAACAACAAGGTTCTAGTTAAGAAAAGACCAAAAGATCATGCTACATCATGGATTCTTGATTATGCATATCTTGTGGGCCCTGGCATCATGCCGGTGGGTGCCTGCATGTTGCACAGTCTCAGCATGAGATGGAGACCACACATTTGCATGTCCACTGACTTTTAAGATGGACAGGATCCTCAGTGTGTCCACTTCACTCTCAGAGGATGGGTCAGAGGCACTCACAGAGGTTGAAGACTACAGACTACTGTGTCACCCTCGAAGCTGGTGTCTTCTTCAGATGAATCCTTCAGCTCGCTGTCAGATTAAGGCTGCATGACCATTTCTGATGCCTCTTCTCTTCTGAAATGCCTTTTCATTTTTGCTCCTTCTCTGCTCACTAATGAAATGACCCCCCAGACAAGTTGCATGTTTATCTTTGGCTGTGAAAGCAGCCAGATGCATAAACACACTAACAGTTGTTTTTGCTTTGTTTTTGATTACAGCAAAGGCATGTTTTCAATCAAGCCCCTTTTCAAAGACACATGAAACACATTCCTCAAAAGATGACCTTTTTTCACCCCTGAAATGATCAGTGTGTGCACACAGATTCACACACACACACACACACACGGCCACACACACACACAATCTCTCTCACTCTCTCTCTCTGTCTGTCTCTCTCTCTCTCTCTCACACACACACACACACACAAACACACACTGGGCCCTGGTAGTCACCCGGCTCCATAATACAACTGGCAAAACACAAAAATTTCATGCATCGGCCTACGATGGGAAGATTGTTGAATCTGGTGAAATACAACAAAAATGTCAAATATCAATAATTTTCTTCAAAATGGCATGCTGACATTGCAGAATGCATTGTTTTATACTGTTATGGCAGGGAGATTAAAAAATGTGGTTTTAATGGAAGTCAGTGGGGCATTTTCGGCCACGACGGTGGTTAGAGGGAGTATCTGTTACTACATAAAAAATACTGATGCAATCAAATTAATTTTGTTGGTAATCTTTGATATATCCAAGACTCCAATCACCACCAAAGCCCCATCAAGTCTACTACTTTTTATGTGGAAAATAATACTTCTTTTTTTTTTTTTGTAATAAATAATTAATAATTCAAACAATAAAACCAGCATTTAAAGGGTTAAAATCCTGAAAATTATTGAATGGTTGGTAGTTTTGAGTAAGTCTGAAGTTGTTTAAGTGATTTATGAAAGAACAACTGAAACCATGTTTAGATACTGTAATCATGTAAAGGTGAGACACTTTGAGTACAATTTCATTTGAGAAAGCAATTTTGACTGAATTCCAGCTTAGTCTACAGTAACTTGCAAAAACAAGCTTCCAGCGCTCTGAAAAGCTTAATTTGGCCATAAAAAACTTCTGACTGAAACGAATGAAAGAACAACTGAAACCATGTTTAGATAGTGTAATCATGTAAAGTTGAGACACTTTGAGTAGAATTTCACTTGAGAAAGCATTTTTGACTGAAATACAGCTTAGTGTATCATGGTTAGGGCAAAAACAAGCTTCTAGTGCTCTGAAAAGCTCAATTTGGCCATAAAACACTTCTGACTGAAACAAATGAAAGAACAACTGAAACCATGTTTATACTGTAATCATGTAAAGTTGTTAGTTAAGCTTTTCAGAGTGCTCGAAGCTTGTTTTTGCCCTAATGAAACACTGAGCTGTATTTCAGTCAAAAATGCTTTCTTAAGTGAAATTGTACTCAAAGTGTCTCAACTTTACATGATTACAGTATCTAAACATGGTTTCACTTGTTCTTTCAGTGACAACATTGCTTGTTTCGCCCTGATGTTCTTGAAAATTTTCTCAGTGGGAAGTTTTCGTTAAGTTCCCAGAATGTTCGAGGATAACGTTCTCAAAAACATTCCAAAAATGTTTTGTGATAACCTCCTTAAACTGTTCAGTGACAACATTGCTTGTTACGCCCTGATGTTGTTGAAAACATTCTCAGTGGGAAGGTTTCATTAAGTTCGCAGAATGTTCGAGGAAAACATTCTCTGAAAACATTCCAAAAATGTTTTGTGATAACCTTTTTAAAATGTTCAGTGACAACTTTGCCTGCTACGCCCTAATGTTCTTGAAAGCGTTCTCAGTGGGAAGTTTTTGTTAAGTTCCCAGAATATTCGAGGAAAACGTTCTCTAAAAACATTCCAAAAATGATTTGTGATAACCTCTTTAAAATGTTCAGTGACAACTTTGCTTGTTACGCCCTAATGTTCTTGAAAACGTTCTCAGTGGGAAGTTCTCGTTAAGTTTGCAGAATGTTCGAGGAAAACGTTCTCTAAAAACATTCCAAAAATGATTTGTGATAACCTCCTTAAAATGTTCAGTGACAACATTGCTTGTTAGGCCCTAATGTTCTTGAAAACCTTCTCCGTGGGAAGTTTTCGTTAAGTTCCCAGAATGTTCGAGGATAACGTTCTCAAAAAACATTCCAAAAATGTTTTGTGATAACCTCCTTAAACTGTTCAGTGACAACATTGCTTGTTACGCCCTGATGTTCTTGAAAACATTCTCAAAAACATTCCAAAAATGATTTGTGATAACCTCTTTAAAATGTTCAGTGACAACTTTGCTTGTTACGCCCTAATGTTCTTGAAAACGTTCTCAGTGGGAAGTTTTCGTTAAGTTTGCAGAATGTTCGAGGAAAACGTTCTCTAAAAACATTCCAAAAATGATTTGTGATAACCTCCTTAAAATGTTCAGTGACAACATTGCTTGTTAGGCCCTAATGTTCTTGAAAACCTTCTCCGTTGGAAGTTTTCGTTAAGTTCCCAGAATGTTCGAGGATAACGTTCTCAAAAAACATTCCAAAAATGTTTTGTGATAACCTCCTTAAACTGTTCAGTGACAACATTGCTTGTTACGCCCTGATGTTCTTGAAAACATTCTCAAAAACATTCCAAAAATGATTTGTGATAACCTCCTTAAAATGTTCAGTGACAACATTGCTTGTTAGGCCCTAATGTTCTTGAAAACCTTCTCCGTGGGAAGTTTTCGTTAAGTTCGCAGAATGTTCGAGGAAAACATTCTCAAAAAACATTCCAAAAATGTTTTGTGATAACCTCTTTAAAATGTTCAGTGACAACTTTGCTTGTTACGCCCTAATGTTCTTGAAAACGTTCTCAGTGGGAAGTTTTCGTTGAGTTCCCAGAATATACGAGGGAAAAGTTCTCTAAAAACATTCCAATAATGATTTGTGATATCCTCTTTAAAATGTTCAGTGACAACTTTGCTTGTTACGCCCTGATGTTCTTGAAAACGTTCTCAGTGGGAAGTTTTCGTTAAGTTCCCAGAATGTTCGAGGATAACGCTCTCTCTAAAAACATTCCAAACATTTTTTGTGATAACCTCTTTAAAATGTTCAGTGACAACATTGCTCGTTACGCCCTAATCTTCTTGAAAACATCTTCAGTGGGAAGTTTTCGTTAAGTTCCCAGAATGGTCGAGGATAACGTTCCATAAAAACATTCCAAAAATGTTTTGTGATAACCTCCTTAAAATGTTCCTCCTTAAAACTTCTTTCTGAGCAACGCCAATTTATCGCATGCAGGCTGTAAACTAGTCACTGAATGTCACCAGACTCACACTGTTGGTCCTGTGGATTGGCCCAGACCACGTGCCTTGTTCTGTTTCGCTCTCAAGTTGTAAATCCTAATAAGAACACTTATATTCTCCTTGGTCTTCTGACTTTACTCTACGTATAGAGGGAAAGAGGCCGTAGGCTCCTTCAATCTTCACCCTCCTGTGGCCATTGAACCATTTCCGTCTAAACTCCTTCACGCCATCAATGCAAGCGGATGCATTTTGCAATGCAATTTAGACCTGTGTGTTGGCAGATTTTAACAATGTGGTTTTTCAGAACGCTATTCAATTTTCGCAGATGTCTTGAATTTGAGGAGATGATAAACCGCTCCTACATGTTGTTGAATTCCCGATTTCTGTAGGATCAAATTTACAATTGTATCAACAAACTCTTTCCCGTTATCTTTAAATATGTGATCTGCAGAGGTGGGTAGTATCGCGCTACATTTACTCTGTTACATTTACTTTCGTAACTTTTTGGATAAACTGTACTTGTAAGAGTAGTTTTAATGCAACATACTTTTTACTTTTACTTGAGTATATTTGTGAAGAACAAACGCTACTTTTACTCCATTACAGTGAGATACATTCCGCCTGCTACTTTTATTTTCATTCATCTGTTATTCAGTACACAGTGGTTTGTTTTGTTTTGTCAGACTTCCACCAAAGGCTCTGTCACACGACTCTTCTTTGCCAATCAAACGTAGCCACTAACAACGTTTGACTCTGTTTCACCAATCAAACAGAGCCATGCAGTCACGTGACTGCACACAAAATCTCTGCGGTCCCGCACAGAGGCAAAGTGACTGAAAGCAGAAAACACTGGAGGAGACAACGGCCCACATAGCAAGCGGGTCCGGGCCATATCCGGCATCAAGCCAGCACCTCTGGCCTACATCTGGCATGGCAAATACTATGTTAGCCAGATGTGGGCCAGGTCTGGCAGTGATGGCACCGTTTATAAAATGGCATGCAAAATGTGGGCCAATTGTGGTTAAGTGCACGTGACCCAGATTTGTAACAGACAGGTCTGGGCCAGATCTGGCATCAAGCCGGCACTTCTGGTCTATTTCTGACAAGGCAAATAGTATGTTAACCAAATGTGGGCCAAGTCTGGCAATGATGATACCGTTTATGTGATGGTACGCGATACATGGGCCAATTGTGTTTGAGTTTATTAGACCCTAGAGTGACTTTGACTAGGGTCAAAGGGGACTATTTAAGGTAAAAAATAAAAAAAAGACAGGTTTTACACATTTAAATTTTTAAAAATTTTTTTTTAAGTATATTTTTGGGGCTTTTATGTGTTTAATTGATAGGACAGTTCAGAGAGTGACAGGAAATGGGAGGCAGAGAGGGGGAATGACAGGCAGGATAGGGCCGCTGAACGCGGGATTCGAACCGGGGCCGCCTGCAGTGAGGACTATAGCCTCAACCCATGGGGCGGGTGCTCTACCAACTGAACTAAACACCGCCCCAACACATTTGAATTTTAAAAAGGCAGGACAATACCTTTTCTTTAATAAATGATCAAAGCTTTGTCCGAGAAGGCTGAAATCCTGACATGGCCTCTGCAGTTTGTAAAGTCCCCAGCCCATACAACCTTCAGAAACTTGAAAGGTCATCCCGGTCTTCAAATAAACCCCTTTTTTTTTTTTAATTTTCACATGTCTAAAAGACTTAAAGAGCATAAATGCATTAAACAAATGCTTAGAAAAATAATGTAGGAACAAGTTTTTCTTAAAATTATATCTATAAATACACTATTAAGACTTCCTTTTTGTGAGAAAATTTTACTTCCGCATCGAAAAACGCTTAACGGAAGTGACGTAGGCAGAGGGAGAGCGGTCGATTTGAACAATAGGAAAACAATGGATTGTGGTGCTGGTTCTGTCCCGAGGACACTTTACATGTGTATAATTACAAATTAGAGAGCAGAGAGAAACCAGGGGGACAATTAATGGCCAGAGGAGAGAGAAATTGAGCTGTGGTGTCAGGACAGTCAGTGCAGAGTTGGTCAGAGACTGGTGGCTTAGCTTACCGTATACATATTAGCTACGGATATGCTCACATCACAACATCGGACATTGGGCCACCCTGCTGAAAAAAGTCAGAGAAACCATTAGGCAACCATTAGGCATATTCTATTGGGTTCTAGTGGTTCCTGATGGTTTCTAATGGTTTCTAATAGCGACTTATGTTGTTCTCATTGTTTGGTTTGTTTTTCTAATGGGGTTCTAATATCTCCTACACAAATCTACAGGACTTTAACGGTCCCTACTAATGGTTCCTACAGGAGTCTAATGGTTCCTACAGGAGTCTAATGGGTCCTTCCGGAGTCTCCATAGGAGTCTGATGGTTCCTACAGGAGTCTCCTATAGGAGTCTTAATGGTTCCCACATAAGTCTTATTGGTTCCTACAGGCATTTCTATACACTGAAACAAGTCAATCTAAGAATAAATAATTGTAACATAATTAAGCCTGTGATAATAACAATACAAAACAAAGTTTGTCTCTAGACATGAATATATCAAGTTGTGAATTATTCTACATTTGTTCAGAACACGAGTCATTTTGATTGTTTTCCCTAAAAAAATCAATGTAAGCGGATCAACAAATCTTCTTATGCAGATCCACATTACTTGTATTTACTCCGACTGCGCCCCCTGTGGTGCATTCTGGGTATTCGCGCCAAACGTCTGGGCAAAGACAGAAGGAGAAATTCGAAAAATGGGAGACTGAACGGTCCGTGTACGTTACGGCCATCCGATTTTCGTTTTGAAGTCGACAAGCGGAAAACGAATAGTGAGTCGTTTCCCGTTTTTCGCTTCAAAATAAAATAACGAAAAACGGAAAATGACTCGTATCC
>CAEMYA010000182.1:15596-31006 GCA_903131615.1 Diplodus sargus | reverse complement strand
TACACGGTCCGTGTACGTTACGGCCATCCGATTTTCGGATGTACACGGTCATCCGTACACGGACCGTACACGGACCTACACGGACCGTACACGGACCCTGAACCGTTAAAGGTGCAGTTGGTAACTTGAAGGAGAGAGAGGACTTAGCATTAAATTTGAACAAGTACAACTTTCAGATCCCTCCCCCTCCCTCTCCGCTGCTCTCCTGCCTTGCCTCCAAAGTCCCTCCCCCAGAGGAGGCTGGCGTGCACGCGACCTGTGCGTGACTGAAGAGGTAAACAACAGACACATGAATCGGTAATAACATGAGCTACACTCCACACAGCTAGATTTAAACGCTTTACAGTGAATTTCACATGGTTATACCTTACCTAGAAACTTGTTCCTCAATTCATTACATGTTTATTAAGCAAGAAAGTTTAATTTTGTGATAAAAATAACGTTCGGAAAGTGTAGTATTTAGCTTAGCACGTCAGTCACACCAGTGAATTAGCAGCTTATTTACATTTGTCGCTTTGCAAAACGTGTGACATTTTTATTTGTTGATATGGTTAGAGTTTTGAGACTGAGACACTGGGCTCAGATGAAGACGTACACCCCAGCAGCTGCTTCTACGAGCACGGGTAGACGTGGACGAGGTGGACCAGGCTGAGGCCGGGACCGTGGACGCCGGGGCAGAAGGCGTCGCGTGGGGCAAACACCCGATGACCTCCGTACAGATGACACTGCTCGAGTCGGACATGTGAGATTGCAGAGGATTGCATTTGAACGTGTGAGTAGTCACAGTAGTAAGAGTCTGTTTCTAAACACAAACAATTATCATTGTATGTCAGGCAATAGTTGTTTCACTAATATATACTTTATCTTGTAATTATAGGAGCAAATTCAACGCTTGGCACGCCACATATTGAGCAAACTTTGACACGGGACCCCAGCCTCATCTGTGATGTCCTCAGTCACTCAGCCCCTGCTGCTCCTCCAACAGCACCTCCTGTCCAACTCCAGCCCAGAGATGCAGGGAAATGCCCACAGTTGTGGAGAAGAAATGCTGCAACCAACAGCCTGATATGTGCATTTGCATTTTTGAGTGTTGTGCAATACTGTACATAGATTTCTGTTTTTATATTGTTCAAAATGTACAAATCAAAATATTTGTGATTTCATTATTTATCTAATAAAGTTTCTTTCTAAAGGGGATTGGTTTCTAATTGCATGAATGTAAAAACATAGCACTTTACCTTATTTTATTGAAATACCCTTGAGAATAGTTTAAAAAACTAACCTTTAGTATAAGAAATTGGAATCACTGTCTGGGTCTAGGCACGCGTGCCTCAAAAGCAAGCAGAAACAAGTGATAACTCTATAAATATTGTCAAGCTTTATTTTTCAAAGTAATATAACAATGTAGGTTCTATGAAGAGTAACAAAGCACAGTCAATTGTCAGTCAAAGTCAACAAACTTTTATTTTTGCCGGAAGATTCTTTATTCTTCAAAGTGCAACAGCATGCCTCGATGTCTGTGGCAATCTCTGACCTGTGGAAAGAGAAAAAAGAACTGGATGTAATATATACACACATTTAGGAAGAGTCAGAAGAGAGACCCGTCTATAGCTACATGGGTTTTATTTCAACAAAGTTATTACATTGAAAATTTGAAACAGTCAAAATGATGCCTTGGTTGTTCTAGTGTGAAATGATGAGTTTGGCCTTGCCAGATGAGGCCTGACTTGTTTTTAAAGATTGTGCTTTTTATAGTTTTCAGTAACCATCAGGGGGGCAGTATCTAGCTGTGACACCTTGAACACAACTGGCCACAGTCTGAATAATAACAGCTAACTAGCATCCTGATTATAATCGTGTTTTTTGAGGATCCTGGTTATGTTTTGCACATGTAAACATGTTATCCCAGTTTTGAGAAACCAGGATACTGTTGCATGTAAAAATTTTATCCAGGTTTCTTAACATTCTTTGTTGGTACAGAACATAGTGGCTGAGATGGTGAGAAATTATGATAAAATTAATAACATTTATTATGCTTATTACATTCTCTATGGAAGCATCATGACTTCTCTTGGCTGGTCTGTGGACATGGTGGTTGTAGTCCAGGCCAGCCAGTAAGATTCGGGCTTCATTGACTGGAGGGCTGAAACTGAAACGTGTGCTGGCATACATCAGGATGTAGTTGACCTACAAATTCAATGGGAAATATCAGATTATAATAATAATGATTATAATTTCTTTCTGAACGGAACTCTAAGTGTACATGTACAAATAAAAAGACTGAATAATCTTTGAAAAGCGACACAAAAGGGAAGTTAAACTGCATAATCATACCTGAAATGGAAGTGCTTGTGAAACTCCTTCAGCCAGCGCTCACTGAGAATGATTTCAGACTAAACTTCATGGGCAGCAGACATCTTCCCTATCCACTCCTTCTCTCGGTCTTCCACCAAGGGACCATGTTGACAGGCATCGAGGGACCACTCATGCTCTCCTGTAACACGGGGCAGAAGGCCAATCCACATGTCCTAAAGCAGAACAACAACAAGAACATAAGAGTTTGAACTTAGAAATGAAAGTCTATTTATCTGAGTTGGCTTTATTTTTACACCTTGCTCAGCTGTGAGAGCACATAAACGTTACACATAATCACGAGGACAAAAACAAAACCGGTGGGACTGCCAGGTCCCTTTATGGAGATATTTTCTGCTACTTTCTAATAAAACAACGCCAACCTCATAGGCGGTGGGTGGGCCTGACGTTTGGGAAGGCTGCCTGATTACACAGCACAAGGATGAAACTGCTGATCATTAAATACACAATTAACTATATGCAATAGTCTCAGTCAGTAGCGTAACATCACGGTGATGGCCCCCGGTTCAAATATTTTGTTTGTGCCCCTTAACACAAGCGCATGCTCGTGCGCACTGCACCACACACACACACACACACACACTCAAGAGAACTGCTATTGCAGGGGTGGACTGGTCATCGGGAGTGCCGGGATTTTTCCCGGTGGGCCGATCAATAATGGGTCGTTGTTTTTTTTTTTTTTTTTTTTATGTATTTATTTATTTATTTATTTATTCTGCTGCGCCTTGCCTCGGTAACTACTGTATATTACCAAATAACAGCAGGGTTCCCTTTAAAAGCTGGGTGTGTATTCTGATACATAACCGCCGGTTCCAAATAAATCTAATAAGTCTAATTTATATATATTTTTTAAATAAAGGAAGGAGACGCGACCGCTGACACTGCACGTTTATCTTCTTCGCCTTTTTATTTTTTTTTATTTTTTAAATATTTTTTTGGCCTTTTATGGCTTTATTGACAGGTAAGCTTGAAGACATGACAGGAAAGAGGGGGAGAGAGAGGGGGAGTGACACGCAGCAAAGGGACCCAGGCCGGGATTCGAACCCAGGTCCGCTGCAGAGCCTCAGCATAGGGGGCGCGCGCTCTACCCACCGAGCCACACAGCGCCCCTTCTTCGCCTTTTTCACGTATTGTACTGCTTTCTGTCAGTCAGTATCACACTGATGATCGCCATGGCTCCGGTGCAGCAAAAAAATAAAAAGTACGACGAAATTCAAACTTTCTGTCGTAAAATATGCGGGGCACGCCACGAGAGTGTCCCGCAAAATGATCAGGGCGATGGAGAAACAAATCTACGCCACCGTGAGTGACAGCAGAGATGAGGAGTTTGCAGCGAGTGCTGGTTGGCTGAATCGTTTCCTCCGCCGCAACAACTTCACTTGCAGAAGGATGCCAGAGAATTCACCGAGAAGCTGGCGAATTAATCCCGGATTTTTGAGAGGAAGGAATTAAACACCTGAACCAAATTGCCACCTGGTCTGTTCAGTGATTGAAACAAATAAACGGTAATAATAAAAATAAACAGGTGCCAGCATATCGACGCCCAGCAGCCAGTCCATCACTCCCTGCAGCTGCAGCGGGTGGATTCCGGTCGGTGTGGCTGGCCGCTTCTGAAATATTTTCATTTGGTTTTTCCTTCTCTTTAAAAAAGGATCGGATATCCATGTGGGATTTCAAAAAATCACGTGCCAAAGCGACAGCGGGTGTTGACTGGCTCTTTTTGACTGTCACCATGGCAACGCGTTCTCATATTTGTCAACATTGTGACCGCTGCAGCGACAAACTCACACACACTGAGGTTGTGCTGCAGCTGCGGCCCGTTCATAATAGGAAATCATGTATAATAATATGCACACATTATGTGCATATTATTATACATGATTTTCACAATTTTCCAGCATAAAATTTGGGATGGCTCAGCCTTCCCTAGCCTCCATTACCCGCCGCCCATGATCATATTGCAGTTGTAGCCTGTTAGATACAAAGTTCTATTTCAAATTGCACGTTTGTTTCATTTAACTGTTATTTTAATGTTTACTGTATTATTATGTAGTATGCTGCACAGTGAAAAAATTATTTTCCTTACTGAATGTAAAGTTTTGTATTGTTGAAATCACTGTATGGATGTTCTCTCAGCATCAATAATTTTGAGAAATGCGTCAAATCAAGTAATAAATATATGCATTATTACAATGTTTTTACCTACCTCTCTGAACTCAGTTCCACAGTCCACCTTCCTCAAAGGGATGGAGGACATCACAGGCCTCTTTGACAATTTCCCACTCTTCTAGGGACAGTGGTTGTTGTTGAGGATTCACCAGGGCCATGGTGGAGATGAGTGGATCCTTGACATCTGTGATGCACTTCAACATGTAATAAGCAGAATTCCACCTGGTAGGAACTTGCTTCAGTCGTCGCTGGGGTTGTCCCATTTGCAGCTGCATTTCTGTTAGTTTAGCACTGGCCACTGTGCTTCGTCTGGAGTATTCAGTTATGGATTTTACCTTTCGGATAATCTTTTGATCTGAGGCTGCTGTATTCCGTTCCTCACAACTAAATTTAATATGTGAGCAAAAGCAGCTTAGGTGGTTCCAGTGTAGAACAACATTTATAGCCTTCTTTATATTGGCGGCACTGTCAGTTACACAAGCACTATCTTCTCATTGATCCCCCATTCTGTTGCTATTCCTCTCAATTCCCTTGCCAGATTTGCAGCTGTATGGTTGTCTGTTATCTTGAAACAGATTGATTTTGTGGTGATTTTTTTCAAGAAGATCAGTTCTCACCTGTTTAAAACGATTAGGCAGAAGTTGTTTTAATTCTGTACTTCTGCTGGGAAGCAAATATGAAGAGTCAAGTGCCTTAGTGTATTCGCTAAATCCCTTGTCGTCTACAACAGGAAAAGGCTGAAAATCTGCGGCAATCATTTTTACCAGTGCCTTGTCCACCTTACTCTGCTGTAGCAGCATCATGGGCCTGAGACAAATGCTCCCATGTCAGATTGCCTCTGCCACTCTCTGACCTGATTGTGTGTTCATAGGTGGTGGGGCCGTTACAGATGCGCTGCTGCAAGAAGCAGATGTGGTTGTTGTAGTTTCTGCTGTTGTTGCAGCTGTTCCTGTTGCTGGTGTTGGTTGTGCAGGAGTAGCTGTTTGGTTTTGGTTGCCCTGTTGTAAAATCACGGTGGGGTGTTTGCTGCTCAGTTGCCCCCTCATATTTGATGTGCTTCCCCCTCGAAAAGATAAAACTACCTTACACAACTGGCATTTTGCATGTGTTGGCAGTGCCGCTGCTAGCCATTTTGGTGCGCTAAGCATAATTCCTTTATGACCCCCCCCCCCCCCGAAAAGAAACATTTGTTTTTGCCATATAACTTTTTATTACCAAACATATAACTCAATTCCACCAACACATTAGCAGCATCACAGCGTAACACCTAAGAACAGTAAAATGAAAAAGGAAAATCAACTTTGTAAACACAGTACACAGAACAGGTCACACAGGTCTCTACATTGTCACCTGCTGATGGACTCTCAATGACAGGACTTGTGCTTTCAGAGGTGGTGGTTCTCTGCTGTGTATCTGTCCCTAAACTGCTGGTTGAGGGTGGTTGATCAGGGCTTGGTACTGTTGTGGATTCTACAGACCTGCTGGCTGGCTGGGGTTGATGTGTGCCTGAACTGCTTGTAGATGGTTGCACATCCTCTTTATCTTCCTCTTGGCCACCTGCTCCTCCTTGTACGTATCTCAGCATTGACCCTGCCTTCATTTAGAAATATGAAGAAAAAGGATCAGTATAGACAGAGACAAAATATTCAAACAAAGAATCTTATACCGAAAAAAATTATAAACATTTAAAAATGAAAGCATGCAGCCAAGGAGCTCTCCCCCTTTATAACTTATTTATCAACTATTTGATAAATCTAATCTAATCTTTAAAAAAAGCATAATAGGATGGGTTGCAATATTGCACACAATTCAAAAATAATGTTTGCTTTATGTCATTCATAATGACATTTTACAATTATATAACCTACTGAAAGGATTAAGAGCAAAATGATACACCTTACACAAGATTACATTTCTGAATCTGAAACATTATTTATTATTATTTAATTGAATACAACTTATAACAGTGTGCAAATTTGTATTTTTGAATATAAATTAAACCACAAATCAATAATCTGGACAGGATACTAGAATCCATTAAAGTGTTAAGGGGGATAAAAATTCTCACTCCTAATACTTGTACAACACTAAGCCTTCCATTTACATACCCTTGTCAAAAGCTTGCAAGCATTCATACTAAATGCCTTAATCTGACATACAAATTATCATCAACTGTATATGTGTCAAGTGACGTGGTCCAACTCATCTCTGGGTTTGAGCAAAATACAGGCACTGTCTACTTTTACACGATATGCATGGAAATGCATGTCAAAGGACAATGGAAGCAAAATTTTACTACAGAGCACCCACATGGTATCAATGTTAAGAATGTATTTGATCTGCCCAAACACCGGAATTTTTTCAACATGTAAAAGATCTATTGTCAACACATCTCTCACAGCATACTTGATGTTGTCTACAGTCACCTCAGAGACACGTTGAATTACTTTGCCCTCTAATTCTACACCTTTAAAATTGCCACTTGATTTCATGGCAGTCTGAAGGTCAATGGGTAGAGACAATAATGGTGTGCTGACACTTCTACCAGGCACCTTTTCAAAATCACCCAAGATATCGATAGGTAAAATTTCCCAACATTGTTTGAGCTTGCGACGATTGCTCAGTGTCACTGTTACATTTCTAAAATTTCGACAGTTATTAGCCAGATTCTTAAAATATTGAAGTTTTCCCTCAAATCGCATACACCAAAGAGAACGAAGAGGACCATACATACACATTAGTCTTGGATAATGTACAAGATAATGACATTTAGGTGTTAAAACATTTCCAAAGACCTCTGTCACCTCAGAAAGGAATATGTGTACAAGTATTTCCAGACATGCTAGTTCATCTTTCCTCACTTTGGGTGCCATGACAATATCTGCAATCTCTTTACACAATAAGAACACATGCCCATATTTGCTACCAGGAGGAATACGGTGCCCCATTACAAAGGGTAACAATCTGAAAAGACACCATTTTTTAGTAGCTGTTCCTACCATTCCTGAAGTTTTGAGAAGTCTTTCAGACAACAGCACAGGCTTATTGGCTTTGTCATTCTGACCTATACAGAATTTTAGAAGCTCCTCATTTAGCTCAGCTATAGTTATATGCTTTTGTCAATGTGCTTGGCAAATGACATGCTTCATTGTCAGTGGAAGAACTCCCTCCAGCATATCATGCATGACGTCTGGGGGCAAAGACTTGGTCACATCAAAATAACCTGGCGCATTAAAAGGACAAGTGCACCGTACACCATACAAAGAATTTTTCTTGTTCTGCTGGACACACTGGAGATGATAGTCATGAAATTCAGCTGTTCTCAGAACAAACCATCTTCCTGGAATTTGTGTTTAATTTCTGAGTGTGTTGCCATACACTAACAACAGATTCGGCCAGACTGAAAACACATGCGGAAACCACCAATCATATGAGCTGACAAATTGTCACCTGAAAAAGTGGCTAAAGCAGCATAAACTTTGTGCTCTGTTCCACAGACATTTATGACGCCTTCAGTCGAAAGCTGTTGTAGGTCGTCTATCATTGGTTTTAATATCATGTCTATGCCAAATTGTTTCACATGTGAGTAACGAACCAGCAGAGCTAAGTGAATGTGCTTAAGCTGAGATCGATACTTTCCACTCAAATTTCCAACCGTGTAGTAAAATGCACACAACTTATTCTTAGTTCTCTTGGAGCCTGAAGGGTTAATGATTTCAAATTCTTCTTCATAGAAATGAAGTCTTAAAGCATCTGAATGTTCTCTGAAAACCAACTGTTCCTTAAAATAAAGACCATCTCCACAGTCAGTAAGAAGCTCTTCATCTTTGACCTTGTTGTTTTCAGACAGTATTTGATCCCATACATCTTCATGAGAACAGTATTTCTTCAAAACTTCAGAGATGGGAACGTAGGAATAGGTTCCTTTTTGGAACCCTAAAGAACCCTTAAGTGTGTAGTGTACAGGTTCTGTATAGTCCATCTTGGCCTTGCAGTGCTCTTTAATCAAGTGTGGAGAGTGAACCACCTCATAAGCTTTATCAAAGAAATCAGACGAGTGCAAAACTTGCTGCAATTCAGGGCACTTTGAAAAGTCAAAACCACTTTTTCCAAGATGATAAGAAATAAACGAATCATAGTTTTCTTTGAAAAAGCAAAAGAGAAATTTGACATCATCACTAATGTCTTGTTGGACTGACAAATGTAGAAGGTTTTTCTCTCTGCATTTAAGAACAAAGGCATACAGGTTATCTCTGAAATCCTGTAATAGTTTATCTAAATTTGGATTAACTGTTTGCAGATCAAAAGCACTTCGATCAGTCTCTGAATTTTGCTGATCCGGGTTCATGCTGTGTTGGTGTACTGTGGAGTCTTCACCGGTTCTGTCATTTTTATCGTAAGGCCTAAATACAAAGCATCTGTGCTTCCTATACACATGTTTTCTGAAAGAATGGAATCTAGAAAAAGTTGACTGACAATCACCCACACCACAGGTGATACTGAAATTTGGCTCATGTGCATGAACAAGTCCAACATGTTGGATAAACTTCATCAGAGTACGCATCCTTCAAGTGTACTTTGGGTACTGGTACAGTTGAGGCATGATGATCTAGCACAGACGGTTGTATGGTTGGATGGAGTGTAGCAGGGTCCCCCTACATAGAATGTAGCATGTAACATGTAAGAGAAGCAATTACAAGTTAACAAGTCCTTTTAAAAAAATGTTATAATGTAATAATTTATTTGGTGAGTACATATCCATTCTGTAAAATTAGAAGAATAATTTTTAGATTTTTACATATGAGAAAAAGTTTCTGGGACAAAAAACAAACTATAGTAAAATACTGTGTAAAAAGTGAAAGGTGAAAAATCAATTTAAATCTGTGCCACACTTTGAACAGTTTAATTTACATATTACAAATTCCATAAATTAGTTATTCTTTTACAGTTAGCCGTATTTTTTTCTGGATAAATCCATCAAATTTACATTGGAAACTCCCTGTAAGCAGGAGGATTTTATGGGTACAGTTACCCTTTATTTTTTCTGTCTCACTAATAGGCTTTATGCACTGCTCCATTACTTCCTGAACTTAAGCCAGCTCCTTTATTTCCTGTCTTACATTAGTGGACAAACTGATCCAGGTGTGTCTGACCATTGTTGTGACTAGTACTGAGGTCAGACACACCTGGCAATCAATTTGTCAATTTGTCCAATAATGTAAGACAGGAAATAAAGGAGATGGCTTAAGTTCAGGAGGTAGTGGAGCTGTGCATAAAGCCTATTTAAAGAGCAAAACAACAAAATACTAATACCAGCTGAAGACATCAAAAAAAAGGAGGAATTTAATTAGGATTAAATCAGGCCCATCAGTTATCAGAAGAGTCAGTTAATTCCTGAACCCAAGATATCTTTAAATACTCATACATGAGGTCAGTATAAGGCGACTCAGATGCCTACCTCTCTCACAGTGATGCAGTGTTCGATCTTTTCTCTGAAGATGGATGGTAAGAGGATAAGGCCAGCCCTAAAGTCGATTCCTGCAATGCAGAAAAATATGCTACTTTCACAATCACCTACAATTTTCTCATTCACCTACTTAATAAGGTGACTTTAGTTACCTAGTAGATCTTCAGCTAGGGCATCCTGCCTTGCATTAGTGTACTGTTTTGCAAGGAGAGATTTTCCCGCAAGTTTCAGCACATTTGGCAAAACAGTGGCAAAGCCCTCCCTGAAGCGATGACAGAAGCTATGTGTTGAAGGATGGATTCGGTCAACCTCGTCAAAAACCTGAAGAATACATGTATGAAGACATTACTATTAGCATTCTGTATGTCACACTCACACAATTTTTTTATTTTTTTGTACTTTTTTCAGTGGTAAAAATTAATAAGCCTTCAATTTCACTTTATCCAAAATCATTACAGATTGATAATACTCAATAACTCAATAACATTCACTGTATTTACACAATACTTACCCCGGCAGGTATCCTTAAATATGGGTATTTTTACTTCCATAATTTCACAACGACTCCAGGAGAACTTCCGCGCCATGCGGTCTCTGACAGTCAAGATGTCTGGATGTGTCTTCCGACACTCACTTTGCAGCACGCTCACATGGGCCTCAACAGATGTTGAATCCTCCCCAACACAAAGTTCCTCTGGCACAAGGACAGAGACAGATACATGCTAGAAATCTGCACACTTGTTCTATGTACTCTGAATACAAACATCAGGCATGAAAACGGGTCAGGGGTGAAAAAGGTGAGAAGGATACGACCCCTCTTGGAGAAGAAAATGTTGAATATTTCATATTTAAAAGCATCAATCTGATGCATTTTGAGAGAAAAATCAAGCAGAATTAGCCAGTAGACAGTATGAATGTATGATAAAGTATGGTCACATTATGCTATATAAGAAATGAGACTGACAACTTCTCTCATGACATGCACAACAGCACAACTTTAATAGCGCAATCTGCCGCAAAGAGTGTGTTTTGACAAGACCAACATGGGTTTTGAAAAAGTTGCTGTCTCTCTGCTTGGAAGAAAGGTGCTGGCAACACGTGTTGATGCTATGACCTGCACCCTAATCTTATGCACCTTCTGTTTGACAATTCGGCTGTCCTTTTTGCGGCTAGGTCTGCGGATTTAGACAGAAGGCTGTAAACTGGAGGTCTGTTCTGGTCAGCCAATTTGCCGCCTCGGAGTACACCTCGAAGGGTACTATCTAAATCCGAGACGTCGATGTGCCGGCTATTGCGTGAGATGTGGGAAGGTGTCGATGCCGTGCACTGTTGTGCAACCCACAACTGGAGGATTTTCAAACCAAGAAATAGCTGATCACAGCAGTCAGTCCATCACTTCATCTGCGGACGTCAAGATGGGCAACTGAAGCCGCTGAGATCCGGGAGATGCTAGCGTCGCTGGCTAGAGTCCTACAGAGTCTCTCTTAAGGCACTCTAGTAGCGGCAAGCTACAAAAGGTCGCTACTTTCAAATTAAAAGCCCCCCGCTAAGAAACCAGTTCTAAACTGTAATGGGATGCAATGTAAAGCTCTTATTTTGAAGACAAATTTGTTGTCTTTCTGACACAGAATGCAACGTACTTTACGTTCAGCCTTCAGTAAGTCCCCTCACCTCGGCATCATCAACACATCTTGAAAATTAGTTGTAGAGATTTTAGAAAAGTTGTTTTTATCGAATTCAAGGCTCCCTTCAGGCGCGCACATGTTCGCATTTCACTGATTATCTCTGGGATACCTCCATGTCCTGTCACCTCTAGGTCACCTATTTTGGTTTCAAAACGGCGAATTTCTCCGAGGTGAGTGATTCTCTTCTACTCTGGAGTTGCCCGCGGTGAGAGGCGGCGAGCTGGTGTGGGCTTGCTTATAGCCCCCCAGCTTAGCCGCCATGTGTTGGAGTTCTCCTCGGTGAACGAGAGGGTCGCTTCCCTGCGCCTTCGGGTCAGGGATAGGACTCTCACCGTTTACTCGGCTTATGGGCCAAACGGTGGTGCAGAGTACCCGGCCTTCTTGGAGTCCCTGGGAGGGGTGCTGGAGAGTGCTCCAACCGGGGACTCCGTCGTTCTCCTGGGGGACTTCAACGCACACGTGGGCGACGACAGTGTTACCTGGAGGGGTGTGATTGGGAGGAACGGCCTCCCCGATCTGAACCCGAGTGGTGTTTTGTTACTGGACTTCTGTGCTAGTCACAGTTTGTCCATAACAAACACCATGTTCAAGCATAAGGGTGTCCATATGTGCACGTGGCACCAGGACACCCTAGGCCGGAGATGATCGTCTTTGTGGTTGTGTCATCTGACCTCCGGCCGTATGTCTTGGACACTCGGATGAAGAGAGGGGCTGAGCTGTCAACTGATCACCACCTGGTGGTGAGTTGGATCCGCTGGCAGGGGAGGAAGCTGGACAGACCTGGCAGACCCAAACGTATCGTGAGGGTCTGCTGGGAACGTCTGGCAGAACCCTCTGCCAGGGAGATCTTTAACTCCCACCTCCGGGAGAGCTTTGACCAGATCCCGAGGGAGGCTGGGGACATTGAGTCCGAATGGACCATGTTCTCCACTTCCATTGTTGACGCAGCTGTCCGGAGCTATGGCCGTAAGGTCTCCAGTGCCTGTCGCGGCGGCAATCCCCGAACCCGGTGGTGGACCCCGGATGTAAGGGTTGCTGTCAAGCTGAAGAAGGAGTCCTACCGAGCCTGGCTGGCCCGGGGGACTCCTGAGGTAGCTGACAGGTACCGGCAGGCCAAGCATGCGGCAGCGCAGGCAGTCTCGGAAGCAAAAACTCGGGTCTGGGAAGAGTTCGGGGAGGCCATGGAGGAGGACTACCGGTCAGCCTCGAAGAAATTCTGGCAAACCATCCGGCGCCTCAGGAGAGGGAAGCAGTCCTCCACCAACACTGTTTACAGTGGAGGTGGGGAGCTGTTGACCTCGACTGGGGATATTCTCGGGCGGTGGAAGGAATACTTCGAGGATCTCCTCAATCCCACTGACGAGCCTTCCATAGAGGAAGCAGAGACTGGGGTCTCAGAGGTGGATTCAGTCATTACCTAAGCCGAAGTCACTGAGGTAGTTGGGAAACTCCTCAGTGGCAAAGCACCGGGGGTGGATGAGATTCGCCCTGAGTACCTCAAGTCTCTGGATGTTGTGGGGCTGTCTTGGCTGACACATCTCTGCAGCATCGCGTGGCAGTCGGGGACAGTGCCCCTGGACTGGCAGACCGGGGTGGTGGTCCGCCTATTTAAAAAGGGGGACCGGAGGGTGTGTCCCAACTATCGGGGATCACACTCCTCAGCCTCCCTGGGAAAGTCTACTCCAGGGTACTGGAGAGGAGAATTCGGCCGATAGTCGAACCTCGGATTCAGGAGGAACAATGCGGTTTTCGTCCTGGCCGTGGAACACTGGACCAGCTTTATACCCTCCGCAGGGTGCTCGAGGGCTTTACAATAACTGGAAAGGTGATGATTAAGTGATTAAAACATAATAAGTTATACACATGGCAGTGGATTTAGAAATGTTTGATTGGCTGGCTTTCGACCCAATCTTGCAGGTACACTGGTGGCTTTGGACTGCTTTGTGTGGCCAAACTTGTCTTTCAGCCTTTTGACCTTGTTATCACTGACAAGTGGTGCTCGCTCTGCTTTAAATTTTTCGCTTTAGAGACATGTGCCAGGTGTGCTGGTAAAAAATAAAGGACCTTTCACTGTTAGGTACAATACCATATGTAAATACACACACATAAATACCTTATGTAAATATACACACAAATACCTTATGTACCTTATCTCTCAGGAAAGGGTATTTCACGATCAGCGCTTTGCTAACTTGAACATACTCTGCATGAGAACTCGTCTGACACGGAGAGTGTTGTGTGCTATATGTGTGAAATAACAACTATAGTCTGGACTTTGTCTGCAGTGTATCTGTGTAAACGGCTTCATTCAGCGTCACTCCCTCTCCTCTGACACCGTGAGTTACCACGGTTACAGGAACGCCCTGAAATTTTATAATGATTATCAATAACAAGTTTTTGGTTAGTTTGACTGTACAAAATCGTAAATGTTGCCTGATTGTAGCCAATTACAGAAATCTTGTATTATAACATATCGTCGCTGTCGGGCCGAAACCTCCTATGTCCAAATTTGGCCAATCCATTTTTTTTCACAAATCGATACTATTGGTCAGTTCCCACGTCGGTCTGTTATTTTTTCACTTTATAAACCAATCTAAAGCGTTGAAAATAGCTTGAGAACAATTCTCTTAACTCCATTGGACACTTCAACTGTCGGAGAAGCCTCGTAACTCCACCCACCTCTTCTTCTACTGTTCTACCACTCCGTAAGAACCTCTCGGCATTATGTCTCATCTCCTCAAGATGGAAAGTCACAACGATCAAGAACTCCTCGTCGAGCAACAGGTAAATTGTCCTCAAAACACTGGTTATTCATTATTCAAGTATGTGTATCACTTATACGCAAAACAGTTTTATCTCGATCTTGAAGTAATGGTGAGGTGTAATGTATCGTTTCTGAGGATGCTATATTTTTCTTTATGCTAGGTCTAGCTTTGGACGGAAGCTAACTTGTTGATTGAAATCTTCCATGGTTTTGATTCTGACGACGATGATGAATCTAAGCACAAACACTGCCTTCGTTAGCAACTATGCATTGATTTTGTCGTCATGTTTGGTGAGATAGCTAACGTGATTTTCGTGGGGCAAAACACTAGAACAGCCAAGACAGTCATTTTGACCGTCTTGTGCAATAATTTTGATGAATGAAAAAATGCAATACGCTGTTACATGACTTTTCCTAAAAGTGTCTATTTTAATTTAAAACAGTTTGTATATAAATTACACAAAAGACGTAACTCATTCATGCACATTTGGTTTGTGTGTGTATTTTGAAGTTGGCGAAAGTGAAGAGGACAGAGAGTTCGTGCTCAGATGCTGAGGAAGACGCACCTCCAAGGAAAAGACTGAGAGCTGAAAACACCTGGAAGAAAGTTATCAACACACACAGAGCCTCACAGATACATACACACAGACAAGTGCTCACCATAGTCACAAACATAAATACACTCAGTAATGGGCTTAGTAAATCAAGCACAACTATGATTTTATCTGTTAAACAATGATATCAGTTATTGATGTATTTCAAATGTCTACTGCTGTTACTATTAGTTGGCTTGTTATTACTAGACTTACATGTGCATTGAAGTTGTAATGTTTTAATGTTTTGGGTACCACCATTAAATTATTGTTTTTATTATTGTTTTACTGACTCCTGACTTCTAGACTATGTCTCTCTTGGCACTGTAAGTTACATGTAAAAAAAAAAAAAAAAAAAA
>CAEMYA010000182.1:482-13919 GCA_903131615.1 Diplodus sargus | reverse complement strand
CGTATCTCGTGTGTGCGCGCGCGTCTCGTGTGTGTGCGCGCGCGTCTCGTGTGTGTGTGTGCGCGCTTATCTTCTGTGTGCGCGCGCGTGCTTATCTTCTGTGCGCGCGCATATCTTCTGTGTGTGCGCACGTCTAGTGTGTGTGTGCGCGTGCGTATCTCGTGTGTGCGCGCACACATCTCGTACTATAGTATTTTATATCCCTGAAGATATGTAAACTAAATTAAACATCTGCATGCTGCACAGTAAACATGACATGTTGGTAGATGTACAGGACATGAGGTGTGTGCTGGCTGTCTTTATAACTCATTTTTGGCCAGGAACACGAGCCTGTCTGCTTCCTCTGGCTCGAGGCATCATGACCCGTTGTGGCGTCGTAGCACAAACCTGGGTCGAACATGTTCAGCATGTGGATGAACCTCCAGCAGTGTGTGCATCTTGTAGTAAACAACAAGTGTCCCACTCTGATACGTGCATCTGTTTGAGAGGTCCGACGGCACAAAACCAAGCTGTGAACGAGACGGTGCCGTTTTAGGAACAAGCTCGCCGAATGTTGTTGTGTTTGTTTCTCTGCAGAAAGTCCGTGCGGAGGGCGGAGCCACTACGAACTACGGGAGCCCATGAGGAGCGGCGGAGGAGCAAGTTAAATAAAAACTCGATTTCCATTTTTAAAAATCATCCTGAACCAAAAAGTCGAATTAATCGATTTTGCCGATTTATCGCCCAGTCCTAGACTATTGTATTGAAATATATCTATCTTGATACATATCTGAAGTTATTTTGGTAAATTTTGTGCTATTGTACCTAGCTACAATCTCCTGGAATGGTTTGGTGACATAATGGTAAACAAATTCAGAATAATGAAAACAAAAGATTAATTGCATAATTTATCTACATGATACACATTTAAAGAGCAACTAAACCCCCAAACCACTTTTTTCTGCTGAAAACCAATGTATTTGGGTATGAAGTAGTGTTGCTGAGTGATTCTGGTCCAACTCTTGACATTTTAGTCAAAGTATTTCAATTTGGCATATTTTGTAGTAAAAATGTAAGTGTGACTGCCCTCTATGGGTTGAAACCTGGTTATCACAATCGAATTTTCCTATTGGCTGAGATGGAGGCAGATGACGTTTTGGAGGCAGCTTTCGTCACGGTCCACCACGGTTAGCTCCGCCCCCTCCTATAAAAACTAAAAAAAAAAAAAACTTTTTTTTCTGCATGTGTGAGTGTGGTGACAGTTAGGGGGGAGGGGGGAGGGGGGAATCGGAGAGTACTCCTGGAGCCCCGCCCATGATCAAGGCATTTTTTGAATTTCCAGCTTAGAGCACGTCATCCAAAACTGAGGGGTTTAGTTGCTCTTTAATTACTCTTTATGTCACAAATTATTTGAATTTCTTTTTTTACAGAGAAGTCTGGAAATTAGGGTCTGGAAAAAGTATGGAATTTGGAAATGTCAAATGTGTAGGAACCCTGTGCACGAATGCGCACACACACACGGTCAGGCAGCCTTCTATGACAGGGAGAGGAGAAACCGGGATCTGACACAACAGCGGTGGGAGGGGACCGCACAAGATGGCAGTGTGAGTGCACGTACGCTTCGGAGCTGTTCACCTTCAGACTTGCATATTAGTGAAACATAGTTACTTAAAGTATATTGTTGGAGGTATCTTAATGCAGAGTTGAGTGCATCGTGTCAACTTGTTGTCAAGCTCGTACTAGGGCTGCAACGATTACTTGAGTAACTCGAATAATTCGATTACAAAAAATGACCGAGGCAAAATCTCTGCCTCAAGGCTTCGTTTAATCCCTATCACCCGCGTTATGTGGCCTGCTTAGCTCAGGGACCATGTTTCCACAGGGACTGTTACTGCAGACACACACCGCTACATTCAGAATTGAGTTAGCACGATGGCGGAGAGCCAAGAAGCTGTATGCAAAAGTCAGAGAATGTCCAAAGTTTGGGATCATTTCACACTTAAAAAAGAAGGTAACAAAGTGCAATGTGTCTACTGCGAAGCAGAATTGGCGTCCCACAATGGCACGTCAACAATGACTCAACATCTGAACCAAAAGCATCCAGTTATTAACAAGAGCTCACCAAGCGTCGTCGACTCAAGCTAACGTAAACATTGATGTTAGCTAATTTAACGGAGCTTACCATCGCTAGTTAGAGCGTATGGTATTGGTGGAGGCTGTAGCCTGATGTCGGTATGACTAGATATCATGTTAAGATGTGGAAACTATTTCGTGTTAAATTGCAAGAGAGTAACAGACTACACCAAATAACTCTTCTAGAGTTAATAGTTTAACTCGTAGGTCGCCATTGTTGTTAATGTCGCAATGCACTCTGGGTTGTGACGTCAAATGGTTGCACTGGCGGACTTCGGGACCCGTTTGTGACTGTTCAGAGACATTCCATGTCATCTGTTAAGCCTTTTCAATTTGAACCCGATCGAAACATTAATGAGGAGGACAGCACTGACAATGTTTCACAAAACGAGCATCAAAATAAAGAGCAAGAAAGACGGGATGCGGCGAGAGTGGGACAAAACCTGTGGTGTATATGTGTGGCAACTGCGTCTCCATGGTAACCGAGAGGGAGAGTGTTTGCTGTCAAGAGCTCGCAGATGTTCACGGTAAGCTATTGTGTGATCAAAATTATTCCAATATCAATAATTTTGGAGATTATTAGCATCCAGAGCTGTAGTGTGCTTTATAGATAATTAGGATATACAGTGAAACGCACAACTTTGATCATTTTTGCAAATATCCCGTCCATCACAGCACACGAAAACTTTGATGCAGTTTGCCTCAACCGAGACGTCTTATGGGCTGCCCTCGTCAGCCTCCATGACACTGTAACGTTACACTTACTGATTGCTTACCTGACTGAAGAGGCGAATTATCAGCTTCCTCTGTGACCAGTGGCGTGTCCGATGGTTCGCCTAACGTTACAGAAGCGGCAACTGCAGGAGCGGGTTGTCTGCTCAGGAGAGCATCCAGCGTCTCTTGTCTATGGCGCTTTTAAACGCACATTTCACTCGCTCCCCGAGGGCGTTTAGGCTCCTTGTGTGGGAAAATTGTCGGAAAAGTATTTGGTTTTAGTCTTCGTTTATACCCAGCCGCTCCGGTGAGCTCTTTCAGCAGTTGCGGATCAAATGCATCAGGAGAAAAATGTCGAGAACACAGCCACGGATCTTTGGGAAGTTGTGTCCGTCCACAGGCATCTTACCACTCCTTTCCCCTCTTCTTGTCAGTAGGAAAGCAGTGTAAACTCACATCACTCCTTGTTGCCTTTTGACTGGAAATTGTATCCACAAGCAGCGCAATGTGGCATTTTACTTAACTGTGTGCATGTAAACAAACAATATCGCACTAGCTATTCTACCGAGTGCAACCATTTTACATCATCGCCCCCAGAGTGCACTGCGCGCGGAAAACATGGCGTCCTACGTAGGTCAAAATATGTACTAAATATTATAGATTTTTTAATCAATGGCAATATTTTATGTGTTTCTAACAACATATTTTGGTACAAGAGAACAATTGTGGCTTATTAGGGCCTACAAGTCATCATAGTTCACAGTTCCTTTTAAGAAGTGTGAACTTTTTGCCCTTAAGGAAAGCGACAACTCCCAGGTCTGTAACATACCAAACAAAGATAAGATTACTTATCTAGGGATTACTATAATAAAAAAATGAGGGGGAGAGATGCTCTGTAAACTTCAATTTGAATAAAGATAAGAAAAAGAAAAAGCTTAATCAATGGCTGCAGAGAGATTTATCCTTGAAAGGTTGAGTTTTGTTGACAAAGGCAGAAGGTTTATCTCGTCTTACATATGCAGCGATCCCCTTGTTTGTCAACCAAAAGCTCTGTAATTCCATTGATAACCTACTTTTCAATTTTATCTGGAAATATAAGATAAATGTATGTGAAAAAAATCGGTTATTATGAACATCTTTCAACGTGGTGGTCTAAACTTTCTTGATTTTACAACCCTTAATAATACTTTTAAAATAAATTGGATAAAGCACTTTCTAAAAAATCCAACATCTTCATGGAACTTTATACCTAACTGTATTTTCTCTAAGGTTGGAGGCCTAGAATACTTACTTTTGTGTGATTATAAAATAGAAAAAATTCCCTCTAATTTCATCTAAATTCCACAAACAAATGCTCTTAGCATGGTCGTTAATCTACAAACATAATTTCTCCCCACATAGGTGCTACATCTGGAATAATCGGTTTATTAAGTTCAAGAATAAATTTTTATTTTATAAAACTTGGTTCAATAATAATATAATTCTAGTATCCCAACTTCTAAATGATAATGGAACATTGCTGAATTATTCTGAATTCCTTCACACTTTTGGCATTCCAATCACCCCAAAAGAGTTTGCAATTGTTATGGATGCCATCCCATCCGGTATTTTAACTCTGTTAAAAGGGACTGGAAAACCAGACTGTTCACCAACTTTGAACCCCAAGTTGACCTCAGTTGGTAATATATGTTTCATTACCACAATGAGGAAAAATAATCGTAACATTCGCTCTTTATTCCAGAGAGAGGCTACCAGTACCCCTAATGTTGTTCCCTATTGGTCTAATTTTGTTGACAACCTGAATTGGGGTAATATCTGGAACCTTCCTTACAAATACCTCCTTGCGAATAAAGTAAGAGAAGTCTCTTTCAAAATCATACATAGGTGTTATCCTGCTAAGCAATATCTCCTTAGGATTAAGCCTGACATATGTGCTAACTGTTCTTTTTGTAGATTATCTCCAGAAACAATGGTGCACCTTTTCTGGCAATGTCCCTACACCACCACTTTCTGGAAAGACCTATCCCGATATATTACTGATAAACTTGTCCCTGGTTTTTCCTTGTTTTGGAAAAATGTTCTGTCTATGATTTAAATCTATGATTTAAAAAATAAGAACGCTGCTAAAACCATTCAGTTATGCTCTATTTTTCATGTATTTATTTGAAACTTCCCCTGGCTCTGCTCTTATCTAATGTATGTTCTGCATTAATGACTATACTTGCTTGTCTTTACTGTTTGTATTGTAAGGATTTAATAAAAAATTAAATAAAATAAAAAAAAACAGCGGTGGGAGATGCACATCCATGGAGCTGTGCTACCTAACATGGCCCGCCATGGAGGTGACGTGCGTCTACAAAGCCCCCATGAACACACACACATTAGTCGGGCATTTGACCCCGGTGGTCCGCTTTCGCAGAAGTGAAAACCCTGCACACACACCAATGAGCAAACAACCACCACGGGGAAAAGCAATACTTCAGCTTAGCTCTTATGTCACGTAAACAGTCGTCTCAATGCGGCCGTTATTCCGCATCACCGGCCGGTGTGGCGGTTTAACTGGCGACCTTTACCTTGTGTTCTCGTACCTCACCTCTGATGAATGTCTGAGTTACGGTAACCATAACTCATACGAAGTGAACGATCCTGTCTGGGAGCCGTAGCCGCTTTTTTTTCTCCTCTATTTCTTTTTCTGTTCAAGCTGCACGTGATTGGTCAACTACATGATGTGTGGTGGTGTCTGTATGTCCTCACTGAGCAGGGGATCTCTGGCAAGATGGCGGATCGGACAAGCTGCTGTTTCTAAGCTCTCGTGCCAAAGCCCCGAAATTTACAGAGAAACTTGATAATTTTCAGTCAGACTTGAACAGACGTTTAAGTGAACAATTGTGTATACGTCTTCTCCACCTCAAAATACAGGTTGAGGTCAAGAAAGTACTTTTGAGCAGACATGCGGTTCGGAAAACCGCAAGCGCAAGCAGTGTTTCCTCTAGGATTTTTTTAAGGAGTGGTGGAGCTAACCTGAATGACCATGCTTATTCACAAATGGAGGTAACAACCACCATACAGGAAAGGGAAAGGACCCTCCTGGCACTCCAACCAAAAATGATACGCCACCCATGAAGGTAAAAACTCCTCAAGAGGCACCTGCAGTATCAAACGAGGCTCTTGTAAAGGCTATAGAGAATTTAAGTAGTAAGATGGATAGCTTCGGAGTTCAGCTAAGAGAAAACTCCATCATGGTGGCTAACATATCCAAAATTGTGGAAATAAATGCAGCAGAGATTAAAGAGTGCAAAGAAAAGATTCAAGCTGTGAAAAAAGAAATGCCCCGTCTCATCAAAGAAAATTAGGAGCTGAAAGAAAGAGTGACTGAGCTGGAGAGGTACAAGAGACCCTGGAACTTCAAAATGCATGGCCTAAAAGAAAAAAATGACGAATGCATCCGAGACTTCATCGTGAGATCCTGTCCAAGATTGCCCCACAGTGGGCTTCGTCGATTGAAACCATGGTTGACACCGTTCACCGCCTTGGGAGAAGAGAGGAGGGGAAAAACCGCCAGGTCATCATGCAGTTCACCATGAGACACCACCGGGATGCCTTCTGGAAGCTGTCAAAGAACTGTAAAATCTGCAAAGACTTGGGGATCCACTTTAAGCAAGATTTCTGCAAAGCTGACCGAGAGGCCTGCGCTGCTGCGTGGCTGAAGATGGAGCAAGCTCGGGCTGCAGGAAGGAACGTGTACTACAGAGGACATGTGGGGTACATTGATGGAAACAAGGTTGTACCAGATTAGATAAATTACGTGCAACAGGTCATGCACCTTTCTCCCCCAGGTATTTGAGCCTTCCTTTGGTGAATGTGTTTAATTCATTTTGGAGCACATACCTCTTATGTTCAAATTGGGGGCTCGGTGCCTACAGTATTATCTCAGGTTTGTTTGTTTAAAATGCGGGGAAAGACAAAAAATCTACTAGATATTAAGCTTTAAAGTACTCAGGGTTATTTTTGATGTGTTGCATCACACGGTTTATAAAAAAAACACAAAAAAAACAAAACAAATATATCATAATGTTATATGCTAGGGGTGTCACGATTTTGATTTTAAATCGAAATCAATCGAAATTAAGTCACAATCTCGAACTTCGATTTAAAAAATGGGATCGTCGATACTGTCACTTTCCCATGTCATGTCCAGTCGGCTTGCCGAGCGGAAAAAAAACACACCCTGTTGGAAGTGCTGCGATTCAACCTCCTCTAACTTAGCTACTAGCTAAGCCAGTAGCTATAAGCTACAGCCAGTCAAACGATAGCATGATGTTACACCATTCCTGTCCGGCTCCCGGACCGTGGTCGGGAAACACAGGGGAGACTCCTCCAGGGCTGAAGTTTGTGTTTACCTTGGGAGTTAACCCACATTCACGTGTTAAGCTAGTCGGGAAATAATACCAGGGAGCTTTGCTGTATCTGGCCGTTGCCTTTATTCACAGCCAAACTGCAGACTATAATGTACACTTTATTGCTGTCGCTACTGCTGCTACTCCTTTCGCTTCTCCTTCCCCTCTCATTCATTCACTGTCCGCACGTACACACCCTCCCTCACTCTCGCTCGCCCACTCACACCTTACGCACCTTACGCACACACACCTCACGCACCACCCTATTCCTGAAAGGGGCTACGCCACTCTCACAACAATGGCAGCTGCAGATGCAGGAGACCCAGCGACAGAACTTGAACCCCCTCCTGTTTCAATGAAGTCGCTGGTGTGTAACTATTTTGGGTTTCCAGTGAGTTATGTTGACAACATTTGCGTTGTCCACAAAAAAAGCCAGTTTGCAAGCTCTGCAGAAACTAGAAGGCAGGTTATTTTGTTTAAGTTTCCAATTGACTGAAGATTATTTGTTATTGTTACATTATGTTGTTAATAAATGTTCTAAACTTGACAATGTGGTGTGGTACATTGCGAACAAAGGTCAGAAATGATATTGCATAAAAGTCTAGTCTAAAAATGGCATAGAAACCAGGGCCCATATTCACAAAAAATCTTAAGGCTAAAAGTAGCTTCTAACAGACGAGTTTAGGAGCAACTCCTAAAAATAATGGGCGTGTCAGTCATAACTTTAAGACTCCTAATTTTTTAAAATAAGTGTTATTCACAAAACATTTTAAGCCTAAAAGTAGCACCTAAGTCTGGGGGACCTTACAAGTAGTCCAGAGGACTCCTAACTCGCTAAGACCTAGTCACAGCCGAATGTTTTGGAGACGCTAAATGACATGGGATTATTAAAACGGTATCGGATGGACCGCGAAGGGACTGAAGTTGTGGTTGAGTTGGTGAGGGACGCTTAACGTTCCCAATCAACTAAAACAATCCAATAACGCCGGAGTTAAAATGTTTGGCAACACTCCGGTATTTGGCTATGGGGAAAATGCAGCTCTTCGCACGGGACTAGTATTACCTGGAGACCTCAAGTGATTTCGAAATTATCCCACCACGTCTGTGTTTCGTGCAGCGCATTCGCACAGGATAAGCGAAGCGTGTTTTAACTTTAATTTACTGACATTATCCCCCGGGTCGATCGCATTGGAGCACTTGCTGGAGCGGCACAACGGTTAGATATGGATATTTTTAATATAATAACAGGTGAGCCTGATGAAAGATGGAAAAGTGTTCCTTACCGCATGCTGCCATGCATGTAATCCATCTAATAATCTTTCGAGATTTCGCACTTCTGATGAGCCTCCTCAATTTGCACCCAAAATGCTGTCAAAACTATCATTTATAATTCCCAATACATCCTCCATAATTCTCGACCGGGAAAAAGGCAGAAAAAGGCGTGGAAAACACAAAAAACCTTAAGAAAAACAAAAAAACGACCCCAAATCACAGAGATGCAGATTCGCACGGGACTAATATTATCAAATGACCTCTGTGTTTGGCGAAATAGTGGAGGTAATTTGCGGTGGAATTTTTATGTTACAAATAACAGACATGGCAGATTCGCAAGGGGTTAAGAGACGACCGCCGCAATTATCACAAATTACGGGAGGTCCCCAGGAATACTAGTCCCGTGCGAAATGTCTCATCTGTACTATCAATAAAGCCATAAAAAGGCCAAAAAAAAAAATAAAAAAAAAAAATATATAAAAACGAGGATCAATCTGAAACTGTTCAAGTGCGACAATAAATTTACACACGATCCACAACATAAGTAACAAAGAGCATAGGCTCAGAAATATAAAATAGGCCTAAAATTAAGATAAAAGAGGATCCATCTGGAACTCTTCAAGCGCAGCGCAAAAGTCGCTCAGCGTGCAGCGAGAGAGAGAGAGGGAGGGAGACGGGGAGGAGGATGTGTGAGTATTCCCAGTAGGCCTATATTTGTAGCAATACAGTGAGTAGAAGAAGACAGCAGCTGTCTTCTTCTATATTTCTATCAAAAAATAAATTATATATTTTTTAATTTAAAATAAAAGGGATTACAAAGGAAATGTTTATTGTTCATGTTTTTTATTGTAGCCTATGGAAAAATCCCACTTAAAAACAACACTAATATTTTTACACCAGACCACCATTACACTTTTCATCTTGCGCACCTACTGGTGGCAGCTCGCGCACCCCTGGGGGTGCACGCACCACACTTTGGGAATCCCTGATCTAGGCGGTGTTAACTTCCTCCTGAGATGTGACTTCGACCTAAAGAAGCTCCCTATCAAATTATCTGCCTTCCATCAGCAGGTTTTACACTACTGGAAAATGATCTACAAGCACAATTTTAGTCCCCACAACACCCCATTATGGAATTGCAGATACATTTTATCGAGAAATAAAACTTTTTTTTTAATCAAAATTGGCTAGACAAAGGAATTTGGTCAGTGATGCACCTCTTGGATAATACCAGAAACATTGTACCCTTTGAGATTCTCTGCTCTAAATATAACCTGAATGACAGAAGGCAGTATAATCATCTTGTAAAAGCAATCCCTCAATCTATTGTTGTGATGTCTTATAATCTGTATAAAAGTTATGTGAACCCAACACTTGCTTCGCTTTTGATAAATGGTCACAATATCACTGATCTTAAACTACCTAATATTACAATCCGACATACCTTGATTAAAGAACTGTATCCATTCTCATCAAACAGAATATCAATTCTACAATTTTTCTCTAAAAAAGAAGTTGAAAGTTTGAGATCCGAATTCTTTAAATTTCCCATTGCTCCCAAAGCGAAGGAAGTGCACTTTAAAATTCTTAACAGAGTATACCCCTCCTCTGAATTTCTAAGGAATCGTTTTAACTTTGACCACAATAACTGCTCATTTTGTGATGAAGACATTGAAACAAATGGACATTTATTTTATGACTAAATTTGTTAATACCTTCTGGGAAAATTTGTATGACTGGTTATTCCCTAAAATGCCCAATTTGTCTATTCTAACAAAAGAAAATGTTTTATATGGTGTATCTGTGAAAGAGGCGTTCCATGACCTGGCTGTTAACACGTTCATCATTCTTGGTAAATTTTTCATTCATAAAAATAGATGCATGAAATCCAAACCTAATTTCTATGTTTTTCATAAAGAACTATGTCATTATTTTTCATCCTTGAAATGTATGGAGAAGGAAAATGCATTGAAACTTTGTAGATTAGAGGAGCTTAATCTTACTGAAAACCCCTATCTCTCCCCCCCTTTATTTATTTATTTATTTTACTTCCTAGATTTCTTCTTTTCTTTCGTCTTACACAGTTGATGATATTCTGAGGCTTGTTTATTCTGTGTTGCAATGTACTATGCCAATATGTTGTGTACAATTATCATTCAATATATCTGTAAGCGGGGGCTTACAGATACAGCACACAGAGAGAGAGAGAGAGAGAGAGAGAGAGAGAGAGAGAGAGAGATGGCGCTACAGTGACAACAAGCTAGAAAGTTGAGAAAATGAGTGACGGCAGGAAAACGCAGTAAAACTGAGTGTAGAGTATGCAAGGTTAAAATCTCATATGGAGCAGGCTCAACAGATAACCTGCACAGGCACATTAGAACTGTATAACTGTCAGTGCAGTTGGAAGAAGAAAAAAAAACAAGCAAGTGAACCTGCTGCTAATGAAGGTGCCCGTTTGTCTACTGCAACTGTTCTACAGTTCACCACCACAACCACCTGGACCTACAATCCAGAGCTCTATGACACAGTTTGTGCAAAGGGCTATGTACTTTAAAATGTATTTTTTGTAGCACTCTGTTCCATGTTGAGTATAATAAGCCAAACATTGATATAGTGTATGGTTTTGTTTAGTAATTCATTTAACACATATTTTTGGTAATAAATTAATTTAAGCAACAAAAAAATCTGAGGATCCACTTGGGAGCCGAAAGAGCCGGTTCTTTTTAGTGAGCCGAGCCATAAGAACCGGCTCTCTTAAAAGAGCCGGAATTCCCATCACTACAATGAAGGAGTGCACGCAAAGGGAAAAAAAACGTGAAAGTAATAAAATATGATGAAATGACACACAAACTAATGTTAATGGCAGGTGGAAGTAATTTCACTGTCCTGCATCGACAGTAACTTGACCAAACTGACTCTGAAATAAGAGAAACGAGAAATAACATGCAGTTAGCTCACATTAAAGTCTGTGTAAAGCAAAATCAGCCATTTTCTTCTAAAAACATTAAACAGGTCATAAATGTGTTTACTTAAAACATGTAAAAGCCATTCCACCATTTAGGATTTAATTTTGGAGCTAGGCTCACAAACTGTTTTTCAACATTTCTGTGTTCAGGATTTAATGGGCGGGTCTAAAATCATGGCCGCGTTACGTAACGCGATAGTAAAAATCACGGCGATAGTATCAGGGCCGCATTATTGGTGAGCCGTCCCAGTGTGAACAGATAATCCGGAGGCGCGGAGCGAGGGTGTGTCGGTCTGACAGTCTGATAACTGCACAGGTCCTTCACTCAACTAAATGCAGAGAAATGTCCCACAAAGCAACGTTACAGGACTGAACAAAAGTAACGTAGTAATTGTAACTGTCTTTGGCAACTTATATGAGGAAAACAAATACCACAGCTGTATGTGGAGAAGCGTCTGTCCTCCTGTCCGTCCTCCGAAACTTTTCCCCGCCGGAGGCAGAAATCCTCATGGAGGCATAGGAGGAGGTAAAAGACATAATTAAAAAGAAAGGAAACGCCACCACAGTGATAAAAAAAGAGAAAAAGTGTGGCAAAGTATTACTGACCACCTGAATGCGTAAGTGGTGCACAGTTACACACTCACCGCTCCGCTGAAACATCACAATTACAATCCAAATAGTTAATTCACATAATTAACCCTAACCCAAAAACGCAGTTGTACTCTGATTATGAATCAGTTGAATTTTTAATTGAAATGGACTGCAGATATGAGTGAAACTGTGTATATGTAACTCCATCAGACTGTATAACTCTTTGATAAATAGATGAGCTAATATTAATAATAATAACCACCTCCAGCACCAAATACAACTGGCAGATATAGACATGCAGTACAAGAAGAAAAAGATAGAAAACCTTGCACTGGAGTCCAAAATAAAAAAGAGGACAACTAGAAAATTGAAACTTGAAATAAAAAAACCTGAGCGGGAGGTGAGTTATGCCTTCAATGCACACTGTATGCTGACTGTAACACAAATATATTAATCATTATTCTCCTTTCCTCCCCCAGCTCCAAGAAGATGACACATCTTAAATAAAAAAATAAAAGATCAATCCTTGTAAAGTCAAGTGAGCCAATAGCCTATATGAAGGCCCAAAATGGTGTGTTCCTTTCTGTTCTGACAATGGCGAGTGAGAGAATAATATGTGTTAAATTATTTTAGTTGATATGTATGCTTTAAATTAAAGTTAAATATGTCCCGCAGTGGCAGAAGAATTTGTGTGTTTTTTTTTTTATTTTTAAAATGTAATTTAAATTGATTGGGCCACTTATGTTTGTGCTGTATCCTGTGCGTGTATACAAGCTTGCAGGGAGGCTACAGCATCCATTCATTTGTCTGTTCATTTGATGTGTATGGATTTGTCCTGCGTTTATTTCAGTGTGCAGACATGCGGGGTGTATTATATACAGACCTTTGAATGTGTATTCATCCTTGTGTTGTATAATATGCTTTGATTCTGTGCTTTCCATCTTGTAGAGTCACTGTGTGACTTCAGTTTTGAAAGGAGCTGATGGTTTACCTGTTTTTCTTTATCCTTATTCAATAAACGAACATAATGTTGCACTTTGATGTGTATTTATATTTATATGGAATGTGTATTTTATACAAGGGAGTATTAGGGCCACACTGAGGAAGAAAGAAAAAGTCATAGATTTATGAGACTGGTTCTTTCTGCGCAAAATATGCATTTTCTTGCATATTCTTTTTAAAGTCCTGATACTTTTGACAATGTGATGCTGACGTGCCAAAAGATTAAGTATCTCCTTGTTTGTAAAACCTTTACTGAAGTACAATTCCACAAAATGCTCCACTGCCCTCATTTTAACGACTCTCCTCCTCTAAAACAATGGGTTGCAATATTATGACTTTATTGTTATAAATTTATGATTTTTGTCGAAGTCTGATTTTTTTTTT
>CAEMYA010000181.1:2187837-2232211 GCA_903131615.1 Diplodus sargus | reverse complement strand
GTATACTTTTTAAAGTACATATTAAATACACTTCAAATAAAGCACAAAACCGAGAAGCATACTCATTTTATACTTCATGTACTTTATTCATATTACTAATACACTAAAGTATACTACTTTTTTACCTGGGGAACGGCATAGAGCATCCGGCCAATTTTCAAAATAAAATACCCTGTACAGGCTCCCTATTGCATAAAAACGAAAAATGACCAGATCAATAAAGTCGGGCAGGCAAAAGGCTTCTGAAACGTTCCAGCAATGAAGCTTGTCTTATACATTCATGGTATGATACTGTGCGGAGGCCTGTTGCAGACATTTATTTTCAGTAATGTTCAAGTTTTTTCAGAGATGAGTTTTTTTCTCATTACTTTAATTCAGTTATAAAAGACAATTGTAGTGGGTAGAGAAGGAAGATAACTGGATAATATGGAATTGTAGAATTAGAAATGTCACAGTTATGGTTGAGGTGTCCTGCAACAATGTCCTTTGGGAGGTGAACATAGGTGTGTTGGGGCAAGGTGGTGCTGCCATAAAAATGTGCAAATATGCAAGGAATAGCTTGCAAGTGTGTGAGGCACAATGTTAGCATGTTGACATCAGTGAATTATAAGTTTACTCCTCCAACTAGACTCAGTCACATCAATTTAACTCAAACATCTTGGTTTCTCTTTTATGAAAGTGTGGCTGGTGTTTCTAGCCTGCTGTGCTGTAGTGTTAGCGTCGTCAAATGAATAAAGGTGCTGTTAAAGTTGTTAATAATCTGTGATGATCTACAAACCAGCTGATGGAGATGGAAATTGACATCAGACCAGGGAGACGCCCTGTGGTTTGGCTGTAGTCTCTTTATTTCCTCATTCTGATAACAGACAAATGTGCAGTGACTCATTATATTGTTTGGCCTAAACCTGTTCAGGTTCATACATGAATGATGGCCATGCCAAAGAGCATTAAATCAGAGTTTCTCTTCCTGGTCTTTATTCTGCCTTATCTGGTTCATCTTGTTCTTGTCTTAGACTTGAGCTCACCTTTGCCCCTTACTTTTCTTTTGTGGACTCAAGCCCAGACAAAATCATTTTGTGTGTTGCTGTCCTGTCTATCGCACTCACTCACACACTCATCCAATTCCCATTCTTCATCTCCATGCAGTGTGCTCAGGTTGGAGACTGGCACAGGGCCAAGTACAATACATTCATCCAGAGGAATTTAGATGGTAAAACAATCCAAGGGGTCATGTGTGTCATGTAACTTAAAATGACCCTGCTTGAAGTGTATTGTGAGAAGCATGAGAAAACCCAGCCTGAATAACTCAGTCCACTACATATAAATTTAAAGGTGTATTCATTCAATACTTTAATTCAGTAATAAAAAGACAATTCTAGTAGGTAGAGAAGGATGATAACTGGATAATATGGAATTGTAGAATTAGAAATGTCACAGTTATGGTTAAGGTGTCCTGCAACAATGTCCTTTGGGAGGTGAACATAGGTGTGTTGGGGCAGGGTGGTGCTCTCATTGGGCCATCCCCCTGTTAAAAATTAACAAATCACCTACTGATGATACAGGATACAGGTATTCCTGTATCATACAGGAATACTTACAAGCTCACTCAGAAAGTTGCAGAGTGGCACAGTTACACATGGGATCAATGCCGTCCAGTATTCACATACATTTTAACACCAAAAGTTGTAAAGTGGTAGACACAAACATATGTTTTGGCCCCAAACAAGCTCCAAATAAATGTGTTTCTACATTGGTCCTCATACATGAAAGAGAAATGATACACATCTGTGATACAGTCCAGTACATACAATGCAACTTTTGTCTTTAAAAGACAGATGCTGGAAAAGAGGTAGTGTTTGTTGTCATCACTTTGAGTGAGTTTGGCATGACAAAACCTTAACAAAGTGGGGGACTTCACCCAGTAAAGAGTTAAAAAAGTGAGAGGAGGTCTGACAGAAGCTGTGATCAATATTCTTCCACAACACTGAGCCTTAGTATAAGTTATGTTGGAAGTAGTGAGGCCTTTTGCTTATGAAGTGGAAGCATTTTGTAAAGTATGTGGTGACACTTCGAGCTGTTGAGCTCATAAGCTGTTTGGTTCTCCTTGTATGCAGCCTAAACTTAGCTTGGCGTTTACTATATAGGCTGTAGTACAGCCAGAAAATGCGAGTTTTGTAGGTAGTTTTTGGAAAATGAGAAATATTCATGATACATTGGGAAAAATTAGTTTGTCCATTCATTATGTTTTAAAAAAGTGATAATTGGACGAAAAAGGTTAGCACTTTCAAGGTTAAACCAAGCTTTAACATAATAAAACAGAATTTAGTATAAAAGATAAAAAGTATTGACAATCTCATAGAGTATGTGAAGAGCCACACAGATATTGAGAGATCTAAAACTCTGGTTTACGTCTCCCATACTACAGTTTTTATGATATTGCCTATGAATACAAAGTTATTTTTCTGTGAAAGATAAAAAAACACCAGACATGTAAATGAGAGCAAAAACAGTTCCTCCCATCCAGTCTCAAAAAAGACCTCCCTCTATGTCACATGATGCACTGGCACATGAGGAGGAGGAACCTGAACTTTATATTCAGTAGTCTTAAGGCTTTTCTGACACAGCCATCATGAAGGCATTGGTGATCCTCCTGGCGCTCTCTCTCCTTCATGTCTGCTCTTCAGTCCCAGTCAGTCGCCCCACCAACTGGCTCAGAAAATGTCGCGCCTCCACCAACCTCTCGATCACAGCGCTGGAGGTGCTGCCGATCCTTCTGCCTCCTTTCACTAATCCTCCACTTGTCAGAATGCAAACCACAAACACAGTTATGGTGATGACTGAAGACGACAAGACCTGGGTCAGAGTGGGGAAGACCAAGGCGTGGAATCTGGCCAAACCAGAGGAAATCCGGGAAATGGTACGCAAGCTTAACCCAGAACGGAGTCAGATGTCTAGTGGAGAAAAGTCAGGAGTAGCCTTTGGGGTGATGGGTTTGATTGCACTGGTGGTCAAAGTGGTAATTGTCCTGGTGAAGAAGAGGCGGAGGGTGTCTGGGTTTACGAGAGCTCGAGGCTATGAGGAAATATTTGAGGAGGTAGAGTGTGAAGAAGAAGAGACGGAGACTATGTATGCTTAAAAAAAAAAACACACAGCTTGCAGAGAGAGGTTCATGTGGTTTGACAAGATTTTTTATTCTTAACCTCATTGTTGATCGTCAGTTTAAATCAACTAGTGTACAGTAGGAAGCATATATTCCTATAGAAAAGTGGGAGGTTAAGTAGCTTTTTCATGGATGGCCAAATGAGGCTGTGTTTGTGGAACATCAGGGATATAATTGGCTGTTTTTGACTACTTTTGATTATACCATTATTTTTCACCTTGAAAACTATTTATCTTGCCTTGTTTGGTGTCATTATTTTCAGCACAACCTCACATGTTTGACTGTACATTTATTTTTTCATTTTGACATATTATATTAACACTATGGACCTAAAATAACACAAAATAACATAAAATCAGAGTAGGAAAAAGTTAGATTTTTTACTGTGAAAACCACAGTTTAATGAACTAATTGCATTAGTTATAATGCAAATATAAATTGTTGTTTGCTGAATTTGTGCATAAGTTTTTGAAATTTACAAAGTTATGTCTAACTATTTACATTAAAATGCAGGCAATGCCTCAGGCTCCTCAGCTCATTCCTGCCTGCTCCGCAATTCAGCAGTTGACTCACAACACAAATAAAAACGACTACACTACACACTTAACACACCACACTAAACACTTAATTACACACTAACTATACACTCCAAACACGCTATATGTCACAAATCTCTCAACTCTCAAAACTTGCTATCTCTGTCTGTATCACCGCCGACGTCCCTCACACAACTTCCCGTTCCTCATCAACCAAACTTGCTGCTTGGACACTTCCATGACAAAAGCCTGTTTTTACCGTTTCTTCTGAACCAGACACAAAGCAAACGTGACGGCAATGTTCACGAAAAAGCATGGCGGACATTATTTACCCTCAGTACGGTTTTGGACGTGCCAGTGGGTCCGGTCCATCGCCTCGGGAGGGAGGTCTATTTAACCAAAATCCCGGTCCAGCTCGCACGACTGCAGGTACAAATCTGCTTGTTTCTTAAGGTATGTCGTGGCTTGAGCTCTGCAGTGATTGGCTCTGATGCGCACGTGATTGTGGTGGCTCCGGTGGACAATGCTTGCTGAATGTGTAAAGCATTTATGAAATAATTCATTAACGGTATCATTGTAATCCAAACAAATCCGCATGGCACACCATTGAACCAAGCAGCAGCCATGTTGAAACTCTCAGGTCAGTCTGATCCTGATCCGCAGAGATATTTGAGGAATACACACACACACACACACACACACACACACACACACACACACACACACAGATTCCTTGCTTTTATAGAGAGATTATTGTTGCATGAAATGTCTATTTAACCAATTAGTAATTCACATAGCTGCACGATAACAACTGCTATGCATTGTAAATGTCCTGATTAAACAATACATCTATTGGTAGAACGATGTGTACTTTAAGCTATTGTTTATCCAAAGTTCGTATTTGCACTTATAAGGCTGAGACAACATGTGTCATGCAAAAAGCAGTAAGCTGCCTTTGAAACCAACTGGCAAAAGGAGAAGTGTTTTCCAGAGGCCACAGTGAACCAATACTGCCTCCTGAGTCTCTCTTTTTTAATATCAACATTAGAAGCGTTATATCCAAGATTTTTCATTTGAACTTGTTTAGACTTTAGGGGGGGGGGGTCAATCAAACCGCCCTGTGCTGCACTTAACAACTGATTAAAGCATTATAAAACAAAATCTTTTAAAGAGTTTGTTTTGTATGTGCTTTGTATGTCATAATCTTAACAAGCTTAACAAATGGAGTTAAATCTTTGAGGTAAATCAAACATATTTAATCTTTTCATGACAGAAGGTACATTTACACCTTACTTTTGAGGTAGGTATAAAATGCAAAAATCACAGTTAAAGTTAAGCATGCACAAGATTGTAAACAGTTCAAAGAAGATATGAAAACAGTGTAATGTCCATTTTGTAAAAGAGAACACAGCTCACCACTCTCCTGCAGCAGCGCGCTCGTTGTGGGGAAGCCCTGACGAGTCGATTACTGAGTGCAGTAGAGTTCCGCAGCTTAAGGATAAAAATGTATGATTATTACGCGATAGAAATGCAATCAAACTTCATATGTGTCTTGCCTACCAAATTATAACAGCTATTTGGTGATCGACTCGCAGGGCTTCCCCACAACGAGCAAGCTGCTGCAGGAGAGTGGTGAGTTGTGTTATCTTTGCAATATAAATCCCGCAAAGCTAGCAGATGTTTGATGCCTCAAACTATGTGCTTGAACCCTATTTTTTACTGTTGCTGAAGTTTGGTGCTGTTCTGAGCATTATTTTTGGCTATGAGTGGCTTTTTGGTGGTGGTTTCTTGCTAGAGGCATAGACTGCATTGTATTGTTATCGTTCGGTCTTTTGTGAGGTTGCTAAAACTACATAAGCTAGCTGTCGGAAAAATTGATCTCTTTGGGGGGGTCTTACTCTGTGTCACGGTGTGATAGACCATGGATTCAATTTACGCCGGAATATCCCTTTAACAGAGTGCCCTGATTTCACCCAATAATGAGATTAAAAAAGTGAGAAAAGGTCTGACAGAAGCTGTGATAAATATTCTTCAACAACACTGAGCCTTTGTATACTTTACCTTGAAGCAGAGAGGCCTTGAGCCTGTGAAGTGAAAGCATTTTGTAAAGTATGTGGGGACTCATAGAGCTGTTGCGTTCAGAAGCCGCACGGTTATGTGTTGCCATCTGCTGGCTGGAATCAGTAACAGGGACTGTCCATAGGTCATCTCAGGTCGGTTTCTATTGTAACTGGTAGAATTTGTCTGCTGTGGAACTGCTTTTATAAAATTAAATTGTATGCAGCCTAAACCCAGCTTGGCACTTCCATTACAAGCTGTACTATACTATAGCTTCAAAATGCACATTTTAAAGATGGTGACTTGAAAATTTGAAATATTCATGTTACATTGGGAAGATTTAGCTTGTCCATTCATTACACTTTAAAAAATAATCTGTAATCAATTGAAAAAGGTTAGCACTATCATGGTTAAACCATGGATTAACATAATAAAATAGCTTTTAGTATAAAGGGTAAAAAGTATTGTTTTGTTGACTTCAAAAAGGCATTTGATTGTGTTAACCGAGATCTTCTGCTGTTTAAATTACTTTCATTTGGTATCGATGGAAAATTCTATAATGCTATAAAAGCCCTTTACAGAGACCCCATTGCTTGTGTACAAATAAATAAGTTAAGAACGGACTGGTTCCCAACACCTTTCGGGGTGAAGCAGGGAGACTTACTCTCCCCCTCTTTATTCACTTTTTATACAAATGACCTAGCTCAGGAAATTAAGCAGGTTAATCTGGGTGTTCCAATAGAGTATATGAATTTAAGCATTTTGCTTTATGCAGATGACATTGTCCTGATGGCAGAAAATGAAGTTAATTTACAAAATATGCTGAATATTATGAGCTCCTGGTGTAGTTAATGGCGCCTTGCCATTAATAGTGAAAAAACACAAGTTGTTCATTTTAGGAAGAAAAGCGAATTACAAAGTAATTATATATTTCAGTTTGGCCATGTGCCTTTAAAATATACCTGTCATTTTCATTAATGAAAATATGAAGTTCTCAGAGGGAAGGAAAATACTAGCAGAGTCTGCTGGAAGAGCATTAGGTTCTGTGTTGAGTAAAATGAAATTATGTACGGATCTTGGTTTTTCAACATTTACACAACTTTCAGTTTTGTTTTATGCTGCAGGGGTTTGGGGCTTTGAAGAGGCCTTTGATTGTAATTCTGTTCAGAATCGTGCTTTGAGGTGTTTTCTAGGTGTGCATAAATATGCAGCAAAAGTAGCTGTTGAAGAGGACGCAGGTTGGGATCCATGTATTGTAAAACACATGGTGCGATTGTGGAACTGTTTTGTCAGTCTGCCAGAGGAAAGGCTAACTAGGAAAATTTTTAATTGGGACAGAGCAAAGCATCCCCCCTGGTCTAGAGAGATTTCAATAATATTGTCTGCCTCTGACTTACATATAATGTTTCAAAATAATTGGCAATGTAATATAAATGTCATCAGACAAAGATTATTTAGGAAATATGAAGATCAATGGAAACAGGAGATATGGAGGAAGCCAAAACTTAGAAATTATGTTCAGTATAAGAATGACTATGTTACAGAACCTTATATTTTTTTGAATTTAAAGAGAAGGCAGAGGTCCCTTTGTGCTCAATTACGAACCAGTACCTTACCTCTGGCAGTAGAAATGGGTCAATTTAAAGGTATACCCGAACATTTACGTTTGTGTGAATTTTGTGATCTCCAGGTTGTAGAAGACGAATTTCATTTTGTTTTTTATTGTTCTTTATATTGTGATTTAAGGAACTCTCTTTTTGAATCAATCCAGTTTAAAAATCCTGATACATTTTGGAAATACGAAGGGGAGATTCTGTGCTGGTTGTTTGAAAATGATGTTTTTGCTTTGGCAAAATTTATAGAAAAGGCCTGGTATCTGCGGCAAAGTATTTTGTATCCTATATGACAATCCATTTGTATCTGTATCCATATTTTTAATGGTTTAGTTATGTTATGATGTGTTCTGTATTATGTCACGTGGCTATCGTGGATGTAATTGTGAAATTATTATTTGATGAATATGATTAGTGTCTAATGAGCCCATGAGGGCTGGGCACAAACTATGGTGTTTGACACTTAAATAAACTAATCAATCAATCAATCAATTAACAATCTCAGAGTATGTGACGAGTATGCAAATTTTAAAGATTGATTGATTTTTTAGAATTTTAATTGAAAATAAGAAATATTCATGTTACATTGGGAAGATTTAGCTTGTCCATTCATTACACTTTAAAAATAATGCATAATCAATCAAAAAAGGTTAGCACTGTCATGGTTAAACCAAGCTTTAACATAATAAACCAGCTTTTAGTATGAAGGGTACAAAGTATTAACAATCTCATAGAGTATGTGACGAGCCACACAGGTATTAAGAGATTATCAGACCAATAACTTTGTCATTCATTCTTTAAGAACCTGTGTTGCGGATAAGGAATGCAAGCTTGCAGATACAGTTAAACGTGTTGAGAGTGTACATGTTGCTTGGAAAAGTCTGCTGGTGAGTCTCATCACCTGTGGTCCTGAAAGATGAGGTGTTGTAGGGGCCAGTCGAGAGCTACCAGTTGTGAGGAAACGCGTTGTTTGAGAAAAAGAGCGTTTCCTGTAGTTTTTTCATATGTTGTGTATGTCTTATCTTGTGTAGTTGTGCTCAAACATTCAGGCCCAGGCTTGACTGTCTGGTGATGATGTTGGTTGGTGGCTAGGTTGGTAAATTATTGGGTTCTTCCTCGTGACATACATTCATGTGACAGCATTTTTCATGTCTGCTTTCCATTCCCTTTAAGAAGAGGAAGTGATAAACCCCTGTACCTGAACCTTTACGGTCAAAGAAGTGTGTGAAACAAATGAATCAACCAGAGATGTGCACATTTAAGCTCTGGTCTGCTGGGTTTTATGTTAAACTTAAGTTTAATTTCCTCCATCTCAATCAAATTGATTTCAAATTGTAGCAGATTCCTTTTTGTGTGGGGTAATAATGAGAGAGAACTGAAGAGTGAAACTGAAGAATAACTTTGCTTGACAGGCCCTGCTCTTGTGTACATGGAGAAACTCTTGACAGCCTAAACGCAGCTTGGCATTTCCATTACAAGCTGTAATATAGCTTGAAAATGCAAATTTTAAAGATAGTTAATTGAAAATTAGAAATATTCACGTTACATTGGGAATATTTAGCTTGTCCATTTATTACACTTTAAAAATAATGCATAATCAATCAAAAAAGGTGAGCACAATCATGGTTAAACCAAGCTTTAACATAATAAAACAGCTTTTAGTATAAAGGGTACAAAGTATTAACAATCTCATAGAGTATGTTACGCGCCGCATAGGTATTAAGAGATTATCAGACCAATAACTTTGTCATTTGTTCTTTAAGATCCTGTGTTGCAGATAAGGAATGCAAGCTTGCAGATACAGTTAAACGTGTTGAGAGTGTATTTGTTGCTTGGAAAAGTCTGCTGGTGAGTCTCATCACCTGTGATCCTGTAAGGTCAGGTGTTGGAGGAGCCAGTCGAGAGCTACCAGTTGTGAGGAAACACGTTGTTTGAGAAAAACACAGAGCTTTTCCTGTAGTTTTTTCATATGTTGTGTATGTCTTATCTTGTGTAGTTGTGCTCAAACATTCAGGCTTAGGCTTGACTGTCTGGTGATGATGTTGGTTGGAGGCTAGGTTGGTAAATTATTGGGTTCTTCCTCGTGACATACATTCATGTGACAGCATTTTTCATGTCTGCTTTCCATTCCCTTTAAGAAGTCAAAGAAGTACGTGAAACAAATGAATCAACCAGCGATGTGCAAACTTATGCTCTGGTCTGCTGGGTTTTATGTTAAACTTAAGTTTACTTTCCTCCATCTCAATCAAATTGATTTCAGATTGTAGCAGGTTCCTTTTTGTGTGGGGTAATAATGAGAGAGAACTGAAGAGTGAAACTGAAGAATAACTTTGCTTGACAGGCCCTGCTCTTGTGCACATGGAGAAACTCTTGACAGCCTAAACGCAGCTTGGCATTTCCATTACAAGCTGTAATATAGCTTGAAAATGCAAATTTTAAAGATAGTTAATTGAAAATTAGAAATATTCATGTTACATTGGGAAGATTTAGCTTGTCCATTTATTACACTTTAAAAATAATGCATAATCAATCAAAAAAGGTGAGCACAATCATGGTTAAACCAAGCTTTAACATAATAAAACAGCTTTTAGTATAAAGGGTACAAAGTATTAACAATGGTTTTATGATATTGCCTATAAATATGAAAATGTTTTTCTGTGGAAGATTGAATTACAAGCATAATATAGGAAGTGCACCAAGTTCTGTTTTGGTTAATTATTGCTAACAAGTCAACAAATCTGTACACAAGACATGTAAATGAAAGCAAAAAACAGTTTGTCCCAACCAGTTCTCAAAAAAAGAACTTCCTCTTTGTCACAAGATGCACTGCACGTGAGGAGGAGGAACCTGAGTCTTATATTCAGTTGTCTTAAGTCTTTTCTGACACAGCCACCATGAAGGCAGTGGTGATCCTCCTGGCGCTCTCTCTTCTTCATGTCTGCTCTTCAGTCCCAGTCAGCCGCCCCACCAACTGGCTCAGACAATGTCGTGCCTCCACCAACCTCTTGATCACAGCGCTGGAGGTGCTGCCAGGCGGAGGCTGGGACAACCTCCGGAACATGGATGCCGGTCGAGTCATGAACATCAGCTACTTCCAGTGCCAGACAACTGAAGACGGGCTCTACCTCATCCCAGATGAGGTGTTTGTCATCCCGCACAAGGAGGCGGGCGTGGAGACAAACTCAGAGATAATCAGCTCCTGGCTGGATCAGAAAAGCTCCACATCTCACAGCATAAATGCAGACATATCCTACCTTCATGTTCTGAATGGAAAGTTTTCTACAGAGAACAAGAGGATGAAAACTCATCAGGTCAAAGACTCTTCAACTACAGCCAGAGTGCAGGTTAGTTTTTATTTTCCACTGTTTGAATGAATACATTTTTTTTTAAACACAAAGCTGTGGAAGCCATACTCTACTTAGAATTACATCAAAATGTTTCTCGTACAAATGTTTATTGTCCTTTGACATTTGATAGTTTGCAGGAGAAATACGTGCGCAATTAACCCAGGTCATTTCTTATCTGCATTTCCTGGTGTTACAGATGTCACTTTAAAAGCAAATAAAGAAGAGGAATAGAACATTAACAAGCTCAAATAAGTATGGCATATGTTATTTTGTAAAACACAATTTGTTTTTGTTTTTTTTCTCAAAGGTTCGTAACTTCATCTACACAGTTAAAGCTTATCCAGACTTCACTCTGGACACACGCTTTGCTCAACAAGCCAAAGACATAGCTGACGCAATTGAAAACAACCAAACAAGGAACGCTGATTATCTCTCAGAGAAGATGGTGCTGGACTACGGAACCCATGTTATCACTAGTGTTGATGCAGGGGCTTCTATGGTGGAAGAAGACTACCTCCGCTCTTCATATGTATCAGACTCCGCGTCAGAAAGTTCCTCCATCTCATCACAGGCTGGCTTAAACTTTTTTGACAAACTCAAGTTTGACATCAGCAGTAAAAGTTCCCAACAGAGCTCTTCACTGAAAACATATCAGTCAAATATTACGTACTCGCTCATCCAGAGCCATGGCGGCACACCATTCTATCCTGGCATCACTCTGCAGAAGTGGCAGGAAAGTATCAGGAACAACCTGGTTGCTATTGATCGGTCCGGATTTCCCCTACACTTCTTCATAAACACTAACACCTTCCCTGATCTGCCACAGCCAACAGTTGACAAAGTGGCTGAGAGAGTGAATCAGGCCATAGAGAGATACTACAAGGTCAACACTCGTCCTGGATGTGTCGACGTCAACTCCAAGAACTTTAACTTCCAAGCCAACATTGATGATTCATCCTGCGAGGGCCCCGCTACAAACCTCAGTTTTGGTGGTGTCTACCAAGAGTGTGTTCAGCTCAGCTCAGATGCAGGTTCACTATGTGATGCCCTGGCCCAGAAAAACCCTGACACAGGTGCCTTCTCCTGTCGCCCACCGTACTCCCCCACTTTACTGAGATCAGAAGTGAGACAGCAGGGTTACACTAAGCACATTTGCTATCCATTTTTTAATTTGTGTCAAAATTACTACTGTGTTCGCTCTGCTCGCATCAACACCTATTGGTGCTCTTTAAACGAAACCCCCTCAGACAACTCAGGGTATCTGTTTGGAGGCATTTACAGCCCCTCTCTCCTGAACCCCCTCACAAATGCCAAAAGGTGCCCTGCAAACTTCATTCCACTAAAGTTTCTCTCGGATGGCGAAATGATTTGTGTGAGTAAGGACTATGAAACTGCCACCAGATTCTCAGTACCATTCGGAGGACTCTTCAGTTGTGAGTCAAGCAACCCACTGGCAGGGTTCCAACGTCGCTGCCCTCCCGGGTTCAGCCAGCATCTCGCCATGGTGAGTGACGGCTGTGAAATTCTTTACTGTGTCCAGTCAGGACTGTTCACAGGTGGAGAGCTGAAGCCGGTCCGTCTGCCTCCTTTCACTAATCCTCCACTTGTCAGCATGCAATCCACAAACACAGTTATGGTGATGACTGAAGAAGACAAGACCTGGGTCAGAGTGGGGAAGACCAAGGCGTGGAAACTGGCCAAACAAGAGGAAATCAGGGAAATGGTACGCCAGCTTAACCCAGAATTGAGTCAGATGTCTAGTGGAGAAAAGGCAGGAGTAGCCTTTGGGGTGATGGGTTTGATGGCACTGGTGGTCATAGTGGTAGTCGTCCTGGTAAAGAAGAGAAAGAGGGTGTCTGGGTTTATGAGAGCTCGAGGCTATGAGGAAATACGCGAGGAGGTAGAGTGTGAAGAAGGAGAGACGGAGACGCTGCATGCTTAAGAAAAAATCGATAAATTCCAGGAGTGAAAAATATGCATGTTTAAGGGCTCCTTCTTTTAATCAACATTAATTATTGTTGTGTGAAATGTTTATTTAGCCAATTAGTAATTCACATAGCTGCATTATAACAACTGCTATGCGTTATAAATGTCCTGATTAAACAACACATTTATTGGTTGCATGATGTGTACTTTAAGCTGTTCTTTAGCACAATTTTGTATTTTGCACTTAAAAGCCTGAGACAATGTATGTCATATAAAATGCAGCAAACTGCCTTTGAAACCAACTGGCAAAAAGTAGAAGTGCTTTCCAGAGGTCACAGTGAACAATACTGCCTTGAGGCCAATATGCAAAAAGCAATGTAAATATTTCAAACATTTCCGTAAACAACCTATTTTATAAACGGTACTCTGAAATATAACATTCAGTTCTAAAACTTTGGATAGAACTGAATGTTTTATTTGAATGTACCATTCATATGTTGTTTTACGTATCTTTTTTAACAGATGATTCATTAGAATTTTGCAACGTCTCTCTTTTTTATTTTCAACAAAAGTAGCATTTGTTGAAAGATTTATTATTTCTTGTATTTTAAAAAAAAAATGTTTGAACTTTTTGTACCTTGCAATTAAAATTGACTTTGTAAGTGTCAATCAAACCTCCCTGTGCTGCACTTAACAACTAATTAACTAATAAAGTATTGTAAAACCATATGTTTTTAGTGAGTTTTTTGTGTTTTGTTTTGTTTGTGTATGTCTGTTCATGTAAAACTTATATATTTGTATAAGCATGCGCAAGATTGTAAACAGTTTAAAGAAGATGGGAAAACAGCGTAATTTTGATTTTGTCTGTCCTGTTGTACATGTCTGCTCCCCATTCCCTTTAATAAGAGGAAGTGATAAACCCCTGTACCTGAACCTTTACAGACGAAGAACTATGTCAACCAAATGGATCAACCAGAGACGTGCACATTTAAAATCTGGTCTGCTGTGGTTTATATTAAACTTAAGTTTAATTTTCTCATCATCTCAACTATCCTCATGTGTGCACTTCAGCTTGATTTCTTGTTTACTTCTCAATCAAATTTCTTTCAAATTGTAGCAAGTTGCCTTTGAGTGGGTTAATAATGAGAGAGAACATGGAGAAACATTGTGTACATGGAGAAACTCTTGACAAATGTGAATTTTCTCAATTGGCTTAGGCGTTCCTCCTCAGACTGTCTCATTCACTCACAAATGTTCAGGCAGGTTCTCTTGACATCAAGTTCACCTCAACACACTGCACTTTTATTACTGTCAGCACTGAATACACTGGAATGATAAGAGAAAATAAACGATGTAATTGGACCATGTAAAACACTGGTTTATAGCTGCCATACTGCAGGTTTTACAAGACATGTAAATGAAAGCAAAACCAGTTCCTCACCAACCAGTCTCACAAAAGATCCTCCTCTTTGTCACATGATAAACTGCACACAAGGAGGAGCAAACAGATTTTTTTATTCAGTTGTCTTAAGCTTTTTCTGACACAGCCACCATAAAAGCAGCACTGACCATGTCGGGCGTTAGCCCGCCAATGTAATAATGTCCGCAAAAGTAATAAACCACAAACGTAATAAAAATCTGCAGCATTAAGCGTAATAAACCCACAAATGTAATACATTTCCATAAATATAATAGCCGCTGCCTACTACAAACGTAACACGCAATTTCCCACAAATGTAATAACTATTACGCTTGCAGGGATTTATTATGTTTGTGGGGACGTGAAAATCTGTATTGTAATAACTTCCCACAAATGTAATAATACACAACACACATAATCTTGTGTCTATTTATCTTGTTGTATTTTTTTTTTTTTTACTATTTTTATGTACTTTTAATACTTGATTATATTTGATGTTTATATTTGACATTTGTCAAACTAAGAGCTGCTATCCATGTTTCGTTGGCTTGAAACAATGACAATAAACATCGATTCTATTCTATGACTGAAGAAGACGAGACCTGGGTCAGAGTGAGGAAGACCAAGCCGTGGAAACTGGCCACAGCAGAGAAAATTAGGGAAATGGTTTGCCATATTAGCTCAAAATTGCGCAAGATGTCTACTGGACTAAAGGCAGGAGTAGCCTTTGGGCTGATGGGTTTGATGGCACTGGTGGCCATAGTGATAGTAGTCCTGGTGAAGAAGAGGAGAATGGTGTCTGGGGGTACAGAGCTAGAGGCTGCGTTGAACCATGAAATTAAGTTGAACATGAAGAAGCAAAGAGGAAGACACTGCAAGTTTGAGAAAAACACACAGCTTAGAGGCTTGGCTCCTATAGAGGAGGTTAATGGGTTGACTGTCATGTAGCTTACAGTGAAACAATACATTTAATTGTAGACATTTTATCCTGCAGCATATGTACTTTAAATACTTTAAGTTTGTGTTTGCACTTAAAATCTATTCGCGATAACTTACCGTGTTCATGCGAGAAAATACAACCCACTTTTATAATCAAAAACTAGCACAGAGCAACAATTCAGAAGCGCTTTCCAGAGGTCACAGTGAACTCATATTGCCCTCATGAGGCCAAGATGCACAACTCCATTTGAAGTCTCTGTCAGAGCTCCAAATGCTTAGTTCGAATATGCGATGTATAAAACATGCTGTGAATGTATGTTTTTACAGATTGACTAACATTTTGTGTTTTTTAACTGCATGAATTAAATGAACATTAGATCAAGGATCTGTTATTTTTTTGTACTGCTACTTTTGCAACTAAAATTGCCAAGATTTATAAATGAATGTCAATTAAACTCTCCTGCACTCCACTTAATTACTCATTAAAGCATCGCCAAACAATACAATGGATCAAAGTCATCATTACTGTATTGCATTGATAGTTCATCCCTCTCCTAGGGCTACTTGTCTTATTGTGATATTGCAGAAGAGTTGTCTTTTTCTGGCCTGGTGGCAACATTACAATAAAATCATGTCATTTTCTAAAGTTACAAGACTGTTCCACTTGAATTTAAACTTTCCTTCACCCAGTTCTTAAATCTTCATTACAATAATTACTTATCAAAGATCTCATTGTGAAAGTACTAAAACTCATGCCTACGATGTTGTTGCAATACCTATATTCCACATATTAGAGGCCTATTTGCGAAAAATACCATTGTGCATACAGTTGCCAACCTTTATGCGGAATTATGATGACTAATAAATCTGAATGTCGTGTCCATTATAAATGGAGTGGTCAATTAGTGAACAAGGGGTGATTTGGCACACAGTCCTGATTTACTGGATTCACAGTGATACAGGAATACGTACAAGCTCACTCAGAAAGTTGAGGAGTGGCACTGTTAATCGTGGGATCAATGCCGTCCAGTATTCACATACATTTTAACACCAAAAGTTGTAAAGTGGCTGACACAAACATATGTTGTGGCCCATGAACAAGCTCCAAATAAATATGTTTCTATGTCAGTCTGCATACATAAAAGTGAAATGGTCACACATCTGCGATACAATTCATATTCATTCACATACAACGCAACTTTTGTCTAAAAGGACAGATGCTGGAAAAGAGTGTCGTGATCACTTTGAGTGAGTTTGGCATGACAAAACGTTAACAGAGTGGGCAAATTTCACCCAGTAATGAGATTAAAAAAAGAGAGAAAAGGCCTGACAGAAGCTGTGATCAATACTCTTTCATAACACTGAGCCTTTGTATACTTTATGTTTAAGTAGTGAGGCGTCGAGCCAGTGAAGTGAAAGCATTTTGTACAGTGTGTGATGACTCATAGAGCTGTTGAGTTCATAAGCCGTTTGGTTCAACTTGTATGCAACCCAAACCTAGCTGGGCGTTTCCATTATAATCTGTAATACAGCTAGAAAATTTGAGTCTGAAAGATAGTTAATAGAAAATGAGAAATATTCATGTTACATTGGGAAGAATTAGTTTTTCCATTCATAACACTTAAAAGAAAATAAAACCAAAAGAATCTCTAATTAATCGAGAAAGGTTAGCACTATCAAGGTTAAACCAAACTTTAACATAATAAAACAGCATGGCAGAATAAAAGGTACAAAGTATCAACAATCTCACAGAGTATGTGAAAAGCAGCGCAGGTATTATGAGATTTTTAGATCAATAACTGTGTCATTTGTTCCTTAAGATCCTGTGTTATAGATAAGGAACATTATCACTCTGCTGATCTAGGTAATGTGGTGACAGTGTACTAGGAACTTTAAACAGTGTATTCATACGTCATCACTTGTGATCATGTAAGGTGGGGTTTATGAATGTACGTATGAATTACTGTAAGTCGCTTTGGACAAAAGCATCTGATAAAAGCCCTAAATGTAGATGTAAATGTGTTGGAGGAGGCAGTCAGACTGATTATCAACCATCCTTATGTGGTTTATGCTGTTCATATTCTGTCTATACTTTTATTACTGTCAATTAAACTCTTCTGCACTCCACTTAATTACTCATTAAAGCATTGCCAATAAATATAATGGATCAAAGTCATCATTACTGTACTGCATTGATAATTCATCCCTCTCCTAGGGCTACTTGTCTTATTGTGATATTGCAGAAGAGTTATCTTTTTCTGGCCTGGTGGCAACATTACAATAAAATCATGTCATTTTCTAAAGTTACAAGACTGTTCTACTTGAACTAAAACTTTCCTTCACCCAGTTCTTAAATCTTCATTACAATAATTACTTATCAGAGATATCATTGTGAAAGTACTAAAACTCATGCCTACGATGTTGTTGCAATACCTATATTGAGGTATTTGGTGTGTGTCATTTTATATAAAATATTATGTCATTCCCTCAAAGATCCCACAATGGAAATAAACCCCAACCACAATGCTGTACCACATTGCATTATTTCACATATTAGAGGCCTATTTGCGAAAAATACCATTGTGCATACAGCTGCCAACTTTTTATGCAAAATTATGATGATGCGTAAATCTGAATGCAAAGGGGGGAGTGGTCAATTAGTGAACAAGGGGTGATTTAGCTTCCAGTCTTGGTTTGCTGGATTCACAGTGATACAGGAATACGTACAAACTCGCTCAGAAAGTTGTGGAGTGGCACTGTTAAGCGTGGCAATGCTGTCCAGTATTCTCATACATTTTAACACCAAAAGCTGTAAAGTGGCAGCTAGAAAATTTGAGTCTGAAAGATAGTTAATAGAAAATGAGAAATATTCATGTTACATTGGGAAGAATTAGTTTTTCCATTCATAACACTTAAAAGAAAATAAAACAAAAAGAATCTCTAATTAATCGAAAAAGGTTAGCACTATCAAGGTTAAACCAAACTTTAACATAATAAAACAGCATGGCAGAATAAAAGGTACAAAGTATCAACAATCTCACAGAGTATGTGAAAAGCAGCGCAGGTATTATGAGATTTTTAGATCAATAACTGTGTCATTTGTTCCTTAAGATCCTGTGTTGAAGATAAGGAACACTATCACTCTGCTGATCTAGGTAATGTGGTGACAGTGTACTTGGAACTTTAAACAGTGTATTGATACGTCATCACTTGTGATCATCTAAGGTGGGGTGTATGAATGTACGTATGAATTACTGTAAGTTGCTTTGGACAAAAGCGTATGACAAAAAGCCCTAAATGTAGATGTAAATGTGTTGGTAGGGGCAGTCAGACTGATTATTGATTATTTCTATGAACCCAAAATAAACAATTTTCATTTTCTTCTTATTCTCAACCATCCTCGTGTGATTTATGCTGTTCATATTCTGTCTATGCTTTTATTACTGTGAGCACTGAATTCACTGTGATTAAACAATATGAATCATGTACTTTGACCACCCTAAACACTGGTTTATGGCTCCCATATTGCATTAGGAGGAAGAACCTGAACCTTATATTCAATAGTCTTACATCTTTTCTGACACAGCCACCATGAAGGCAGCGGTGACCCTCCTGGTGCTCTCTCTCCTTCATGTCTGCTCTTCAGTCCCTGTCAGCCACCCCACCAACTGGCTCAGACAATCTCGTGCCTCCACCAACCTCTCTATCACAGCGCTGGAGGTGCTGCCAGGTGGGGACAACCTCCGGAACATGGATGCCGGTCGAGTCATGAACATCAGCTACTTCCAGTGCCAGACAACTGAAGACGGGCTCTACCTCATCCCAGATGAGGTGTTTGTTGTCCCACACAAGGAGACAGGCGTGGAGACAAACTCAGAGATAATCGACTCCTGGCTGGATCAGAAAAGCTCAACATCTGACAGCATAAATTCAATACATATCCTTCATCCCTGTGCTGAATGGAAAGTTGAATAGTAGTCCTGGTGAAGAAGAGGAGGAGGGTGTCTGGGTTTACGAGAGGTCGAGGCTATGAGGAAATACATGAGGAGGTAGAGCGTGAAGAAGGAGAGAGGGAGACACTGCATGCTTAAGAAAAACACATTGCTTACAAAGTGATGTTCATGTGGTTTGACAAGATTTTTAGTCTTTAGCTTTATTGTTGATCGTCATTTTAAAAATCACTGTCATGGGGCGCCGCTTAGCTCAGTCGGTAGAGCGGGTGCCCCATGTTTAGAGGCTCTGTCCTCGCTGCAGCAGCCCCGGGTTCGAATCCCGGCCCGGGTCCCTTTACTGCGTGTCACTCCCCGTCTCTCTCACCCTGTTTCCTGTCACCCTCTTCATCTGTACTATCAATAAAGGCCAAAAAAATGTATCTTCCAGGAGTGAAAAATATGCATGTTTAAGAGTTTCTTCTTTGAATCAGCATCAATTATTGTTGTGTGAAATGTCTGTTTAGCCAATTAGTAATTCACAAAGCTGCATTAAAACAACTGCTATGCGTTGTAAATGTCCAAGTTAAACAACACATCTATTGGTAGCGCGATGTGTACTTTAAGCTGTTTTTTAGCCTAAGTTCGCATTTGCACTTATAAGCCTGAGACAACATGTGTCATTTAAAAAGCAGCAAGCTGCCTTTGAAATCAACTTGCAAACAGCAAAAGTGCTTTACAGAGGCCACAGTGAACCAATATTGCCTCTTGAGTCTCTTTTTTTCAAAATGAACAATATAAGCGTTATATCCAAGATTTTTTTTTAATCATTTGAACTCGTTTGGGCTTTGTAAGTGTCAATCAAACTGCCCTGTGCTGCACTTAACAACTGATAAAAGCATTATAAAACAAAATTTTTTAAAGAGTTTGTTGTGTTTGTACTTTGTATGTCTCTGTTCATATAAAACTTCAGAAGTGCCTTAACTCTTCAGTTTGTTGTGAGTCTAAAAGGTCTGTGTCATATGAGTTTTTTCTTAATCTTAACAAGCTTAACAAATGGAGTTGAATCTTTGAGCTAAATGAAACATATTTAATCTTTTCATGACAGAAGGTACATTTACATCTTAGTTTTGAGGTTAGCATAGAATGCAAAACTCAGAGTTTACGGTAAGCATGCGCAAGATTGTAAACAGTTCAAAGAAGATACAGGAATATGTAAAAGCACGCTCAGAAAGTTGTGACATGGCACTGTTAAGAGTGGGATCAATGCCGTCCAGTATTCACATACATTTTAACACCAAAAGTTGTGAAGTGGTAGACACAAACACATGTTGTGGCCCCAAACGAGCTCCAAATAAATGTGTTTCTACGTCGGTCCTCATGCATGAAAGAGAAATGGTCACACATCTGCGATGCAGTCCAGTACATGCAATGCAACTTTTGCCTTTAAAAGACAGATGCTAGACAAGAGATTTTTGTTGTGATCACTTCAAGTGAGTTTGGCATGACAAAACATAAACAGAGTGGGCAGATTTTACCCAATAATGAGATAAAAAAGGTCTGGCAGAAGCAGTGAGGCCCTGAGCCTGTAAAGTCAGAGCATTTTGTGAAGTATGTGGTGACTCATAGAGCTGTTGGGTTCATAAGCCACATGGTTATGTGTTGCCATCTGCTGGCTGGAATCAGTAACAGGGACTGTCCGCAGGTAAGGGTCATCTCAGGTCGGTTTCTATTGTAACTGGTAGAATTTGTCTGCTCTGGAGCTGCCTTTATAAAATTAAGTTGCATGCAGCCTCAACGCAGCTTGGCGTTTCCATTACAAGCTGTAATACAGCTTGAAAATTTTAATTTTAAAGGTAATTAATTGAAAATAAGAAACATTCATGTTACATTGGGAAGATTTAGTTTGTCCATTCATTATTCTTTAAAAATTAAACCATCATCAATCTAAAAATGTTAGTACGATCATGGTTAAACCAAGCTTTAACATAATAAAATAGCTTTTAGTATAAAAGGTAAAAAGTAATAACAATCTCATAGACTATGTAAAGAGCCACACAGGTATTAAGAGATTTTTTAGAACAATAGCTTTGTCACTTCTTCTTTAAGATCCTGTGAAGATAGGGAATGCCAGCTTGCAGATATAGTTAAATGTGTTGACAGTGTACTTGTTACTTTGATCAGTCTACTGGTAAGTCTTATCACCTGTGATCCTGTAAGGTGAGGTGATGGAGGGGCCAGTCGAGAGCTACCGGCTGTGAGGAAACGCGTTGTTTGAGAAAAACACAGATTTTCCTGTAGTTTTCTCATATGTTGTGTACGTCTTATCTTGTGTACTTGTGCTCATACATTCAGGCCAGGCTTGATTGTCTGGTGATGATGTTGGGTGGTGGCTAGGTTGGGAAATTCTTGGGTTCTTCCTCGTGACGTACACTCATGTGACAGTTCACAGAAGATGTGAAAACAGCATAATTTCCCTTTTGTGTGTCGTGTTTTTTCATGTCTGCTTTCCATTCCCTTTAGAAGAGGAAGTGATAAACCCCTGTACCTGAACCTTTACGGTCAAAGAAGTGTGTGAAACAAATTAATCAACCAGAGATGTGCACATTTAAGCTCTGGTCTGCTGGGTTTTATGTTGAACTTAAGTTTAATTTCCTCCTTCATCTCAATCAAATTTATTTCAAATGGTAGCAAGTTGCTTTTTGGGTGGGTTAATAATGAGAGAGAACTGAAGAGTGAAACTGAAGTATAACTTTGCTTGACAGGCCCTGCTCTTGTGTACATGGAGAAACTCTTGACAAATGTGATTTTTCTCAATTGGCTCAGCTGTTCCTCCTCAGACTGTCTCATTCACTCACAACTGTACATGTTCAGGTAGGTTCTCATCACATCTGCATATTACTTTCGAGTTCATCTCAACTGACTTTTATTACTTTAAGCACTGAATTCACTTGAAGGATTAGACAATATAAATCATGTTATTAGACCATCTAAAACTCTGATTTACAGCTCCCATACTGCAGGTTTTATGATATTGCCTATAAATATGAAGCTGTTTTTCTGTGGAAGATTAAATTATAAGCATAAAATAGGAAGTGCACCGAGTTCCGTTTTAGTTAATTATAGCTTACAAGTCAACAAATCTGTACACAAGACATGTAAATGAAAGCAAAAAACAGTTCTCCCCAACCAGTTCTCAAAAAAAGAACTTCCTCTTTGTCACAAGATACACTGCACGTGAGGAGGAGGAACCTGAACTTTATATTCACTTGTCTTAAATCTTTTCTGACACAGCCACCATGAAGGCAGCGGTGATCCTCCTGGTGCTCTCTCTCCTTCATGTCTGCTCTTCAGTCCCAGTCAGTCGCCCCACCAACTGGCTCAGACAATGTCGCGCCTCCACCAACCTCTCTATCACAGCGCTGGAGGTGCTGCCAGGTGGAGGCTGGGACAACCTCCGGAACATGGATGCCGGTCGAGTCATGAACATCAGCTACTTTCAGTGCCAGACAACTGAAGACGGGCTCTACCTCATCCCAGATGAGGTGTTTGTCGTCCCGCACAAGGAGACGGGCGTGGAGACAAACTCAGAGATAATCAGCTCCTGGCTGGATCAGAAAAGCTCCACATCTCACGGCATAAATGCAGACATATCCTTCCTTCATGTGCTGAATGGAAAGTTTTCTACAGAGAACCAGAGGATGAAAACTCATCAGGTCAAAGACTCTTCAACTACAGCCAGAGTGCAGGTAAGTTTTTATTTTCCATTGTTTGAATAAATTAACTATTTTTTTTAAAAGCACAAAGCTGTGGAAGCCATACTCTACTTAGCATTACATCAATTTTTTTCTTATACAAACGTTTATTGCCCTTTGACATTTGATAGTTTGCAGGAGAAATAAGTGCGCAATTAACCCAGGCCATTTCTTATCTGCATTTCCTGGTGTTATAGATGTCACTTTAAAAGCAAATAAAGAAGAGGAATAGAACATTAACAAGCTCAAATAAGTATGGCATATGGTATTTAGTAAAACACAATCTCTTTGTTTTTTTTTCCTCAAAGGTTCGTAACTTCATCTACACAGTTAAGGCTTATCCAGACTTCACTCTGGACACACGCTTTGCTCAACAAGCCAAAGACATAGCTGACGCAATTGAAAACAACCAAACAAAGAACGCAGATTATCTCTCAGAGAAGATGGTGCTGGACTATGGAACCCATGTTATCACTAGTGTCGATGCCGGGGCTTCTATGGTAGAAGAAGACTACCTCCGCTCTTCATATGTGTTGAACAGCGTGTCAGAAAGTTCCTCTATCTCGGCACAGGCTGGCTTAAACTTTTTTGACAAACTCAAATTTGACATCAGCAGTCAAAGTTCCCAACAGAGCTCATCACTGAAAACATATCAGTCAAATATTACGTACTCGCTCATCCAGAGCCATGGCGGCACACCATTCTATCCTGGCATCACTCTGCAGAAGTGGCAGGAAAGTATCAGGAACAACCTGGTTGCTATTGATCGGTCCGGATTTCCCCTACACTTCTTTATAAACACCAACACCTTCCCTGATTTGCCACAGCCAACAGTTGGCAAAGTGGCTCATAGAGTGAGTCAGGCCATCGAGAGATACTACAAGGTCAACACTCGTCCTGGATGTGTCGACGTCAACTCCAAGAACTTTAACTTCCAAGCAAACATTGATGACTCATCCTGCGAGGGCCCCGCTACAAACCTCAGTTTTGGTGGTGTGTACCAAGAGTGTGTTCAGCTCAGCTCAGATGCAGGTCCACTATGTGATGCCCTGGCCCAGAAAAACCCTGACACAGGTGCCTTCTCCTGTCGCCCACCGTACTCCCCCACTTTACTGAGATCAGAAGTCAGACAGCAGGGTTACACTACATATGACTGCCATGACGAACGCTATCGCTGTGGGTTTTTACACCTTTCACATTGCCATCGACAAGTCTGTCAAGACAACTACCATGTTCGCTCTGCTCGCATCAACACCAACTGGTGCTCTGTGAACGGACAGGCCCCAGAAAACTCAGGATATCTGTTTGGAGGCATTTACAGCCCCTCTCTCCTGAACCCCCTCACAAATGCCAAAAGGTGCCCCGCAAACTTCATTCCACTAAAGTTTCTCTCGGATGGCCAAATAATTTGTGTGAGTAACGACTATGAAACTGCCACCAGATTTTCAGTACCATTCGGAGGACTCTTCAGTTGTGAGTCAAGCAACCCACTGGCAGGGTCCCAACGTCACTGCCCTCCCGGGTTCAGCCAGCACCTCGCCACGGTGAGCGACGGCTGTGAAATTCTTTACTGTGTCCAGTCAGGACTGTTCACAGGTGGAGAGCTGAAGCCGATCCGTCTGCCTCCTTTCACTAATCCTCCACTTGTCAGCATGCAGACCACAAACACGGTTATGGTGATGACTGAAGAAGACAAGACCTGGGTCAGAGTGGGGAAGACCAAGGCGTGGAAACTGGCCAAACCAGAGGAAATCAGGGAAATGGTACGCCAGCTTAACCCAGAATTGAGTCAGATGTCTAGTGGAGAAAAGGCAGGAGTAGCCTTTGGGGTGATGGGTTTGATGGCACTGGTGGTCATAGTGGTAGTCGTCCTGGTGAAGAAGAGGAGGAGGGTGTCTGGGTTTACGAGAGCTCGAGGCTATGAGGAAATACGTGAGGAGGTAGAGCGTGAAGAAGGAGAGAGCGAGACACAGCAAGCTTAAGAAAAAACACACCACTTACAGAGCAATGTTCACGTGGCTTAACAAGATTTTTTTTGTTTTTAACTTCCTTGTTTATTTTCAGTTCAAAAATCACTGTCATGTATCTTCCGGGAGTGGAACATTTTCATTTTTAAGGGCTCCTTGTTTGAATCAATTGGGTTGTGCATTAATAATTGCTGTTTGCAATGTCTATTGAACCAATTAGCAATTCACAAAGCTGCATTATAACAACTGATATGCATTGTAAATGTCCAAGTTAAACAACACATCTATTGGTTGCACGATGTGTACTTTAAGCTGTTGTTTAGCCTAAGTTCGTATTTGCACTTATAAGAATGATAACATGTGTCATTCAAAAAGCAGCAAGCTGCCTTTGAAACCAACTGGCAAAAAGCAGAAGTGCTTTATAGAGGCCACAGTGAACCAATACCGCCCTCAAGAGGCCAATATGCAAAAAGCAATGTAGTATATAAACATTTCTATCCCCCATTAAGAACTGAATGTTTTATTTGAATGTACTGTTTATACAATATGTTGTTTGTGTATGTTTTAACAAGTGATTGAAGTCTCTCTTTTTTAATATGAACAAATGAAGCATTAGATGAAATGAAATTTGAAATGTATTTTTTGTATTTTTTTTAATCTTAAGTTTTTGTACCTTCCGATTAAAATAGACTTTGTAATTGTCCATCAAACCTCCCTGTGCTGCACTTAACTAATTAAAGTATTATAAAACAATATGTTCTAATGAGTTTGTTGTGTTTGTGCTATGTATGTCTCTGTTTAAAAACTTCAGAAGTGCCTTATTTCCTCAGTTATTTGTGTGTCTAACAGGTCTGCGTGATATGTATGAGGTATAGGAAGGTATAGTTATACTTAAGTTTTGAGGTACGAAATGTAAAAGTTGCAAGAATGTAAACGTGGCACTCAAGCACAAACTGGTTCTTTAAATAAAACTGCACATTTGTGTTGAATACACAAATCTTCCTCTTCCTCATGTTGAGTGAAACCTCTTGCACAGAGCACAGACAGGCCTTGCAGAGAAAACCACCAACACTCCACCCACATCCATAAATAGACAATGGCAAAACTGACCTCATGGTGTTGGTAAGGTTATCGGTACACAGACAGGCCGGCTCAGACATTGTACAGACAAAAACACACATGCAGTCGCTCCAACAAACACAGATCACACATGTGCTGTACACTCACATGCACATCCACACACATACATTTAGCCATTTCCCGTAAAGAGTGCTCACACCACTGTGCATCGTTCCTCTCGTGATTGGATCTCCCTCCCCCACACATGCATGTGCACACACACTCATACACAGCTGTGAGGGATTCATAGAGCTGGGTCATGAACATCAAAACAAACCCACTCATGCTGAGGAAATTGTTAAGGCCTTAGGGGAGGGAGACAGACAGACAGAGAGAGAGCAAGAGAGAGAGAGAGAAAGATACATAGCCCCGAAGCAGAGGAACTCCCTCCTTCGTCTTTTTCACGAGGCGGAGGACAGACAAAAGAGCGCACCCAGCAGGCTTTCACCACAGCTTCCCAGCAAAGCCGAGGCTCTCTCAACCGTGATTTCATCTCCAGCAGGATCAAGAGTTTAGTCAGTTGGCAGTTCATCGTTTACAGTGAGCTGTGCCGTCGATGGGGTTAGCAAAGACGGGGAGGCACATATTTTTCTTGGCTGTTATAGTCTGGAGAGGAATTTTTGGGAGGGCAAGGGAAGCTACAGACTGACAGCTTCTAACAGAGGACAAGGGCAAAATCTGAAGGCCGGCAGATAAGTTACGGTCCAAGGTAAGAGTGCTTGTCGTGTTGTTGTATATCTGTCTGCTGTGCACGTTTTTAGAGTTGACACAACATCTGTGGCAGGTTACTCCGGGTTTATGAAGCAGAGGGGATTAGAGGCTCATCTGTGTTTACTGTGTAACACTTTTTCGTTTTTGATTGTTAGAGAGGTACCCTACAGTCTACTTACAGGTTAACCTGTGGAAACTGGTGGAATTTGTGGGAATACAGATTTTACTGACTACTTCCTCACCCTATGTATTGCGTTTCACATTCAGGTAACCATGCAAGCTGCAAGATACCAACAGAGCAACCTCCTCCTGTTTATATTGGCTTTACTGGTCATGATGGAGGTCTTCAGGGTCCAGGGCTGTCGGATTGGCTCAGGCTCAGAGTGTGAGAAAGCCCCTTTTGTCCCGGGCCACAACCTGGCAGGGGAGGGTTTTGATGTGGTGCGGATGCGTCGGACAGGGGCGTATGTCATCAATGTCAAAGGTCATCTGGTTGACAACCACACCTGCACACTGTGTCCAAACCGCTTCCAACAAGGACAGGTAAAAACTGCAGAACTCTTCTCGTTCTCTTCTCCGTGGCGTTTTCAGTCCGAATTCCCTTCACTTCATATCCAAACCACTTTTTCTAGCTCCTTCTGTCCTGTTGTTTTCCTCCCTCTATTCTATTCCACACTTCCTGTAACTACTTCTTCCTCCACCTGCATCCCACTCTACATCCTGCCTTTCCTTGTCTTCTCAGATTCAGAGGCTCCCAGCAGCAGTGCTCGACTGGCGCCCCTTCAGCCGCTGCAGTAAGCAGCTTTCAAGTGCCCTCCATCACTCTGTGGACTCCCTGCTGCGCAGCTCCAACTCCCTGGTTAACAACAACTGGGGCGTGGGTTTGAGTTTGGAGAATTACGGCAATGCGGTGCTGGGCGGAAGCCGCTCAGAGTTGGCAAAGTTTGCCCGTTCGCAGCACAGTGTGGACAAGGCCACTTTTGCCATCCATGAAATCAGCTGTACCTACTACAGGTAAAGACAGCTGGGTTGAAGAAAACACTCAATCCAATATTCATCAATAAAATTCAAAAGAGACTCAACAGATGCAAAATGAATACCGGATGAATTGCCACTTGATCATATAGTGTTGGGAATGAGACTCGATAATCAATTGTTTTACAGATTGGACCGTTCATGTAAAGAAGGCAAATGCATTGTTAGCATATAGTTCACAGCTGAAAATTGATCAATTGAAATTGAATGATAATTTACATATAGCTTGAAGATTTCTTTTTAATTTTGAGAAACAGTTTGAAAAGAAGGTGATATAAGAAAAAAGGTTTGAAAGTCATTCAGGAAAAAAACTTTAACAAAAGAAATATTTTTTGCACCGCTACAAGTTACAACAGCTTGAGCTCGACTGTTTATCGTTTCTCATGTAATAGTCAAGGTCATATCCTCTTTGTGTTGTGGTTAAACTCCACATGTCTTTTATTTTTTTTAGCTACAGGCTGGCTGACCATCCACAGCTGAGTGCAGAGTTCACAAAGCATCTGAAGAGACTCCCACAGAGTATAAATACAAGCCAGAACAGAGCCCTGTATAGACGCCTGATAGACACCTATGGAACGCACTACATACACCAGGTCAGATGTTTGATACTCTTGTACTGGTGCTGAAGAATGTCTTTTTGAAATGGTAGATCTAGATGAGTTTAATTTGTTCACGTCTCGTAGGTCCAGCTTGGCGGTAAGGTGAGGCGGATCACTGCCTTCAGGACCTGCCTGGCCACACTCAAAGGCTTCTCCGAGTCCGAAGTCAAAACCTGTCTGAACGCTGAACTCCGAATGGCTCTTGGTTTCCTCCCTGCCAATGCATCCTTCTCCAACAAGTGTGACAACCTCCTGAAGGGTAATATGAGCATGGGCTTCTACCAAGGCTTTATGACCCACAAAATTGAGGTTACAGGAGGGGAGAGGTACTTCCCAGACATCCTCTACCAGGAGGACCCGTCTGAGGCGTACAACAGATGGATGAACAGCCTCCACGACAACCCTGATGTGGTTTCTTACGCCATCTTCCCTCTGCATCATCTGGTTGAGGACTCACAGATCAGTGCTAATCTGAGAAGCATCGTCGAGGAGTATATTAAAGACAACCAGCTGAAGGATGACCAGTTTGGGTCCAAGAACTGCTCTCCAACTCCCAACTTGGATCATAACTGCTGCCCTCTACGGGCTGGCAGAGGAACTCTCAGACTGGTGATCCAGAGAGCCGCAGGCCTGAGGGCAGACACCTTCACGAAAACAGACGCCTACGTGAAGATCTTCTACAACGGCATGTATGAGGAGACGGATACGGTGATGGACAACAATGACCCAGTGTGGAACACGACTTTTGACTTTGGATCTGTGGAGTTGGGTCAGCAGTTGAGGTTTGAAGTGTGGGATAGGGATGTGCTCTACAATGATGTAGCGGGTATATGTGTTGTCTTTCCTGAGCGAGGAAGTCGTTCTCTCAGCTGTCAGCTGAGCAAAGGTGTCCTCTACTTCTCCTACAGCATCAAATGTGATGCTCACTTGACGGGCTTCAGGTGTGGACGATACTCCCCCAATGCAGAGTAGTTTATTATGTATATAGTAGATTTTAGTTTTTTTTCCCATACTGATTAATGTTAAACTTTAAAGTGTCTGATGAGTATAAATGTATGTAGTATATATGTGGTCCTGTGCAGAGGAAGATTAACCAAGGTCAAAGCCCTTGTGAATTCATTGTACATATCAAAATAAAGTGATTTTGATTGTGGACATTTACTGTGTGTGTCACTTTGAGGGGTTCTAGGTCTGATGTATATCAATAATGCACTGATAACCACAATGGCTACAAAAAACATCACCTTTTCTATAAGCTGTTGAAGTAAGTAAACCAAGAACACTTAAAGATTTTAGATGAAGTAAATACCAAACAATAGTACCTTCATTTCACGTGGGCAATAATTGAGCAATGAAAAAAATATAAAATTCTCTTCAGTTTAGTCAAAACTAATTCCAATTGAATATCTCAGACCTTACTGTTGCCAAACCTTTTAGAAACAAAAGCTAATTCTATTCAAATAAATTGATCAGAAATACAATGCGGACATTGACTATTTGGCTCTGGCTGTCATTATAAAAGCCTGACCGGTCATAAGAAAACCCTTGAGCAATTACTTTGGCACAGCTCACAACTGGTGTGCCGATTTGAAAAGCAATAAACCTCGGCCTTCCTCTGGCTAGTTGAGTATTTGGAGCATAAGCATTTGTGGGTTTGACGACAGTCTGAAAATGGCCCAAAAAAACCCAGAAGAGATCATATTCTTAGTGACAGCAGTTTGTGCTGAATCGCTGTAGGCATGAACACACAAACAGTTATTCAAATTTTTATTATTCAGTTCAAACAGGAACCTTTAAAAACATACAAATGACTTCATAAAAGCTTTTACATTAACACTTGTACACTCACAACACACTAGCCACTTTTACAGTACATAAATGCAGCAGCTACTTCCTCCAATCATCTTCAATGTGTCGCTTGGCTTAAGATATTCAAGGCGTAGCAGAAACCAATTCAAGCACCACATTCATTAAAGACGTTCTGTTCTCATATTTAGATTTTCTAGATAAACACACTAGAAAATCTGGAATATCTGTGTGTTTAATGCATTGACTACACCCACACAACCATGTATCTTCTAAAGGTCAAACAGTCTGCCTTGGCTGAACAAGTAACTTAAAATATGATATCAGGATGAAACTCATCACACTACATTTACAGTGACACAGAATACAATTTTCCAGATACTTTTTCATGTAACCTCAGCTGTGTAAAATGCTTTATAAGAATTAGTCGCAGAGGAGATTCATGGGGATATCAACATTTCCAGTATAGTTGCCTTACCTGCAACTTTTTAAATGTTCTGATGTAAACTTTTTTCTCTATATAAAAAAAAGTGACAAGATGCAACCATGTGATATGAAGGATGGTAAAGAATTTTCCATTTTCCATGCACCATCTCCTCAGGCGTGTAAGCATAATATCCCTACTTGAACCTGAAATATTTCATCTGTTTAAGACAGCCTTGTAAGCATAATTTTTCCTGACAAGCACTTTTATTTGAATTTGAATAATGTAACACTGCGTGGATTATGCCAACTTAAATGGTGATACTTTTTTCAGTCAACAGGCTCGATGGTGCACTCACGCTGCATTCCTGACGGTTTGGTCTTAACTTCTAAACACCACTTTGTTTCAAGTTTCTACAGCTTGAGACTCACATCACAGGTAGGAGTGCATAATATTTAAAAAGGCATTTTTTTGTTGTATTGCCTCTATATTACTAGTCTCGTAATCAAAGTAGGAGCAAAAACTGTAAAAATAGTGTTTTAGGCACAGCTACCATTCTACACAGTTAATCAGATCTCAACATCAGAAGTTTTTTTTTTTCCATGGCAGCATATGGTTATCAGTAGTTGCATGTGTTCAGTCAGAACACTCAAGTCTGCCCAGAATCACAGGAATACCATCAGTCAGGTTTTCTATTGTCACCAGTTTCATGTGTTTGTGTATCACAGTCCCAGTGAGGCTTTGAGCAAAGATGCCATATCTTCAGGTATGGTCCCCTCATCACCTAAAGAACAAATGTTCATGTTTTATATGTTTTCATATGCAGAAGGTTAGTGTAAACACAGGTCAACTGGTTCAAACAATGAGAGTGCCAGGAAATATGTCTAACCAATGTGACATATCAAAGATCACTTCTCTTGATGTTCGGATCTATTGCCTGCGGTTCTACACTCGTGCTTCCACATTTTTTAAAATTTGTTCACTCTGTATTAACACATTATCTGACTGTTGAAATGTTGAACCGTCTGTTCTGAATATACATTTTTTCTTTAATTTTGCCTTTTAAAGTAACCCAGACACTTTCACCAACAAATACTTGCTTAGGGAAAACTCTTCATTACTGCCACCTCTGCATTGTTTGGCATGTAGTAGATACAGTTCTTGAATCTGCTTGAACTCTTTCCTTACCGATGAACACTTAATCACTGATTTGTTAATGTCTTATATTTGAGGAGTAAAGTTAAGTGGGGGAAACATTCCACTGGACATGTCTCTCTTACCTGGCGTGTGACGCTGTTTTGTTCATATGCTACTGGAAGCGTTCCAGAAGCAGAACACCATGCCTGTACAATATTTTTGTCTTGCTCAGTTTGTGTTTATGTTGTCATTTGTCCTTGACCGGATGCACTATGCTGTTCCACTGTCCGACCTCCTGACTGGCTCTATCTATTCTCTGCAGCTGAACACGGCTGTGGTCCCCTTTCATCCATAATAGACATGGCGCATTTTTTTTTGCAGAACAAAGATGGGAGGCGCTTCTGGAACGTCACTGAAACATGCCGTGGTGCAGCAGGTGGAGACATGAGCATTGACTAGAATGGCCAAGATCAGTTCACGAAAAAGAACAATGCAGACGAGAGTGAAATCCGGATGTTACTATTCTATAACACCACTAAGAAATCATCCCTGCTCTTTTTGTTGGTTTTTAAAACTCAGATTGCGAGTAAAATTCAGTCAGTTTCATGTATTTAATGCAGAGATAGTTTGCATGCAGTCAAGAAAACTGTATGTGTGCACGTGTTCTTACCCTGCTCAGCAGCGGTCATATCCTGCTCCAGCTTTAGTTTCTTCTGGCCCACCTGCAGCATACAGTCCTCTATGCTGTCCTTACTGATCAGCTTAATCACCTGTACAGTCCTGAAACCCACAGTGAGGTACGTGAGTCACAGCCGTGAATCAATACTTGGAGCACCGAATCTTGTAATTACATTAATATTAATTTATCTCATCAGAGTTTTATTGCTGACATAAGAGGGAATTCCAATTCCAAGACTTGTTACACTAGGAAAGTATTAGCAATAGACTCCATCTTACTTAGTCTGGCCTACACGATGACATCTGTCTTCTGCCTGTTTGTCATTGTAGGGATTGCAGTCGATGTCATGCAGAATGACGACATTAGCTGAGGTGAGGTTGATGCCCAGGCCACCAGCACGCGTTGACAACAGGAACACGAATATATCAGGATCGGTGTTGAACTCATCAATCAACACAATCCTGCAGGACAAAGAGATGAGTTTAATTATTATAACATTTATGGTATGATGATGAAGCTGAATACCAAACACTGCTTCAATTTTCCACCTCTAAGTAACAGCTAGATTTTTGTGTTTATAAGCTTAAATGCTTAATGCTTCTGGCTCGTTGGCTCCAATTTATCTGACTTTATTATTCTGTTCGACTCTGACCTGTCAGCTATGGGAGTGGATCCATCCAGTCTGACGTAACGATGCTTGAGATGTCTCAGCAGCACTTCCACAATGTCCAGCATCATGGTGAACTGACTGAATAATACCACTCGGTCTCCCTGGAGGATTAAAGGCAAGAAATGATGCTACATGATATACATCTGTGCGCAAAAAGCATGTATCACGACATGGTTCTGCATAGTTGTGTTTACTTTGTTTTTAAGTGAGGCCAGCAGCTCTGTGAGGTGGTGAAATTTGCCAGAGTCAAGCAGGAGACTGGTTTCAAGCTGGTAGGTGCCGATGGAGGAGTACTGCTGGCATAAACGATGCAGCTCAAAGTCTGACATCACTTCCATGTCCTCCTGGATCAGAGCAGCGTCTGCATCAAAGTGAGTCGGCTCCTGTGGGGGGGAGAGAAAGAAGGGTGGAGGAAACAATGTGAGGGAAGAGAGAAATTCTCCAAAAATGTTGCAGAGGGAAGAGTAAAAGGAGGGACATTAATGAGGAATAAAGAGCTTTGCTATCCCTATCTTGTTGTGGCACTGGTGGTGTTGAATATGTTCTGTGTTGATTTATGTTATTTAACGAATCAAATACTTTAAGATAGCAAGATCATTTAAATGTTTGTGTCATCAGCCTGCTAAGCCGGAGAAGGTAGTTGTGAAACTACTTGGTGTAAAAAACAAACACGGCAGGAAGTGGGAATAGGACTGACCTTGAGCATAAGTTTACTCATGGCTTTGAGCTTTTCCGTGGTGTAGTACTGTCGATGAAGCAGAGGGTGGTTGGCCATCTTCCTCAACTGCATCATCACATTGCACAACTCGCGCTCTGCACAGAAAAGGCACGAGCGGCATTATCAACCAGACATCAATTTCTATGATCTGTACAAAACAATAATGTGATGCACAACTGGGAGCAGTGAATCAGGCTTACTCTCGCCATTGGTGGTAGCCTTGAGCTTTTGAAGGAGGGTCTTGTAGAGAACTTGCTGTTTCTCACTCATTGAGCAAGACTCTACCTTCTCCTCCTTCGCTGGCAGTTGCTTGAGGACCTAGAGGAAGAAAAGACGACAAGGCGGCGATCATAAAACTTACACAGGGTACCAAAGAGTGGGATTACTGACATTATGGCCACAGTTAAGAAAATGGTGATGACCTTCAACATTTGTTATTGTGATGCTGCAAGTGTGCTTCGACAGAATACTGAAATAAGTGACAAATGTTTACAATGCTGTACGACACATGAGTAACTCACCTCGTTCTTGACTCTTCGGAGGATAAAAGGCTTCATGATGAGTTTTGCCTGAGAAATACGCTCCCTCTCAAAACTGCTCTGCTCCTCATGGGATTTCTGACACCCAACAGACAACATCACACATTCAGATTAGCCAAAAAATACATTAACTATTAAAGTTGCCTCGGTGTTTAAAAAAATAAAACTTTGAAGATAAGCACTTATCTGTTGCTTTTACATTTGTGAAACAAATAATTTAATGGGACTAAAGGAAAGTGGAGGACTCTTCTCACAACCTGCTATTTCATGAAGTATCCGGAGTGATGCTATATCTGAAGTGTGTTTCAGCATTTCAAACCAGAAAATATGAGTAATTATTATTCAACACTGCTTCAGTTTAGTACATAAAAAGGGCGAGGACAGGCTTGTGTTTCCAAGTGGTGTGCCTGCAATTTTTCGGTGCCATTCAGCTTCAAATAGCACAGCTACCATCTGTCCACAAAAACCGAGCTACAGTGTAACACACACTCACACACCATAGAAAACATTTTGGAGAGCTGCGAAGTAGAGCTGGAGAACATAGATGGCATGATGAAGTTCAGGAGAGACATCAGTTCTAAGAGGTTGTTCTGTAAAGGAGTTCCTGTCAGCAGCAGGCGATGTTCCGCCTACAGGGAAAGAGACATGGAGACATCTTAAACCATTATGTTCAATACTTCTGGAAGAAAAGCATAGAAGGGCAAAGAATTGTGGCGAATATATACAGAAAATAAAGACGTGGAAGTATAAAACACATTAAAAAAATGAAAGTGAACTAACATTAATAGCCATGAGGTGGCGGTAGCGCAGAGAGTTCATGTTCTTCAGCATGTGACCCTCATCAAACACAGCATACTTCAGACGCAGCTTACGGAACAGGCTGCGATCGTTATCATTGCCTATGGCCACGTTATACCTGTTAAACAAGCAAATCAGAATAAAAACAAAATGATTCACTTGCATTGACAATTTGCATGAGGAACTTATTTAGTTCTCCATTAGCACCTTAACCGTAATATTCTGTAAATATGATCTTTTGTTTGTTTGCTTACGTGGTCACAATGACGTTGAACTCAACATCCTTATTGAGGATGTCGTGTCTGAGGTAGCGGCGATCTTCTATTGATCCTGTACAGAAAATACAAGTACAAACTCTATTTTTGTCTAAATACTGCAAGGAACTGTCATTAAAAATGTATTCATTATGACATAGCATGTTCAGAACAAATCATGACTTTCCAAAGGTAAGCCTTGAAGGAACATAAGCACTGTGCAGGCTCAGGGTTTTACAAGTCATCCTGAAATGGACTCTGGTTCATGCTTTGTCTTTGTCTACCTATACCTTCTTTAGTCCTGCGTGAACATGGGCTAAGACACTTTTATGCACACATGCGATACCGAGTCCTCTTCAGCCGTCTCTGTGCACGCTTGATCACAATGAACACTTACAGTTGCCAGAACAACTGCAGGGTTGGCATTAGGTTGGCACTATATTGATGTGAAAAGATGGATGAAGAGACTCACCGTAATAGACAAGAACTTTGAGGCTTGGAGACCACAGCTTGAGCTCTCTGACCCAGTTATCTGCAAGAAAGAGAGAATATTTGTAAACATAACCTTAAACAAGAGACAAAACCAAATGACTTTAAGCTCAACATTATTATCAAACATATGTTGCTGTTAGATTACATAATTCAATGAAAATGTAGTGAAATAATGTGATTTGTGGAGACTGTTACCCAGTGTGGAGGATGGCACAGTAATGAGGTGAGGACCTTCTATGCCATTCTGGTATAGCTGAGACAAAAACGCTATAGCCTGGATGGTTTTCCCCAAACCCTGAGAGAGAGTGTGAAAGAGGGAGACGGATGGAGAAATGCAGAGTCAGGCAGATATCAGACACAATAAAGAAAGAGCCAGATGGACAGAGAAAAAAATCTATATATATATTTGCGTTTCCGATCAGGTACCACCTGTATAAACAACCAAAATCCTTACAGACTTCCACTGCAAGCACTGAAGCTTTACCAATCAAAGTTCTCTCTTCTCTCACTATCTTGGGGCTAAAAAACAACAACAAATGTATCATTCTATGCCGTTTCTTTTCTCTTTCTTGTGTGCTCTGATTGTTTATTCACCTGCAGGATACACATCCACGCAGGACACTCTTTGATCCTCACACAGTAACACTCATAGAGTGGTGATTTGTTTGGGGTCTTACATTTTGTTTTAGACATTGGGCTCACGGTCAAGACCTCATAAATGCTGTTAGTGCAGCCAGTAATACTCCCAGAGGTTCCAGGAAGGTTCTCTTACCATTTCATCAGCAAGGATACCACTCAGTTTGTGCTCATGTAGAAGCAGCAGCCACTTCAGACCAATCAGCTGATAGGGTTTTAGGTGGTACCTGAAATACAATGAAAAACAGACTGAGAACAAGAACTGGAGCTTTCATTTGGGGAAAAAAGGGGGAAAAAAAAAAAAACTAGATGAAATGCAAGTATCATTTATGGAACCAAATATGCAGAACTGTTCCAACTATTGTGACATCAGTGAAACCGTCATGAGGGTTCTGCCTTGATCCTTTATCGAAAGGGAACGCAGGAGACGCAAAAATTAACCTTCTCTGTCACCCAACAGAGACCGACTCCTTCGCCCTGAGGAGGCGTTATTTAAGCCCCTTACACCAGGCTAATTCATTATATAACAAAGAAAAATACATGCATTTCTCTCATCATCTGAGTTTTCAATTGCCCCACTACAAACAAAATTCATACATGAAAATATGAGAAACTTTTAACATGTCTTTCCACTTTCTGATCCTGTGTATATAATCATATAGCTGCCACCTCAAGTACCTTATATACACCAGGTTTTGCTGCCAAGGAAAATGATGATCGTGTATGATTACACATTATTTAATTTTTTCTCCCCCACCAATTTATCATTTTAAAAATGTTCAATATGTCATTTTAGAGAAAAAATACGAACACAGAATTGTAATATTTCCAAATACAGAAATATCATCTTCCCCATAACTGAACAAACAAGCTGTTCTCAGAGGAAAATAAGGTCCCCAGAACACTGTTTGAAGCTAGACATGAACATTATTTAAAAAATCTGTCAATGAAGATCTCTCTCTTCTGGTTAAAAACCACATACTGCACCTTTAACCATCACATTGTATGTACTATATGTGCATTTTTACTCACTGGCTGTTGAGTATGCGGGGCTGTTTCATAGACCCTGTGCCCCTCTCCATCACCTCAGTGACCTGTTTGACCATTTTAGAGGAAATGGTCTCACATTTCGACATGAGCCCCAGGACAACCTTACGCTCTTTGAGAACGACTCTGCAGCCCAGCAGCAAGTCCTCCGACAGTCCGTTTTCCTTATGGAAGGTATCGACCTGAAGAAGAAGGTACATACAGTTATCATTCACACAATTTGTCAATCTAGTGCACTCAATAATTAAATATGGTACGACTGAAAATTGAGAGGTCACAACGTTCAAGGTGTACAGCAGGATGATTTCACACCATGAATATACCATGATTTAACAACTATCCCAATTGTTTAAGTGTGCCAAGTGTTTAATTTGACATGAATGCTTCACCTGCATGAGATCTACTTGATGTATTTCTCCCTCTTTCTCTCTCTCTCTCTCTCTCACATACACACATACACACACACTCTCTCACCAGGCTTTGCCAGCTATCGAAGGGTCTCAGTTCCAAAATCTTCTGGGCCTTTTTAACTGAGCACCCGGCGATCAGTGAAAGCTCATCTATCGATGCGTTTTGGAAGAAATTGATGATCCCTTTCTTCAGGTCCGTCATGCCACCTTTAGTGTCCAGCTCATTGTCAGAGTCCTCAAACTCACTGCTAACTGTGTCCTCTTCGTCCTCAGTTTCCCCCTCAGAACTGACATGTTCATTTGAAGCACGCGCCTTCTGCTTGCTCTCTGCTGCCTGCTTTTTAGCTATGCTGGTCCCACTGGCAAACCTGGACAACATCTGAGCAGCAGAGGAAGAGGAGGACGGCTTCATGGAGGAGGAGGTAGTCGATTTCTTGACAGGCAAGGATGAAGATACTGAATTAGAACGTTTGATAAACCATGAAGACATATTAGATGAGGTACTTTTCTTTTTGGAACGTTCGCTGTCGTCCGACTCTGAATCGCTGTCCTCACTGTCCTTTGTAGCGTCTGTATCATCTGCACTCTCCTCTGACGCACTACTATTTCTGCGGTTCTTACGATCACTCCTTTTATTCTTGTCTCCATGATCTTTGTGGCGCTTCAACTCTCTGTGGTCCTGGCTTGATTTGTCTTTGCTCTTGGATTTACTGGATTTCTTATCTTCGGTCTCTGGTGAGCTGAAGCTGGTATTATCTGACAGCAGATAGAAAGAAAACAATATGAGCCTGAAGTGGTATCAGAATAAATCCACATAACAGACACAAGTACACATATACATGAGGTCACAGTGATAAGATGGGAGCTGTGTTCGCACCAGGGTCTGAGAACATTTGTAGAACCTGCAGAGCGTCCTCAACATTCCAGTCGTGTTCTTGCAGCACCATCCGCAGCTCCTGCAACGAGACAGACATCAGCAAGGGCCATTGTGCTGCGGCATGGCTTTACAGACATTTTGAAGTGTCAAATGTCATTTTAAGCAGACATAAAACAGATGATTGTATGACAAGATTTATAGAAAATCTACCTTTCCTTTCAGTACTAGTCAAATAGGACATGCTGATAGAAATTAATGGTACATGTTTTTATCCTAAATGCCTAAGGTTTAATTGTTAATTATCTGGAATTGGATGTTTTGGGAAACATGATTTTTTTTTGGCACAAAAAAAAAAGATCCTTTTCATCTCCCTCCTCTCCACAGTCCTGCTGAATGCAGGAAACTTGGGTTTGCTTTACATTAAATAATATGCTATGGAGTTTTTTTTTTTTATAGAATGTGTTCATACTACTAAATGGACATAAAGCTAAGCTAAATAGTGCACAAGTTGTCCGTTTTTCCTAAGAGGGGATCTTTGTTAAAATCACATTCTCATAGTCATACAGCCAGTTTACGGTTATCCGCAGAGTATTTACAGTTGGAGAGAGTAAAATCAGAGTGGATTACAATGAAATTCAATTTGAAGGGAACTGGTGAGAAAAGGTGTCTGTGCGTCTTCACCTCCTTGTCCTGATCTGGAAACTTTTTCTGCAGTCTTCTGACCATGGCTTCCTGCTTCTCCCAGCTCGGTTCCTTGCCCTCATCATCTTCTTCACCAGAAACCTTTTGGTTGCACAAAACAAGAAAGGTCAATTTAAAGTGCAGAGGAAACGTTCCCTTTCCTACTTAGTTCCATAAAAAAAACGACCGAAAGTTGTTATCTGTGTTTTCTGTGGCCGAATGAGCAACTAAACAACAGTCGGCCTACTGTTTATTTCTGCAGTGTGATGCCAAGATGAATTACGCCATTGTTACGCGACTGCTTGAAACCATGAAGGTAGCGTGAGTAAGTCATCTTACCGATGATGACCTCCTCTTCTTGCTGGGTTGAGTTTCACCACTGTCCTGAGAACTGCTGGATCCATCCTGCTTTCTCTTCTTGCCCTGGTCAGGAGCTACGGAGACACAACAGCCAGTGATCTCAAATGCAGCCAACTTATTGTGAAAGGTAGCATGCTGAGCAGTTATAACCATTTTTACAGCTACATTTTTCACATATTTGAAATTATTTCCTGCTTTTTTCCACCTATAGACCACATCCAGTAGTAATAAATCAAACAAATAAATAAAGTAAATAAATCAAGCTTAGAATTTTATTTCGTGCGTATAAAAAAATATGGTACTTACTATCTTTATCACCAAACTGTAAAACACATGCAGCTACAGCCCCTTCCAATGTGCTTGTGCTCCCTATGACCTGAAACAGAGCAGAACAAGGAGATTAGAGGGATTGTTTCTTATGAACAGTGCATAAATTAAAGCAGGCTAATGCGTTCTGTGCTGAAAAGTTGCAAGGCCTCTGCTCTATCTGAACTCACCTCCAGCACCTGCGTTCTTGTCAACTGAGGAAACATCTCCAGTAATCTACTCATTTTGTTCTCCAACTCATCATCGTCTTCATCTGTATCTTGCAAGTCCACATTATTGGATAATCTCGCTGCAGGACTCCTATAGAAGAAAAAACAACAAGACTGTTAGACAGTATAACTTTGCACTTTGACGAAAATATTGCAATTTGTAGTTTACACGTACTTGGTTGTCTTGTTTGATGATGCTTTGAGCTTCGTGTCAGAGAGCTTTTCCTCCTCTAAGTCAATAGTGATGACCTCCTCAAAAACCACTCCTCGGGTGTGGGACTTTGGTGCGGCTTTGGCCGGTTTCATCTTAGCTGGAAAGCAAAAAGGTCAGCGGATGAATCCACTTGATTGTATATTACACATGTATGTGTTATGCTCATGTTAAAATACATCTTCATCATGATATACAGATACTGCAGGCCAGGCTTCTCTTCTATTTGTACACAACTGTTAAGGATGCAGTGAGGTAATAAAAACAAGAAGAGTGACACTTAGGAATAATGGGCATTTCTCAACGGGTCATAGATGACAGAATACAATAAGTATAGTGTGATTCAATGATTCACTTTTTAATGTATCTGGCTCCTGCAAAGACTGCTAAAGGGAGAAATTGAAGCTGGTGATCGGGCCAGAAACTCTGATTGGCTTAGGGTTAATATATTAGAGTGTTAATTGGCCCATGTCCCCATGTATTTCCCTTTATCACCTACTTGACTACATTTGGGTTATTATATCTATCTTGTTTTAAGGCTCCAATAGATATTTGTAAAATGTACATTATTAGTATTGACACACTGCCTTCAAAGCACTGTGTTGTTCGACTTAGTCAGAATTAACACCTTGAATTACACCAAAATAACCTCTTTGTCGTGATACAGACGTTGCAAATTAAATGCAAATTAACGTCAGAGACTGTCATGTTTGGGTTCCTCGGGTGGCTACAGACAGACTGTTAGGTAGGAAACAGTCACTCCGACAACATGTTCGTATTCACCATGTTACTTAACTACTGCTAACGATAGCATGCCTGACACATCTGGCTACCATCACTGTGAGCTAGCTTTTAACATCAGCTAGTTACCTGGCTTGTTCTCTTTCTCGGATTCTGGACTTTTAGAGCCGCTATCCTGGTTTTTGTTTGGTGTCGTCGCCGCCTTCTTGTCAAAACGAAAACGGTCTAGATTGAACCTGCTCATTGTCTGTTCCGTGCCTGACAGCGGCAGCCCTTTGTCTCTTCGTAGACGGCAGTATTTTTCTGCCGTGTCGCATAAAGCACAGCGTTACTGTTAGCCAATAAGACAGCCTAGCAAGCTAACGCTAACTAGCGTCGGATGTTAGCATCTCAGCCCGGGCAGCAGACCTCGAAATACGACGATTTGAAGCTGTGTCAGCGCTCCGTGTTCAACCCTGACAGTTTAAAGCGGATAACGAAAGGCTAATTTAGTAACAAAGACAACTGTTTAACCCAGAGTCGTATCACTGCTTGAAGTGTCACAGCTACAGCCGGTTTCCCGCGAACTCCAGCGGCAGTGGAGGATACTGTACCGGCTTCGTTCATTGGTCAGAGGAAAGGCTGAGCGGAAACTCATGGTTGAATCAAGATAATACCCTGTAGCGTACTTCCGTTTCTGCTTAAATTCTGCTTTGATTCGTTAAAAAGCCTGAATCGGTAACAGCGATACATCATAAATATATCATACTGTATTGTTTGCAACCCTTCCGACAAGACTAGTGTTATTTACGTAGCGTAGTCTAATAAATTACGTGGCTTGTTTCTGTCTCATGGTGTTGCAGGGTTGTATTTGTGATATAAGAGGAGGTGAAATATCTTGAGTCGGTCCAACATGGCTTATTTAACCTGTGATGTGATGATGTAAGGAAAGGCATTAAGCCCAAAATAGTTTGAAGGACTGAAAAAAGAATGATGTAACGCCATTACTGGAAGGTAATCCACATTTTGCTATATCATTGTATCTATATATATATATATATATATATATATATATATATATATATGTATAAGGAAATATGAAGACTGTCATGGCTTCAGAGACAGATAAACCTCCAGTGACATCAATCAGTGAGGTGCATTCTAGGTATTGTAGGCACTGAGTTTTAAAAAGGATGAAAAACGTGTGGAATTAAAAAGGCCATATATCCGTTTCTGCTGTATAAGTTTAGAGCACTTATTTTTAAATGCAATGCGAGGCCAGCTGAATGCTTTCAGAATCAGGTGCCTACATTACCCACAATGCACACAAGAGGCAATTAATCAGATGACATTCATTCTCTGTGGTCACTAAAGGCTTTACGCTACCTTTTTTTCACAAGTGCAGTAGGACTCCCCAAGACCTGTTATCTTAAATCTGGAAAACGTGTGGAGTTACCCTTTAACTGCCTTCACCCTGCAAGGAAATGCATGTTGGGTAAAGGGGATGGAATTTGCAAAAATCCACAAAATAATGGTCTTTTTATGATACACTGTACTGACTGGGTAGGTAAACTGTTCTCAACCTTTTTGAATGTAATCAGTCACATCCATGGATCTCTACAATAAAAATAAGAGTACAGCTGGTTTTGTCAGGGAACAAAAGTCGGTTGCATCCAAATTTTGTCTTAGGGTGGCAGAAGAAGTTTATCAAAGTAAATCCAATAGTATATTAGTTACAGTTAACCATAACTGCAATAGCACACTTGAATGAGATAAAGCCACTCTCAACTGAATTAGTTCCTCTAGTTTTATATAACTTTTTATCTCAATCAAAGAAACCTCTTCAACTAAGTTATGGACTCCATCCTTGTTATTCTGGTTAAATTAACCAGTTTCTGCAGGTTGTCCACTAGGTGCCACACTCAGACGAGAAACTGACCATATTTTCCTGATGAGTCAGAGACTTTCATACACGTACTGATCAAAAGGGGGCAGCATATACACATTGTCAGTGATGGAATGATGTCCACCTGCCAGTATGGAGAACCATCCCCTTGTAGGTCCTTCGCCTGTGTGTGGGTGCGCTTTGCGTGCTCTTATTGATGTCAATTTTGTGAGGACGAGTACAGTTTTTTTTTTTTTTTTTTTTTTTTGCTGCCATTTCACGACCATAATTATGCACTTTGTCTGAGGTCATCATCTGGAAACATGTTGAGACAGAAATGCTCTCGGCCCTTTGCAAGTACAGCCCTCTGCGTGTCGCAGAAAGTTAATTAGGGTGGATTAGATTGGAGTACAGCAGCACAAAGACGTATATGATAATTATATTTATGATTAAGACGAGAACTATGTAGAGTCTGACCTGAAATTTAAGACAGTTCCTTTCGGGGAGCTCTTTAAAGGCTACTCCAGAGTTTATGTAAAAGACTGAACATATTTGACATTTCTACTCTAAAGATTTTGTTTTGTAGAATCTGGAGAAGTTTGACTTAAAAAAAAAGATTGTAACCTGTATAAATGAAATAATGCAAATAACTCAAAATAACGCATTATTTCCCTTAAGAAGCCACGACAGGGATTTGTATCTCCTTCCTTTACTTGGTCTTGATGGTCAAAGTCAATGGCAGACAACACCCCCCCACCCCACCCGTTCGCCCTGAGCTGGACTGCCCCCAACAGTAGTATCAGAGATATTTCACAAGATTTCAGAATGAGTTAGTGAGCATTTTTCGCAGAATTGAGAAAAAGTTTATTCATCTGTACTTATTTAAACACAAAATGGAATCTTTTTAAATCACTTTCTTTCGAGTAGCTGGAAAAATCCCATTTATTTACAGCGATTAATTCTAAAAAAACTAAATATTAACAGCATTTTTTGTGTGTCACAATTTGCATGAACCCCCAGTCGTCCCTAACACGCTTTACACAGACGTGTAAATGAAGCATGTACTTACACCTGTAGATTCAGCTCAGATACAGTGAATATATTATGATGATTAGGTCGGGTCCTCTCATCAGAGCGCCACAGCGCCATCCTGCCGCCTTACTGTCGCCCCCGCCATCGTCATGGAGACCATGTACGTTAATGCATATGTGTATGTGTGTGTTTGTGTGTGTGTGTGTGTGTGTGTTTGTGCTCTTCCCAGGGCACAAAGGCAGACTGACACAGAGTCTGATAGGGGTCGTGACCCCTCACAGCGGGAAGCTCAAACTGTGGCTCCTTGCCTTCTCCTGTCCTCCTGGTCAAGGGTTTTTTTTTTTTTTT
>CAEMYA010000181.1:2114254-2173969 GCA_903131615.1 Diplodus sargus | reverse complement strand
ACACACACACACACACACACACACACACACACACACACACACACAAGGTCCATTCCACAACCATCGCATCCCAAAGGACGGATGGTGCAGCGGTAGGCTGCAAATCCGACCTCACCAAACGCCATCCGGCCAGGGGCAGCTGAGTTCACCTGCCCTGCTATTCACTCTTTGAGAGGAAGAAAAAGGGCGCATGTGCATCAAGTGTGTGTGTGTGTGTGTGTGTGTGTGTGTGTGTGTGTGTGTGTGTGTGTGTGTGTGTGTGTGTGTGTGTGTGCGAGATGGAGAAAGAGCTTAAAAGACAGAAAAAAGAGAGATAGAGAGAGTGTGTGTCTGAGAGAGAAAGAATGGATAGAGAGACACAGAAAAACAGCAAGGGAAAGACTATCTGCTGCATTAACCTTCCTCTCCACAGTGCCAGTATAGAGTCTTTTCTGCACTCCTCTTTCAGCAGGGAGGACCCAGGGGACGGTAACGCTAAGCCCCACTCCATTCTTCCACCAGAAACTTTGATTTCCTATTAGGTTCCTCCTGATGGGGACCGATGGGGAAGAGGAGGGGAGGAGAGGAAGGAAGGGGAAGGACGGACACCGAGATGGAGGGCAGGTGGAGAGAGAGACCACAGAGCGGTGGGAAAAGAAAGTGAGAATTGGCCAGAAGCAGAACAAAAAAAGGAGGAGAAGAGTAGAAAAGGGTGGCAAAAGACAGAAAACGGACGCAGCGAGCGCAGAGAGGAGGAAGAGGGAGAAGAGTAAAGATGAATAGGGGAGGGCTGGCCGCACATCACATGCGGCGGTGGGAGGATGTCCGCTGAGGGACACCGGCTGTCCCCGTCCTGGGTACCGAGGGCATTGTTTACAGTCAGCCCATTTAGCGCTGACCTTTCCTAGCTGGCAGACATACAGACTGAGTGGTAAAAAGGAAGCAGACAGGTTGGTATGCACAGAGACAGGTGAGAGACAGTATGACAGATTTGTAGGGATACTGATAGATAAGAAGGCTGGCAGAACAACAGCAGAGCAGGGGAAAAGCAGAAAAGCAGCCCGAGAGATGGGTAGTTTGGCAAACAAAAAATCTGAAATGGGTGATGGACAGCTTTTTATGTTTGCGTATGTTGTAACTGATTTAATTTCCAGTGACAGTTCCAGCTGTAGATATTCTGCATTGTTCTTATCATCACAAAATCCCAGGAGAAAACCATTAATCTGTCTCATGATGATGATGACACTTTCCAAAAGCCTTTAAAAAAATGACTCCCAAATATAGCTTTGTCTTCCAACAAAGGCAAAATAAATCACAACTGGGCACTGTAGCAAACATTTTTAATTTAGTGCAGATTATTTCAAGACCAAGGGAGCGAGAGAACCTTACCTCCACAGGAAATTGTACATCGTTTGAGGACTATTTTCAGCTGCTGATATAGTCAGATAGATCCCATCCTGGTCGCCAGAGTAAAATGTTGGCAATTAATTCTGCAAACCACTCATCCACTCAGTTTGTGTGAATTCAGGAAGACACCACTGGATGTCCATAAAAAGATCTCAAGACAATTTTCAGTCGGGTTTAGGGCAACAAAAAAACGGCTGTTTTTTAAGGAGACCTTGTGACATCTCCAGCCGAGTTTGTGATGACCAAAACAAGCCGAATCAAAAGAAAGGTAATGTTGCAGCATGACAACAAAGTGTAAAGTTTCAACATAGCCATGGTTTGCACCATATGTTGGCAATACACATTGTCAGCATTGATTCTGCCTATTGGGTTGCAAATCCTTACATTGCGTGTTGCCTGAACAAGGTCTAGGGTTGAACAGAAGCGGTGAAAAGGCCTATATTATTATCACAATGCATCGGACACACATATGTGGCTTGCGTGTTGTGTCACAGTACCTGACCTCCCATGAGGGCAATGCAAGAACAAAGACCTGCTAAACATGGAGTGCAAGTTCAACCGATCTCTATTGTCGCCTCACTTCTCTTACAGATTTCGCGTTGTTGACCCCATTATGGAGACAAGTAGAGAGTTTTTCTGGAAGACTGCAGGATGTGTGGCTGCTTTAGATCGACACGTGGCACATTCAGAACATTTCTTTGTGGAAACAGATTCACCTAAGGAAAAAAATACATGTAAATAAGCCAACGAAAAGAGATGAATACAGCAATTTCTGCAGGCAATGCATCTTGCTCATATTAAAAATATGAATTAATTTTTGTCAAAAAACTACAAAAGCTACTTGCTGGTGGTGCAGCCAAAGCACCTTCCAAGACAGGCCCTGTCTGTGAGCAGCATCTATGTGTGTTTTTATGATAAGTAGTTCCCATGTCATGTGTGGGAAAGAGGGATGAGACAGATATTAAAGTCGAGTAGGCGAGACAGAGAGATATGGAGACAGAGACATACAGAGAGAGACAAAAGGGGAGCGGGAGAGAGGTAGTCAGAGGGAGAATGATTGATTGATGTGGTCAGTGAGGCGTCACTGATCTCCAGGGGAGATGGAGAGGATGTGGATTGGCCTTAATGGTGTGAAAACAGGCAGACTGCAGCACTAATCTGGGAGGAGGAGGAAGATAAGGACGCCAAATCAGCTACAAACAAACAGTCAGCTCAGAAAGTTCTCGCGTTCTGGCAAAAAAATGGATTTACTGTTTTATTACTCTTGTACCCTTATTTGCAACATGCGATCGATCCTATTTTATGTGCAAACTTGGCTTCCTTTTCAGGGATAAGATGACAGTTCTTAAAAAAAGAATATATTTATATACATATATTTACATAAATATGTAATTCCACAGATTTTAATTTTAACGCAGTTTAATGACACTGAAAAAGTCTTAATACACCAATGGAACATGATTAGTTTCAGAATTAAAAGAGGAAAGAGGAAAAGGGAAATGGTGAGTTTAGCAGGTGGAATATGAGCCAGAGCTCACAGTCCAGTCACACGACCATTGTTTATGTGTTTGTGTTCGCCTGCAGAGAGGCTTGCTAATCCGTTACAGCAGTAGGAAATGTCTAGCTATATTAGCTGTGTTATCCTGCTGGGATCTTGTGTTTCAGTGAAGGGTCCTTTACCCTTAAAGATGCCCTGCAGGCATCACCAACCAACAGACAACAAATATGCTTAGGAATGGATAGACTTAAGACCATCTGAAGGAAGTTTTAATTTAGTATTCGACTTAAAAAACAGCTCTTTGTGAGCAATAGAGTGTAGGTATTTTAGCTATTTTCGTGAGGGTTGAGGTTCACTGTTACATTTCCTGTCTAGCTGAGAAGAGCCATGTTAATCCAATTCCTTCACAACGGGAGGTGGTGTGCGCTTGTTTAAGTCTAGCAGGGGGCTTGTTGTTTCAGTTCGCCCTGCAGCTACTGTTGTGTGTAAAAAGACCACTCGAGAAATACATGAGAGCACCGCTCCTCTGTAAGTGGGTGTTGTGTGTTGTTGGGTGGGCTTTATCTCAAGACTCAGTCCCACTGGTGATTACTGAGGGGGACTGATATACAAGCAATCCTTAAATAGTACATATGTGGTTAATAAACTGTCATTTCAAGTGGTTACATTATAGCTGCGACAGTGGAATGGTTACAGCAAGAGCCTTAAGGGTTTATATTCACCATATTTAATTCAGATCAGTCAATATTTTTCTCTGAAATTGAAACTAATCCTACACCAACTTCAAATGGTCACTGAAATGTGAAATCAATGACGGAGTAATTACTTTATTGAAGAACTTTGTCAGAAAAGTAGATTTTTGAGTCTCATTTATAATTCGACAAATGCTGACAGTTTGGGATTGAAGGTCGGGTCGGTCGCCGCCACAAAAGCAATGCTATTTGACAAGTTGGAAATGAAAGGTTGAAAATAAAACTAGCTCATTATGACCTTTATTGACCATATTGAGCTAGCTGCTTTTTATTACAGCTGAAAAAGGAGGAAGTTAGGAGAAAATAGTATAAACGGTGAAAAGTTCTTCAAGTGAACAATGGGGTTGGACAGTTGTTTTGTGAATTGTGATATATGTGCTATCTGGAAACACTGACGATCGACCTATTCACTAAGTTAGGTACAGTATGAAGATGTGTTTAAAAAATAAAAGGCCAGTGTTTGGGATTTAGTGATATCTGGTGGTGAGATTGAAGAATGCAAACAACTGAATATCCCTCAGCAATTAAAAACACACAAAAAAAACCCTCTGTATAAGTTAACCAAATTTAAATAGAACTCAGCTGAAAGGTTAAGCTGCACTTACATCTTTAATAGTGCAGTAAAAACAAGAGTCCAACCACCCTATAAGTTGAACACAGTTCAGCTCCAACCGTGAATGTATTAAATTTTACATAACATGCCACTGTAACAGTATACTGTGTGTTAACTCAGTATGGAAAAGCTTGAGTCCGGGTGGAAAAATATCAAACGGTTTAAAGCTAAATGCTGTAGCATGGAACAGGAAGGTTATGTGATATACCTGGCTGGTTTATGCAGGAGGGTAAAGGTGTGTGAGTACATGGCGCGTTGACAGGAAGGGAACCCAGACAGAGCCCATTCTACATGTGATTGTGTGCATATCTGTGTGTGTGTGTGTGTGTTTCTACCTGTGTGATTGCCTCTGCATCAAGGTTTTTTTTCCCATTCTCCATCTAAACGTCTGTGTCACTCTTAGTCACCAAATCTCAATTGCTCGCTTTTCAGCGCACAGAAATGGCTTTCCACGACCCCATTGTGGTCCGCCTCCGTCCTGGATCGCTGGCTGAATGGACAGATTGAAAAGAGGGTGGTGAAAACGATAGGACATGTATCTCTAATTGGTAAGATGGAGGAGAAGATGTGCGTGTGCATGTGTACGCCCGAGAGTGCACCGACACCGCTGTGTGTCTATGTGCGCCTGAGCGCGGTAGACGGGCGAGGTGAGGGGGTGCGCCGTCACTGTCTGCGCTCTGTGTGCTGTGTGAGTGCAGGAGGAAGGCTGTAAGCGATACCCTTGTCTGTTCCCTACTTGCCCCACTCTGAGGCTGCTCCACCCTGGCCGGCCCTGGAAAGAGTGGGGGTCCCCTGGGAACTGGACAGGACAGGGAGGGAGAGAAGGGAGGGGGCAGTATGGAGGCCAGGCTTTCAGCCACCATGAAAAGGAGCGGAATCAAATACAAGCAAAATCTGCTTCAATATACTGTATCCCTCACCTGAGTAGGGCAGCGAGCTGAAAGGAGATCCGCAGGGGCAACTGTACAATGGGCCCGGGGAGGACAAGAGTACGGAGGAGATGTAGCTAACTTAACAGGTGAGTGGGGCCAAAAAATAGCAAGAAAAGGACGGGAAAGAGGTCCATCTCCTGCAACCTGCAAGACAACGTCAGTTATCTAGATGTTCTGCCTTCGACCTTTGTACTGATTCAACAACAGGCGAAGGACACACGCAATGAACCGTGGCGTTTTGCAGGTTGACATCAACCCTCATCAAAATGTTTGTCTTCTTCTTCTTCTTCTTCTACCCCCCTTCTGGTTCTTTGTCCTCGTTCTTTTTCCTAATTCTCTGGAAGGCCGTTCCGGTGTGTGATCATGCAAGTTTGCGAGCAAGTTTGCATGACTATCTCAGTTCTCCAAACCAACGGACATACCTGCCAACACTCTCAAACTTTTGGCATTGTCTTCAGATCTTCATCCCTGTGATCCCACACTGGTAATTTCACTGGGTTAATCTCCCCAATTTCATGGTGGGTGGCTTGGTACCTGGAAACCCAACCCAGAGGTAGAGGTAGAAGAAATCAGCTTCCAGATTTCACTCCACTTGGTGAACGACACACACACACACACACACACACACACACACACACACACACGTTGAGGATGAAATACCCCAGAAAATCATCCTCTTTTTCACAGCCTAATATTTGCTGATATGAAGGGGAGAGGGTTTTTACTCACACCTAAACTAATACTAGTTTCTACACAGTTTTTTTTTAAATGCAGGCAAACCAGCTGACAATCGTGTATTGATCCCATTCTCACTTACCGCAGGCAAGGCGGCCCGTCTATGGTTTTTGTCCGAAGCGTTAAGTTGCACATCACTGACTGTATGTCACTGGAAACAGTTGTAACAGAAGAAAAACGACAATAGACCCGAAACCAGAAGTTTAACCAGCTGGTTGGCAATCAAGGTGTTTTCATAGCCAGGAAGTCAAGCTTTTTTGGCTTCAAAACACTACTGAGCAGCTTTCATAGGAGTGAACGGGGCTCCGCCTCTAACACTGTATCCAGTGATGAAACGTCCTTGAAGAGACCGAATCCCAAATTCTTTCCCTATTTACAAGCCTCCACTGGATGTTGATAATGCTTCTTCACTTCTTGTGGCAGAATTTAGCATGTTTTATGTTTAGATCAAAGCCAAGCCGTGATGGTATAAGACTGCAAAGGATAAAATATGTATATCAGGCGGTGTCTATATGTGGACCTTCTTTTCTGGGTGCATCTATAACCAGACCATAAGCACAGCTTTCTCATAACACAAAACTTAAAACTGATCCTATAAAAATGTGAAGTTGCAGCATAAAAAAATCTTTTCCTAACCTTAACCAAACAGGCTTTGTGCATGAACCTAATGATTAATTGAAAACTAAACACAAGGATCCTGGAATTTCAACATATCAAATAAAAAACTTGTCTACTCAGTGTGTGAACTTGAAACTTTACATGCCTACATATTTATTCTAGTGCCTCTCATTTTCATTTACTTTTACTCTTCCTCCTCTTAGTTTTCCATCATTTTAAATGAAATAATTCCGGTACCTGATATAATACTGAAACAGAGTTTGTCACTTGGCTCAGCTAATGGACCCGACACTGGTGACTCACAGCTCATGTTCCTGTATGTACACATGTTCGTACAGTACACGTGAATCTGGCAGGTTGCCAGCGGAGGTTATGTGTGGTGAAAATGACGCTAGGTGTCAAGTGAGGGGTGTCAAAGGGTGTGTAAGTTCGCGGTGGATGCTCACGTGTTCGAGGGCATGCACACACACACACACACACACACACACACACACACACACACACACACACACACACACACACACACACACACACACACACACACACAAGATCAACCTTCCCCTCTCTGAACTCTGACCCTCTCACACACCTCTCATGTTCCAAGGTGTGAAAAACGCTGGAAAAAGCACCTCCAGCCAAATCACTTCCGAAGCTTCCAGAGGTTTTCTATTCATGTGCTCGGAGTCAGAGCGAAGGTCTCTTCCCCAGCTGAGGAGGGCTGGACGCACGCTCTCGGTAACACGACCCCGCTGGAAGCCACACGGTGTCAAAGGGAGTAAATAGCCTTGCAGTTGAGGTGTTTCCTATTGGGACGTATAGCTATACTACACAGGGACACACGAGAGGTGCACACACCCACTGTTGGTTGAGGCTTTTGTGACAAAAAGTCAATTAAAATCAAACATTAGAAGGTTTAGAAGGCACTATGACAGTAAACACAAGGAGGTGAACAGACGCGTTTCAGGAAGTTATCGAGAAGACGAGAATAAAGATGCACACACCAAATGACATTAATTGAGCGCACACACATCAAACCTTTTACATCCTCAAACATGCAAATTTACCAAACACACTCACACTCACATACATACACACACACACAAACACACACAAAGCCATGTAACTGATTCCACAGGAGCATTGAGCACTGTGGATAATTGGTAGCACCATTGTGCTGCTCTTCAATGGGCCGGTTACCCAAGAAGCCTCATGTTCGTGTTCATGTACGTTTGCTTTGAAGGTGGCGGACACAAAAAGCCGAACCCTGCCCAGAACAAAGCCCCGGGAGACCCTGCTTCACCCATAGACGTCTTTCATGGAGAGAGCCACAGAGATAAACGATCTTCTTCCTTGTGACAGTGTGTGTACGCCGTGTGTGTGTGTGTGTTCAGCTGGACATATCTGAAGGGATGGGCGGCCTGTCATCACAGTAACCGCAGGATGTATTTTGTCAAAATAGTTTAACACCTCCTCTTCTGAGGATGGAAGGCCTTTTGAGAGAAAAAGTGTCTGTGTTGCAATATTTTCATCTCTGTAGCCATCGTGATTGATGATTTATGTCATTTTACAGAAGAATTACCCTCATTACCAAAACTTGTGGTTGTTGTATTTGTTGCATGCCACCACCTTTAATCGATTATTTAGGAAACCACTTGTTGACTTAGTTTTTTTTTTTATTAAGTTGGATAATTGCATTGTGCTGAGCTTTTCATTTACAGTGGTTCTTCGCCCAGCTAGTCACTTCTGCACCAAATAAGTCAAAATAGCAAAATATGATGTTACACATGGTGTAACTGCAACTCGAGGGATTCTTTCCAAATGAATTTTTTATCTTTATCTAACAGATATTTTAAATCTAAGAAATTTGGTCAAAGTAATAAAGTTTAAAGTAAATAGAAGATAGATAGATAGATAGATAGATAGATGTTGTACTATCTATCTATCTATCTATCTATCTATCTATCTATCTATCTATCTATCTATCTCTATATACAGTGAAGAAAATAAGTATTTGAACACCCTGCTATTTTGCAAGTTCTCCCACTTAGAAATCATGGAGGGGTCCAGCCTTGTGGAGTTGTACAATTTTGTCTCTGGTGTCTTTGGACAGCTCTTTGCTCTTAGCCATGCTGAATGTTTGGGTCTTACTGATTGTATGGGGTGGACAGGTGTCTTTATGCAGCTAACGACCTCACACAGGTGCATTTGATTCAGGATAATACAGTGGAGTGGAGGAGGACTTTTAAAGGCGGACTAACAGGTCTTTGAGGGTCAAAATTCTAGCTGATAGACAGGTGTTCAAATACTTATTTTCAGCTGTATCACACGAATAAATTGTTAAAAAATCATAGATTGTGATTTCTGGATTTTTCTTTTTAGATTATCTCTCACACAGTGGACATGCACCTACCATGAAAATCACACCCCTCCATGATTTCTAAGTGGGAGAACTTGCAAAATAGCAGGGTGTTCAAATACTTATTTTCTTCACTGTATATATATATATATATATATATATATATATATATATATATATATATATATATATATATATAGAGAGAGAGAGAGAGAGAGAGAGAGAGAGAGAGAGAGAGAGAGAGAGAGAGAGAGTGTTGCTACATGGTTTGAGCAGGGCATTGCTTAAACTCATGTGTGTCCTGGTCAACTCCTCACCTAGAGAGAGTCAGTGCTGATTGCCTCTGGGCGCTGCTTCAGAGCTGGTAGGGCTCATTTCCCCCCGCTGTAATTAGACTTTTGATATGCAAATTAAATGATGAAGCTTTTTTTCACCCCTAATTCCTTTGTTTTTGGCACAAATTTCATGAGTGACAAACAGTCCTTGTGCGTGTTTTTTCAGTTCCCCTTGAGTTGCGTTTTAGTTGTACTTTTTGTTGCATTTCTCTACTGATGATGATTTTATAGGTTTATCGTAATCGTGTGTTTTGCCATAAACTCTGTGTACAAATCACATTCCTGTTTACAGGACAAGTTTGGGTTTCAAATGGATGAATTACTGCTAAAAGACCATAAATAAATACACCCATACATCCGCTGGCGTATAGATTTGACAGGTTGAGTAATGAGTTGTGCACATTGTTGCCAGATATCCAGATAAAGGGGTATTTCATCAGAACATTTCTTTTTGCAGGCTCCCTCACAACGAAACACGTTGCTCATCAGAATCCAGTGTGCCTTATCTTTATACGACTTCTGCTTTCCCTGTAACAACACCGCGACAAAACACAACTTTGTGCCACAAATTTGTGTGACTAACAAGGAAGCTCATTAACAATTAATGGCACCGCTGAGTTGGAGCATGCGATGCAACAGGTGCTCGTTGCATATCACAGCTGCCCTGCATTGTGCGGTGTGTGTGTGTTTGTGGGATCACTATAGGTTACGCTACAGTACGTGCTAATGAGAGGTGAGGGCTTCGGGGTTATTTAAGAGAAAGATCCAACAAAGGGGTCAGTTATGGTGGTGAATTTGCAGTTGGTTGAGGTCTGTCTATCTATCTATCTATCTATCTATCTTGCTCTTATATTATCATGTCTTATATTACTCCCTCTCACTCCCCATCCCCTTGTCCCCTGTTGCTCTTGTCTCTACTCTCTCTTTTCTCTGTCCCTCTCACTTATTATTCTGTCTCTATCTCTCCTGTGGTATCCTCTCTCTCTCTCTCTCTCCCTCTCTCCCTCTCTCTCTCCGGGACAGCAGATGGAGACTATGGCCCAGTTCTGCCTTTTGTTCTGGGTCCCCAGAGAGACCCGTGACTTTTTTTTTTTTGGACAAGCTCACTGCTCGGCTCCCCATATCTCATACAAAATGCAAGCGCCTTTTCTTTTCATTTAAAAAAAAGAAAGAAAGAAAAAGAGGAAGAAGACGGAGAAGAAGCTGTGGAATGCACATTATTCTGAATGTATTAATGAAATGAGCCTGACTTCTTAAAAACACATTGAACGCACCTCTTGGCTTAAGAGTGTTAATCACCTCCTGACTGCACTGGAACTTCAGTTTCTTTATTTCTTTTTGTTTTGGTTTGCATAAACTCTGTAACATTCTGTAGCTGTCTCGGTGGACCATGGTGTCATACATGTGTATTTACTTTATGTTTTGATTAAACTTCTTTGCCATGGAAGGACGTGAAGACAAAGCTGCTCATCATACTTCTGAGTCTGCCACTTGTTGCTTTATGGCATCATGGCACATGGTTAGGTAAGAAGATGTGTCCTTACAAAAGCTGTTAAGGTTTCAATTGTGATGGAAACAACTTCCCCTTAAAGACAAATGCAACTGTGAAAACACAACAATGAAACGGCGGCAAAAGTACTTAATTCACCCCCTTCTTTATCTTTTCTTCTTTTACTCAAAACAGCATCCACACGCGTCAGTGCGTCTCAGGTTCTCCCCGACTCCACCACTCTGTTGTTATTTTCATAACGTCCGTGCGTAAATAATTAATGTGTGTGAAACAGAGAAACCTCGAACCTGGCCGGCATCCCACCTGTTGAAGAAAGGCTGTGTTTACCTCCCACTTTCTATACACCCGGGCCTGATAGTGATCATTATCATACCACACTGCCATATTGTTTTAGAAAAAAAACAACAAACATTAATTGTGTTATTTAAGGACGCCATTCGGCCTTTCGAAAAACTCAGTGAGACGGACGCACCCTCCGCTGCAGCTCCAGATATTAACCTCTAGATATGAATCTAAAAAAGGGGAAATTGTTGGGGGTTGCGCCTCGTGGTTTTTGCGGGTGAACCATGAATATACATATTTAAAAAAACACGTCAATTTTATGCAAACTCGAACCCTAAAGTGGCGCCACGGTTGCTGATCTCATTATGACCCATATTCGGGGGATGTATTTATTTGCATATCACACATTCATGCCCACAAAAACAAAAAACAACAACAAACGTTTTTGTTGAAATTAAAACGTCCGTAAATGCGGATACAAAATAAATAAACATCGTATTTATTTAATCTCATTTTATTTCGCGCGTTACATCAGGCACAATCACGGAGATCGCGGTGACTTCGACTTCGCTGAAATATCTGATATAGATAACTTTTTTAAAAAGTTTTTAACCTGCTGAAACTCGATCGTCTCTCACCGCCTCACGAACTCGCCGCAGATGGCTGTCCGATCATACTCACATCCAGCTCCATCTGCATAAATTCCGTTAATAATTTAGCGCGGCATCCTCATTATATTCCCCCCCTTTTTTCCGTGCCTTCAAGGGGGCGAGCAAAGGGGCACGGGGCTGTGATTGGCTGGAAACAGTGGGTGGGAGACAGAGCAGTGACAGGTAGAGCAAACAGGTAGTTGAGTTTCATAAATAATTTCCGAGTATTTTTTTTCCTTTAGCTTTTGTTTCGTAGCCTACCACGCCCCCGCTGTCCGCCAGGCTTTTGGTAAAACAGTACAGAAGAGTCGAGAATAAAAAAAGGAGAGAGAGAGAGAGAGAGAGAGAGAGAGAGAGAGAGAAAACGCACTTAAGTCTGAGTCACGCAGCGAGGTGCGTGCGTCCACGTCCACATGCGCGTGCTTTTGTTGGAGGTGATGGAGAAAGAGCATGAAAGGAGAAAAGAGAGAAGTACAGAGGAGGAGGTGTACTGACGTGTGTGTGTGTGTGTGTGTGTGTGTGTGTGTGTCTTTCTTTAGTCGGGAAAAGTGTGTTCCCTCTCGAGTAAGGTCCTCGGGGACACGGTGGGGACCCGCGAGCGCTCACCAGCTGACAGCGCGTGCTCCATTGAGGCCATCCAACACCTCGGCCCACGAGCCTGCCAACAATAGCCTGAAATTAATGCACGCTCCCCATTACCGAATGTGGTGCTCACCAAATGGACGACATGGCAACAGTTCAGGAAAAAAAAAGAAAAGAAATAGAACAACTTTTTACAGAGAAGTTTGTTGAACCGTGCTTTAAATGAATGCGTCGTTTTTCCCCCCTGAATGTCGCCACAAACATCGAAGTTTATAAAAGTCAGTCCCAGGGCGGTAGGTAGGCCAAGAAGGGGGGCGCGTGCACCTGCAGCATATGGTCAGCGAGCGCGTGTTGGACACGTTTCACGTCGTCGTTTGCGATGAATTAGGCGACATAGGAGGAGAGCAGGAGACCAAAGTTCTCTTTACTTAAATGGAAATGTCAGACATAAAAAAAGTTTCATTTGCGCTTCATTGTCCCCTCAAACCTTTTCTCAGTGAGGGCCTCTAGATTTATTGTGACTGCGTTTAAATCATATATTCATGACATTTACAGCACTGTTGATACACATTTCGTTATAAGTAATATTCTTTATACTTTATATTGAGTAATACACCCACATAGTTATATATAGTTATATATAGGCAATATATAGTTATTTATATATATCAAATCCCTTATTAATGTCCTCTTCTTCGTTTTTTGCTGGTCTCTATAATAGGGTAAAAATTATTACCTAGTTAAGTTGTAGTAAGCTCTAGTTTTAATTTATTTCATTTACCAACCATCAAAAACAACATATTCGTCTAATTTTTTTCTTCTTCTCACACTTTTTTTTCTTCTTCCTGTTCTTCTATTTGTAACTGGACTCTATAAGTCACTACCTTACCACTTTATTTACCAGACATCATATACAATTTGCACTTGTCTAAGAACGATGCCCAGAAATAACAAAGAAACATCACATTTTCGTTTTTTTCATTCTTTTTATTTATTTATTCCCAAAAATCAAATTAACATAACAATAAATGGCATAATTATAACTTTTTTTTATTTTACCCCCAAGCAAATTTAACTATGGAGTTATTTAAAAAAAAGAACAAAAAACAAATGGAATGAAAAACATCAGCAATAAATATACATGTCAATTAATCTCATCCAGTGAAAGCAAAAGACACACGAGTTCATCTGAAGATACAAAAGAAAAAAACAAAAATATAAAAAAGAAGGCAGCAATGATGGCTACATTAAAATTAAATAGGCTATTTGTACGGAATTGGCAGTACTACACTAACAAACAAAGCAAAAACAATATCGTTTATGGTTTGAAAAAAAAAGTCGCATTTCTCAAGCCTCTGGCTCGTATAGGTTTAAAGTGCACATCATGAACTTTTGAAGTTGCAAAAAACAAAATACATTACGCATAGAAATGAACAGATAAAAACAAAATCACAACGAAAATCATTTCATAGCTACAAAAAACTTTCTTGTTGTTGTCTTTTTTTCTTCTTCTTACATTATCAAATATAAGCAATTATCCATGAAGTCATGATTTTTGTGGAAGACAGATTTTTTTGGTCGGAGTGACGTGGGAGATACCCATGGCAGTGCTGCGCGCGACATGGCAGAGGGGGTCTTCCAGCCACGTCTCCATGGAAACTGGAAATTATAGGCTATACATCTATTGGCAGAAACCGAATCAGGCCTATCTCACATAAAAAATAACCTTTAGAGTATGTAACACGTTGATAAAATAGAATCAGGCCCACTGTTACAAATTGAACTCGATTTTTTTTTCTTTGAATAATAAAAAAAAAAGTTCTCTCTCCACCTTAAAATGCGTTTTTTGTTAGCGACAGACGGATTGACACGGTTTACGGACATGACTTTGTTGGGGGCTGCAGTGAACCTGTGGTCGAGTCTGTTACATATTTGAAATCATTCAGAAAGAAACGGTGTGTTGGAGGTGGCGGTGGTGGTGAAGGTGGTGGTGGTGGTGGTGGTGTCTGCGCAGCTTCAGGTCCGACAGGTCGTCCTCTTCGCTGGAGTGGAGCTCCATCGCAACTTCATCCGAGTCACTGAAGTGGGAGTGCGGGGAGAACTCGCCGTCGCTTCGGGGAGACTCTTTCCTCCCTCCTCCGACCGCTGCGAGTGAGCTGCCCGAGGGCGAACACATCGCCTCTTCGACCAGGGCGGAAAACGAGGCGTCGTCGAAAGAGGAGCGGAAAGGCATCCCGCTGATGTGGACAGGTAAGCTGCCACCTGAGGCGGGCGCGGCCGCGGCTGTCCTACAGGTCTTCGGGGACGGCGCAGCCCTGTCCTTCCCATCAACACCAACGGAGGCTGCCAGCCCAATGTCAACCTTTGGCGAGTTATTGATTGTGACATCGGTGTTACTGCTGCTGCTGCCAGTGCTGCTGCTGCTGGAGGGGGCCGGACCCTGGAGCAGGTCAGCCAGAGCGTTGATGTAAATCTGCGCCATCTGTAAAGTTTCGTACTTGGAGAGCTTCTTGTCGTTGTCGAACGCCGGGATGACGCTGCGCAGCTCGTCGAACGCGTGGTTCAGCCCGTGCATCCGCCTCCTCTCGCGAGCGTTGGCGGCCACGCGCCTCTGCTTGTGGACGCCGTTGACCGGTCTGCTGGACGTGGCTCTCTGTCTGGCGGATGAGTCCTCCTCGGGCCCGGGGACCGTGCCTTTAAGACGGCACAGGTCCCGGACTTTGAGCGAAGAAGAGGAGGGGCTTTTGGCAGATTTTCTGTAGCTGGGAGGGCTGGGGTGGCCCGATGACACCGGGGAGCCACTCTCTGGAAAATGAAAACATTTGAAGACATTTAGTGAAACTGCTCTGCTTTGACAGCAACCTGTAAAATGCATGCATTCTGTACATCCATGTGCCAGTTTAAGTTCCTAATCAAGCGAATAAAAATGTTCTAACAGTACAAAACAAACTGTGATGCTGCTTTTCTTAATCACAGCTGCCTGTTGCATGTGATGTTGCTCAGAAAAAGTCGTCAAAGTTGATTGCATAAGCGGCGAGTCTCACCTTGGTAGGAGCCGGTGCTGGAGCAGGGCGAGTGCCGCAGGTAGTCGGGTGAGTTGGCGTGTGCCGCGCAGGTGCCAGAAGGCTGCACCAGAGCCAGCCAGGCGCGTGGGTCACTGCCGCTGTCCACGAGCGTCAGTCCAGGTTCGTAGCGGGACTCCTCGAGCTGCTGCTCCCCGCCTCTCTCCAACACGCTCGGACTCGGCTGCTGCCGCGAGTCCAGGACCGCCGCGTCCCGTGCGCCTTTGCTCCAGTCTTCCACGCTTCGGACATCCATGTTTCCAAGAAGCCCCAAAGAAGGTGGGTGAAGTTAAACTGACAACGTTTATGTGTGTATATATAAAAAAAACTTCTTGGAGGCACGCACTGCTGTGTGAATATCACTGTCGCGTGCTGGACTCCTTCTCTGGTGTCTCGAGGCGCGGCGTCCGTTTAAAAAGCGGCACGCGTCTGGGAGCCCCCCCTCCTCGCGCTGGTCGCGTGTTAACGTCCAATGAGAAGTCTCGGTAAAGCCCGAGAGAGGTGATTATGGTCCCCCGAAGCCGGACTGTTTATGATAACGTTACAATTTAAGGAGCGTATAGCGCAAGGGAGGTAAGGGGAACCTCCCACAGGACGCACGTGCATGGGGGGTGGTAACGCTCCGAGGTGAGGAGCGTGGACAGCGCGAGACGTGCGCAGCTTGGGACAGAGCTCCTACCTGTGCGTGTGTCTGTCACATCTCAGACACCGCACTTAAGTTTGTGTGGCCAAAAAAACCCAACAAAACAAAACAAAACCAGATTAGATGAAAGTTTTTCCATTTTTTTTCTGCGCGACACTCATGCACCAAGTCAAAGTGTGGAGCTCCATCTCAAAGCAAGCCAATAAATTATTCATAAATTAAGTATTAAGTATTATTAAATAACTGTTTTTATTAATTCCATTCAACAGTGACACTCATGCATGCAGGATGTTGCATTGAAAAACATATTTGAGGGAGGAAGGTCTGTCATTAAACTTCAGGCTGCGGTAAAACAGCAAAAGTCAGCTGGAGTAAAAAGCAGTAAAAAAAAATAAATGTGGCGGCTCCTGGGGGCTCGCGCGCTCACTGTCGATTCATTCATTGGAAGATCATTCTCCAGTTTCCATTTTTCCTTTGTGGCGGCTCTAAAAAAAAACCTCTTTTGATCCGGCTCTCGGAACGCCCTGTCGGTAAAAAGGGCTTCACAGGGAACGGAAACATGAGCAGGGGTCTCGCGCTCGACACTGTTTCCGTACTGACACGAGCGAGCTGGCGTGGCGCGCGGTCGCTTCTGAAGGGCAGTGAGGAGAAAGTACGCACGCGCACGCACGCACACACACTGGAATTGCATTTCTCACCTCATTATCAGATACTTTAAAGGGGTACTATGTAGTTTTGGAGAAGAAAGTCAAACTCAGAATTTTAATATTTACATGAAGTTATAATAGAAACTCAGAAATGTTCATCTTTTCCATAACTGAATAAAGCTGTTCTCAGAGGAGAATAAGGTCCACAGAACACTGTTTTAAGCTAGACAGGTGGCAGGGTCCACCACACATAAACAAAGTAAAACAGTATGAAACTGCGTTATTCAGTTTATTCAGTCATGACAACAAAGATGGTTTATTTAGTTTGTTTCTGCTTAAAAAAAAGTCAATAGTCACAGTCAATATAGATCTTTAATATAGATTAAAATTTGTTCCCCCCCAAAACAAATATTGCACCTTTAATTACAGTCAGAAACACAAGTCTCAAGGAAAGAGCATGTAGCTATAGGAAGGGAAGAAAATTGACAAATTGTATCTGTTTAGCAAACTGCCTGCAGTCTACTGATCAAAGCCACCTTTCTTACTGAGATGCAAACTTTTAGGTCTAACTCAGGAAAAGCACAATGGGCAATAATTGCCAGGTAGAAATTGGCTATTTAACCTAATTGCCACAGTCGATTTAGGATAAGGAGGGTACAGCTTCAGTTATGTGTTAAATACAGTAGCCCAATGTATACGGGACAGTGATCAAGAAGAGGGGCATCTTCAGCCTACCTGTTGCTGCCCCCACCCACAGCTTTGTCAACACTAAAGGTGCACTATGCAGTTTTTGGAGAAGGCATTTTAATCAGAAGAGAAAAAGAGCCTCATTGACTGTCTTTAAAGTAAATAAACAAACTGTCTTTGTTTTCACGACTGAATAAACCGAATAAACAAACTGACCTCAAAGGACAACACAGTTTCATCCTGTTTTACTTTGTTTATATGTGGCGGACCTGCCACCTTTCTAGCTTCAAACAGTGTTATGGGACTTTATTTTCCTCTGAGAACAGCTAGTTTATTCAGTTATGGAAAAATACATCATTTTGAGTTTGTTTCAGTATCTAATGCTATCATAAATATAAAAATTCTGAGTATGACTTTCTTCTAAAATAAACACATAAACCAAAAAACTACATAGTGCACCTTTAAATGCCCCAATCCCCAAAATTCAGGCCGAATGGAAACAACACTTTAAGCACTTGGATTTCTATCTATTTTGCAAACACCACAACTTTGATAGTTCGTATAAGCAACAATTGAAAACACATGGGTTTGGGTGGATATTTTAAGATATAGCGGGCCTCACTGTGGCTAAAAACCTAATTCCCGTGAAGAAAAATCCCATAATTCCAGAGATAACCCGGCATCAGTCTTTTCTACTTTTTATTCATGTATTCATCACGGGGACGTCTTGTTGGCAAGAGGTCTGGCGCCGAGCGTTCGCCCCCTCTTCCCACCTACAAGCCCCATCCAACGGGTCGGGCCGGGCTCCTGAAGCTACCGACAGGTTGGATATTGTAGCTGGCGATTATTAAAGTGTCGCAGCCACAATGGAGACTCTATGTTCCATTGGTCACGCCTGGGGGGCTCCTCGAGGGAGAGGAGAGGAGGAGGAGGGGGGGGGATCCCATTCCGATGCGCGAGAGGAGTCTGCGTGCTGCCGCTTCTCATTCCCATCTCCTGGGAGACCGGGGCGCGACAGGCACGAGACTGGAGTGAGGGGAGCCGGACAGGGACCTCAGAACTGAACCGAGGCCCTCCTCAACCCACCGAGTCCAGGAGGTTGTTATTAAACGTGCTTTCACCGGCAACACGAGGGACTCCGACGTTTATTTGCGATCGAATCACAAAGTTATTTAAGTGTACTTTACTTTACACTGATCTGTTTAACCATCTCCTCAGAGAAGTGTTTCTGTAAAATGTGACGCCTCTTCATTCTGATGTTTTCCTTATTTTAACGCTAGTTATCTTGTGTGGCCTGCCCTCCTTCCAGGTCACCATGACTGTGATTTTGGGCTTTACAAATAAAATTTGATTTGATTTTTTTAGAGAGAAGTCGGGGAAAATAACTATTAATATAAATATTACAGCATGAATAAGCAATATGCATATCTTCATCTGACAGCTTTAGTTGCAAGCTACTTGAAAAAGTGAAGAAAAAAAGAAAAATGTACATAACCCCAATCAGCTGCAACTTTATAGTACCTCACAGATGTTGACATTGTGTTAAAAATCCAATGATGTCAGACAGCACTTTTTTTCTTTTAAGTACATTATGCTCCCAATACTTAATGAACTTAATGAGTTTTACTTCCAATGGATCACTCTTCACTCTGTTATTGACACTTTTTTTCCTTCAGTAAAAGAACTACATTGCTTATATTTCTGTGCCGTCAACAGCTTAGTCGATGTTGCTTCTCCGATTCAACTTCCAAAAAAGTTTTAAATGCTGGCAGACGCTCAAACAAAAAGTAGGACAAAGTGACATTCAGCACAGGTTAGTGCTCCACTCCCTCTTTCAGGTCCAGGCTCAGAGCTTACTTTTATCCCCACTCCTCCTGATGTGGCTGATTTTTGACCTGAGGCAGTGCAAATGGAAAAAATTTTCTACACATTTCTCAGTAAAGATGCTGACATTGATCCATCCTCTGCTTCGGCTAACTCGCGTCTAGTCAAATCAAAGCACATCACACCAGCATCTGATGAGTTCATTTCTCACATTTATTTTCTAATATTTTGCTAATATCTTGTGAGCCAAGCCTGAAGAGATGCAGGCAGATCTCTGACAAGGGGGGACTAAGCAGCGCCACTCTCTGGTTGAAACTGAGAACTGCGACGTAGTGCTCCATTGAACTTGACAGCAGTCATGCTCAGCAGTGTGTCTATCCAGCTGTTAACAGCAGCAGACAGGCCTTTGAAGGGATAACCTATTTGAAGTGAAAGACACAAAAGCTTAGCTCGTGTTTGAACTCATAATCTGCTGCACACGTAAAATAATTTCAACACATTTAAGAAAGTGTATTTTCTCCTTAACTTTCACTTGTGTTGCCTCCTTGAGCCGATCGGGTTTAATCATCTGCAGCTACAAGTGCTACAGGATGAAATCCCTTCTCATCCATAGTTAAATGACACCCCGCCAGCATTAATCAATTTGCATTGTATTTGTTCTGGATCAATTGGCCTGAATAAAAAGGTCCAAATGAGACTGTAACATGTCAACAAACCTCCCCCGAAGGCACCGTTAGTCATTACTGCAGGTTTCAAAATCTTTAAACTGGAGTTTTCAAGGGGGAGAAACATTTCTCTTTTATTGAATTATTTTCACAAAAAAAAATCAGATGCCCCATGTTGCCCAATTATACGCGCTGTTAAGAAATTATAATTAAATAAAAGAGAGAGTGAGGCGGACGAAATAAGGAATAAAGCTCTTCAGGTAGAGCAACACCGTCTTGAGGAAAGCGCGAATACTTACCAGTAAGACGTAGCAGAATTGGTGACCACTGCTGCTGGAAGTGAAGGCGATCGAACGCTGTGGAGAGGGAAAACTTTGCCAGATGTCACGAAAATAAGCTATTCAAAGTACCCTCTTTTAGACTGTTGGAACTCTGATCACCCAAAGAAATCCCCACTTTCTAGGCGCTTTACTATCATGAAAGCTCAGTCAAATAGTGGAGGTTCAGTGAATTCACAGATGTGTAAAGTGAACAGAAAAAAGACACAACGAGTTTGGCATAAGGGGAAAACTTAACTCTGTAGAGCCATTCCTGTGTTAAATCACACAGAATCGGGAACAGTCATCATTTACAAATAGCTGAAAAATCACATAAATAACATTATATGTCTGAAATGCACCACTTTTATCAGCCCAGCTGACAGAAGAAAAGGCCGGGCATTCAACATTTCTGCAAACCACAGATATGTTGATATTGTACAATTCAGACGTATCATATAAAGATTCCTACAACAGCTGTCATATCACGTTCTGATTACAGGGGTGTAAGCTGACTTTCATGCCGCAGTTTCACAACATTTGTAACTGTTGCAGTACTTCAGGACGTTTTGCAGTGTCAGTGGTGACTAAACAGGACATTTCTGACGTGACATGAGATCAGTTTGCAGACGAAAAGCAGCATCATTTTAAACGAGGTGTTGGACTTCCAGCCACGTTTGTGGTAAACCATAACATCCATCTTTTGCGAGCCCCAAGTGGCCTGTGCCTTCACCTCACCACAAGAACCGTTTTGTCACTTCTCAATATGTGAATATTGACCGTAAAGCTGCAAACAAAGACATGAAAAGCTTCAACATATCTGTGGTATGCAGAAAAATACGTTGCCCAAATTTATTCAAGCGACTGGATCGCCGTTTGTCCACATTAGCAAAAAACAACAAATACCATCCCACTGTAGAAAACCTGTTTATTAGACAAATTATACACAGAAAGCTTTGCCACTTGTAACAGAGGCCCCAGTTTGTTCAGTTTTTGAATAATATGCAACACATACAACAAAATAGGCCTATATTAAATACTGTACATCATAAATTTTTGAAAATTATCAAGTAAAACCTGTAGTTCTATGTATGAAATTAAAAATGTTAACAGATAGCGCAAGAGCAAGTTTGTGCATGCTTTCTTTTTAATCAACTTGCCAACTCTTTGTTATTTAGCCAGCAAATAATAAAATGAACTCAGGATGACGTGAGAAAAGCGAGAGTTTTTGCGCTGATGTGTTCGATGTCGACCGTGGGCAGAAACGAGGGAAAGAACCAAACGCAATAATGCGACTGCGAAACTCAACACTAAAGCTCGTCATGATATACTCTTTTTTCTTTTTTTTGTTAAACAAAAATAGCATCAACATGTAAAATATACATTTTTTTTATAATGTCTCTTTCATTTATACTAAATAAAACCTTTTAATCTGTGTCCTATTTGTCATTCAATAGCCATACTGTAGCCTAATATAAGAAAAAGAATGCCTAAGAATGCTTGCTTCAAAAACACTGTGGCTCGACTGAGTTCTCTACGCACAACATTTTGCAGTTTTAGTTCTTAACGATAACAAACTGAAAAACTTGTTCTAAACAACTAACATTATCAATTATTAATACAGTGTTAGTGGAAAAAGATTTGGTTCCATTTTAACAACTCCACCCCCCCCCCACTAATCCACAAAATATTCCTTTAATGCTCTCACTGAATCGTTTCCCCGTGCCCCCGACCCCAAAATGCACCTTAATGGTCTTGTTTTAATTAATTGGCACTTCAAAAAAACAAGTTATAGAAACAGTACCCTTAACATTACAGATATGAAATAGAAGTATATTTCGAACTCATCTCGTAAAAGGCAGCCATTGGGGTATTTTTCTTTCCGATGGCCGTTGACTCTTCGTCACATTCCGATGGCCCTGAAACACAACCACTGATTTTGCTGCTCTAAAAGTGTCTTCCAGTCCGCGGTGATGTTTTTCGGGGTTTGACCGGAAGTTGGGAGGGTACAGCTAGCTAAGTTGACATATAAGGCCTGTACTGAAGATGCTGTTGCGATGGCTTCTCCTCAAGACAAAATTAACTCCATTTCACCACCTGAACCTGATAAGAAGTGATACGTGACACAACCTTACAGAATGAGCTTTTATCTTTTTAACACTCGGGTCATGGCAGCACTAAATTAAGCAAAAGAAAAATTAAATAAACAAAAACAAAATTGAAAGTTTGAATGACTTAATGATGCAAAACCAGAGACTACAGCACTCATTTAGCAGTTTTTCAAAGTTTGCTGAGAGGAAAGAAAACAAGTAGACAGCTCAGAACAATGTTATTTTTTGTACTTCCTGACCAAAACACATTCCACGCATTAAAATCTATTTTTTTTTTTTCAAAAACAAAAAATCAATAAAAGACATATAATAAGCATAAGCTTTTTTGAAGTCTTTCGGCTTTGTCTTTTATGTTTTTTTTTTTCTTTAAGTCGTTTTTCGTATCATCCCTTTTTGCTATCCTTGTGAGAGTCTGATTGGAGGATCTCACCTTGACTTGAAAAGCAGAGAGCACGGTACAGGTGAGAAAAGAAAAAAAGGTCAGATCTACATACAATCACTTACAGGTCTGTGGGCACTGGTACAGTGCAGTGGGATCGACAAAGAGTCTTTAATGTGCATCAAAATGGTGAAAACAGTTTCAGGCTGATGCACCAAAATGGCAGAAATAGTTAAAGATCGACGCACCAAAACTGGCGATTCTACAGTGTCATTTTGTTGCACTGTCATGGCATTTCAGCGGCTTCCAGACCGTTACGCCGTGATGGCGTCAGCGTGAGTTCAGCTGTGAAGTCTTAGGTCTTAGGCAGGCCACCGTATGGACACCATCTTGGGAGATGATTGGACATTTAGAACCCCAGATATTTGTGGAACAACACCAGAGAACAGAAAAACTCAGTATGGACTCCCACATAGTGAAAAGGCAGAGTAAAACTGGAGAAGTGGAATCTTCCATTATCCACTGAGATGAGGCCTTTTTCGAAACTACAAGGAGCTGCTGTATGTGTTCCCAGGGCTACAGACGAAACTATTGTTAAATATGCCTTCACAAAAGAACTGCCCCTTAATTGCTTAGTACTGTGATCCCCTTTGACTTGTTTGATGGTTATATACACCATCAATGGCAGCCCTGGTGCTCACAGGAACATCCAAGTGTTTCCCGTGGTTGGAGTAGGTATAAACTAAACCCCCCGACTTGGGGCTCAGATAATAATAGTCAGGTCATTTCAGCAGATCTCCTTTATATGAGGCAGTCTTCATATCGTAAAACAGAAACAATAAAAAAGAGATCCCCTTTCACACATATCCCCAAAAATAATCCCCCAAACAATCACAACAACAACAACAACAACAATAAAGCAAAGATTCAGGCCCCCCACCCCTTACTCCCTTCCCTTTTTGCACCTCACCGGCGTGGTTTGCAGGAGGATAGAAACCCCCGACAGACCTCCACCTCCTTCGTCTTCTCCACGTACATAATGGACACCCCTGGAAACACCCAAGCAGAAACTGAAAACATAAAGATTCCTATGTACACGGATCTCTATCTTCTGACTTTTTAGCTCAGCCACAATGTATTTGTTCTACCATCCCGTGACCGACCGACCCTCGCCACCTCGCCTCGCTCCTTCTGCTCTACCTCCTCCTCTTCCTCCTGAACCAACCGTATCCATAGCAACTCCTCATATAGAGGTGCCCCTGTCTGGATCATTGCCATATCCAAAGTTTGGTCCTGGACCTGTGGGCTGGTAGGGGATGGAGGACATTGTTTTAATGGGGCTGCGGAAGAAGCCACCGTTGGGGGCCCTCTGCCTGAAAGGGCCCACCCCGCCAGTCCGGTGGTCCTGGAGGACGCCGCCGCCGCCGCCACCGAAGCCAGCGGAAAATCCAGCAGCGGCTTTGGCAGAGAGGCTGCGGCTGAGGGTCTGGATCTGCTCGGGGATAAAGGTGGTGGTGGTGATGTGGGTGTTGCGGAAGTCGCTGATCTGCTCGAGTGCCTGGCGCGCGGCCGGCAGCGCATCCATGTCAAGGGGTGTTAAATCGACGGAAGAGGTGGAGAACTGCTTGTGGGGGCTTTCATCCTCGGTGCACAAGCTGTTAACCCGGCGGTGTAGGTGCTCCAGGTCGATCTCCTTATCGTCCTGCAGGTGGGGAGGGGCAGGGGAAGGAGTGGGAGTCGTACGGAGAAGAGGAAGCGGTGATGGTAAATGGTAAGAGGGAAGGGAGGGCAGTTGGAAAAGAAAATGAGGAGTGGGATGGAAAGAAAAGTGTGAGAAGGAATAGGATGGGAGAAAGATTGGGGAACAGTGTTTAAAGATGGGAGAAGAGGATGAGGAAAATGGAAGAGGAAAAGGAATAGGAGGAGAGATGGAAGATAAGAGGGATGCATGGAGAGAAGATGGATAAAGGAAGGAAAGGAGGTTAAGGAAAAGGAGTGAGGAGTGTGCAAAAAGAGCATCAAGGAAATGGAGAGTACAGAGGAGAGTATGTGTGGAGAGGATATATTTTGAAAAAAGAGGAAGTGGACAAGGATGGGGTGTATTTGTATTTGGCAACAGGGATGTCACCCATCCGACCAGTATAAATGGATAGCAAGGACAATAGTGAAAGCAGGAGAAGAGTGTGAGACAACGCAGATGACGAGATGACGAAGGCAGGATGGCACGCGTGCGGCCAAACAAAGGTTTTTTGGCACCGTTAAAAAAAATGAGATTCAAGTTGAGGTAATAGCCGTAAGTGTGAGAATGGGAGTGAGGAAATAAGAGCAGCAGAAGGATGTTTTGATGGTCACATGAAACGTGGATGTAGCGGGAAGCAGGGAGAGCAGAAAGAGAGGAGGAAAAAATGGAGGGGAGGATAGAGAAGCACACTCTGAGCTGTGGTCAGGATATTGAAAGAGAGAAACATACACACACTTCTACAAGGTTCTTTAAAAAGGGAGTGCAGAGGATCTGGAATGCATACAGAAAAAAAACACACCGCTATCATGCTGTGTGCTCTGCGATTCCAGGGTGCTAGATCTATGCTGATTATAGTAACTAGAATATATTTTAAAAAAAACAAAAAACAAACAGGCTTCCTGTTTTCCACGTTTTCTGTATTGCATTCTGGCCGTCATGCCAAAAAAAATTCACGTTGAGATTGACATCTCGTTTTCAAGTGAATTTTTTCCAGGCCACATACAATTCAACCCTAATGGCTTATCAATCAGAACGTAGATGACTTAACTTTCTATCAAACACCTTAAACAGCTTTAACAATCTTAACAATTTCACCTAAAGACAAAGCACATACATTAACTTAAAGCTTTAACTTTAACTTAACAATATAAGTTAAATGAAACGTATTATTCACATATGAATAACTTATCCACAGAGTCTAAAGTATGGCGACACTCAGTAAGAGGTGTTTCATGCTTTTACTGGATAGGAGAGGGTGGACAGTGGTGCAACGGAGCTGGGTTTTGTGATGGATGAGGTGCGGATATAGAGAGGAGAAGGTTTAGGTGGAAGGTGCTGGAACGTGTTTCCAAAACATTCTTTTTTTTTGCATTTTACACACACACACACACACACACACACACACACACACACACACACACACACACACACACACACACACACACACACACACACACACACGGCAATGTGCTTCTCTAGCTTTGTGGAGTCTCAGAGGCAGGTGGTGGGAGGTGTGGGGTGTCTCATTTTGGTGTTTGGACGTATCGTTTGAGGAAAAATCAAACAGGGTTTTTGTGAGGAAGGAAGTCACATCATTTGAGGGTACCGGTAGAGTTACTGACCGTGTCCTTCGGGTCTGGGGGGCGCTCTGGACCTACTGTGTGTTGCTCAGGGACAGAAGGGACCAACGGCGGTGGCCCCCGGTTACCATCTATGGAGGGGACAGTGGGAGGAGGGAGAGGACGGGGGGGCGCTAACGTTTGCCGTGACACTATCATATACACACTGACGGTTTGCAAGGAAGGGGAAGGGGGGGTAATCAAAGGGTACAAGTTGGTATCAAAGAAATGACGGGAAGTGAAAGAGAAGAGTGAATCACAAATGGTCAGTCGGTTGCCTGTGAGAGGAGACTAATGGGTAACTAGGAGGGCTAAACGCAAGGGAGGAGAAGTGGATGGTTTTTGAAGAAATACGTGGCAGGGCCTGAGTGTATTTGCATCACTAGGAAGGAGGTGTACTGTTTTCCTCCTTTCTAATCCCCACTGTACCACTACAGACCCTAAATCACCTAGATGATAACCTATAGTGACATAGTGAAATGTATTTAAATGTACATCTCTTGTCAAAGTCTAGACCACAGAAGGGTTTCTGACTTTAATTTACAATTTGAGGTTTTATAAAAATCTCTATGTTCAGTTAAAAATAAATACTTTTGCAGGCTTATACCTGCGTGCATAACTAACTCTGACAGCCTGGTCAAAGAGGATCTGTTTTCCTTTAGACGGAGGGACAGCACCCTCTAATGGCAAAAAGGCATCATTGCACATATGTCCAGCTGGCGACATGCCAGCTATATAAATATTCTTCAAAAGAGGTACATCTGGTTCCAGCAGGGAGCTCTGCCGTAACCCTGCTCCTCGGCGTCCATCACTTTCTCTTAATGCATCATTCATGTGTAACGGCATTTCAAATAGCATCTGTCTTCGAGCATTACTAACCAATGATTTATTTTTATCCTCTATTGTATGTATAACCTTGGGGTGGGAGGTGAGGTGGTGAAGGTGGTCATTCTCATTTTGGGGGCGAGCTCAGAGGGGTTGGTGGGTTCGTAGGAGTGCTGCACGATCAGGGCGCAGGGTATGTCGCAGCATGCTGGGGGCTGGTAATGGGTGGCGGTGGGGACATTGGTGTTGGCGGTGTTGGGGGTCTGGTTCTGGGTCTGACCGCCCAGGGCGAGGGGGTGCTCGTTGGGGCTGTGAGGGCACGGATCGGCAGCTTGCCTGGCAGATGGGCCATCTGCCTGCGTCTGGTGCGAGTGTGTGACGTGTGTGAGCAAGAGGGACAGGGAGAGAGACAGAGAGCGAGAGGGCGATGGAGAAGAGACGCGGGGGTAATTCATATAAATGTGTTTGTGTGTTTGTGTGCATGCAAGTCGGGTGGGAAGATTCAAAACGAGCCAAAACAAACAAACCAAAAAAAAGAAAAAAAAAGGAAAAAGAAAGAAGCCAAATAGACAGAACACAGGCAAACACACAGGCAGACAAACGTCAGACGTGGCGGAGACAGAGAGGGGATGAGTGACGGACAAGATCAGGCACATGGAGGGATGGTAAGGTGGAGGAGAGAGAGAAGTCAATTGGAGAGACAGACGGGTGGGGGGTGAGCGAGAAGAAAGACATGGCAGTCAGTCAGCACACACAGTTAAGCAGGTCGTTCTGTGTCGTGTCCCCGGAGAGACATTCACACAGTCGTTATATACCTGGAAAGGGGAGACGTTTAAATGCCATTTTGTATTGCTCTCTCCCTCTCTCTCTCTCTCTCTCCCCCTCGCCCGCTACACCCCTCAACACAGAGTACTTATCTACAAAAACAAAACAAAAAAGGCAATATGAGAGCTTTGAGCCACAGTGACACAGATCATTATATAGAGTTAGAGCGAGGAGAGCGGCAGTTCCCGTCCAAAACCACAGAGCTTCCCGGAGGTCGGACGTTTTTTTTTTCTTTCTTTTTTCGGTGTACCACATCTGACGATACACGGGGGGGAAGTGCCCGCTCTTCTTGCGCTAAATCTATGGATTATGTGAAATATCAGACACGGTCAAAAAAACCACAGATGTTACCATTATGGAAGAGTTCTGACAGTGATCACCATTTGTCGTTTGTCAATACGCGGCATCATTAGTCGATCTCAGTTTGGAATGTTTTGATTCCACTGACAGAACTCTTTCATACAAACCTCTGGTAGAACATATATAGGCCAAAAAACGGTAAAGCAATACAGCTGCCCTGTTATGAATGAGATGAGCCTCGGACACTCATCTGTGCAATAGACTTTTCAAAAGATTGTCAAAATTCAGGCTAGCGTCAAAAGCACAGTTTAAGGCACCTTGGTCCATTTTTCTTTAGATATGGAGCACTATCACTGCGAACAGACCCGACCCAAAATGAGTTCAGATGCTTTTGAGCACAGCAGCAATGCAAAGGAAGATGACCAACTTCCAAAAATGTCGAATATGTTATGCATTTAAGAACTCTACTGCATTGTAGACACCATTTACTTTAATTAACATGTGAAGTATCTCATGATAGCAGGGAGGACTTGCAGGTAGACTGTCAATACACAGTTGCACAACCCCTCCTCATTATATGTGTGTATCCTTGTGCTCAGTCTTTATACATTTCTTGTCATCGGTGACCCACATAAGTCAGCTCTGTGGAAATGTGTGCATTTGTGAGCGCGTTGAGCGTACGAGCCAGGTAGAGAAACTATTCATTTCGAGAAGCACACTCATATTTAACGATGTCAGCCATTCCACACAACACAGAACCACGGACACGAACATTGACATAAAGCCGACAGTCAAAAGCAGTTACCACAGCGTTACAGCGTACAGTATGAATGTAAAGGCGTGTACAGACATTATGTAAGTATGCAATGTTTTAGTATGTATAAGAAAACACAGAGACACATAGACAAGCTTAGTTGTATTAGAGTTTGAAAAGTGCATCGTGGGGTTTTTCATGTAGGCAGGAAGCAAGTGTGTCGGTGTGTGGCAGGTGGGGATGGTGTTTTTCGGCCGCACGGTCTGGATGGAGTCATGATCTGCGCCAAGTCTTTAATGAGTTTGAGTGAATGGCATCCATCTTGTGGAGGAAGATCTGATTCTTAGCGGCTCCAGGTGAGGGGAGGGGGGAGGGGCATGAACTGAAAACCGACGGGGTGGTGGAGGTGGGGGTATCGTATGGAGCATCGTATGAAGCATGTTTTCAAACAAAGCTGAGCAAAATGTGCATTGTGGTAGCATTTATGGCCTTCATGATATGAGACAAAGTCTGAGCATTCGTCGTTTTGCCACAAGCCTGACATGGCGGAGCAGGCGGGATAAATGCGAGGCAATGATGACGTGTGTTCATGCACGTGACGGGGAGCGAGCGCATTGGTGTTTTTGCGTTGTTGCACGGGCGGCCATATTGGGGAAGCTGTTTGTCATCTTCAGGGAGGACAATAAAAAGGGCTCATCAGGGTGCTTTTGAAGACAATCCACAGTTGTCTGTGATAAGTGAGACCCATCTGATAATCCCTGTACATTTGTGCAAGTGCTTGTTTTTATATTAAGATAATATGGAGCTCTCAATTGTAACTAACTTTGTTTAAAATCTCCATAATCGCCATGTTGGCTCAAATAGAATATTACACTCAGAAAAGTTCAGACAACCATGTAAATCACTGTGTGGCTGATATTAGCCTGAATTCCCTATACAGACAGGCTATATACAGTCGCTGCGTTGGAGTGGTGCATCGGAAGCAGAGTCCCCGTGCCAAGTCTGCACCCCCGGTTCATATTCCTGGTGCCAGTGTATCTTGCTTAGCCAAGTGTTTTCGTGGCCCACGCATAAAAGACTGGGTCACCTGGCTTTCCTATTTAATGTGAACCTTGCAAAAAAACGCAAAGGGAGCTGCGTGCTCTTGGCTCGCCGCGATGTTCTCAAGCGGCGCTAACAGTCGCCGCGACATCGAGCCAGAGGTTGAGGAGTTCTTCATTTAAACTGACAGAGAGCGAGCCGTCTGGAGGAGTTAATTACCATCTTTATGGTTTGCTTCACTTTATTAATTTGACTCGAGGAAGTTGGTGCGACATTAAACACACTAGACTTACTCCATTGGCCATGACTAAGGCCAAATTGCATGCAGAGGCAGAGGTTTTCCCCAGTCGATAAAATGCAACATATGCAATTTAATCTAATTAGCTGCTTTGAAGTTGACTTAAATTTGTCTTCCTTCCTCCACTGAGTCAGGACATGCTGCAGTGGTCCCAGCTTGACTCCCTCTCCGGTTCTCCTCTCAGCAACCATCTTTGCAGCTGGTCGCCCATTTGGAAAGATTCTGCACAGATGGTTTCAGATCCGAGTGTGGTATTCCCACTGTTTTAACATATACTGTGACAGTAGTATCTCAACTTCAAATGATGGGGTGCGTTCTAGTTTTAAGTTGCAGCAGCTTTTAAACAGTAGGTATGCTTTAAAGAAATTAATTTGTACCATCTGTTGATCTGAAGGCAAAACAGTATCACGTTGTTTCAATAATATTAGTGTTTGTGAAAAGAGAAGTTCATATCTTGCCTACTTCTTCACCTCCACACACCCGGCCACTCACTGAGAGAAGTGGGTGTACTCTCTCGAACTCGACTAATTGTAGCCTCCCCCAGTCAGAGGCGCAGGAGGTATCAGACACCGTTTGATGATCTGACGAGCACGTTGTTTGAAGCATACCGAGCCCTTCAGGTTCAGTGGTTACTCTAAAATAACCTTGAGCCAAACCAACAGAAATCAATAAGTCAGAGCTACGATAGGGTGAGGGATCAATGTCAGGGGTCAACTATCAAAAACAAATACGGCTGACTGAGCCAACGTCATTTTCGCCATGGAAGCAGCGACCGGGGTATTCAAATGATGCACTGTTAGTTGCTTTGCCCCCACTGTTATCCCAACATGCCGTTTTGTCTTCAGATAAGATGTAAGTCTGCCCTCTAAGCATAGAAAACGAAATAACCTGAAAACATTATACCTTTAATTTGAAATGAATTGTAATCAAGTGCACGCTGTCATCCGTGTGCAACTTCCAAAATCAATAACCCTGATTTCCACATGTCAGTTACTCCCCGGTGCTCTTGTTATGCAAAACCTTAAACAATATCTACGCGGAGAATCAAAGACTATCACCGTTTAAATCCCTGCTGTCCCTCCTGTTCACTGCTGCGACTCCACTCCGGCACTCAGTCAGGGGCTGATTCCACTGGCTGCTCTCTGCAGCTAATGAAGATGGCAGGGGGGCGTGTGTGTGTTTGTGCATGTTGCAGTGGAAGCACACTGTGCTTAACACAACTTTGGGTTCAACCGAAGGTTTTTTTTTGTTTTGGTGTTTGGGGGGCTGCAGACATGACTACTGATCTGAATGACAGATTAAAGCTGGTGTCTGAGCAGGGGGGCTGGAGGTAGGGGGTACATGGCGTGTCTGTCGGTGTGTGTGCTAAAGAAAAAAAAAAAAACATATCGCCGACTGATCAAAGACAAAATGTCAGTTGGGTGCCAGTGTTGCAGCGTATAAGGTGGGACCCCTGAGAAATTATTACAAATAACAGGTCACAGCCCAACATGTTTAACAGAACTGGCTCTGGCTGTGGGGCGGCGTGGTTTCATCTGACTGAGTCTCAATAAACTGATGACTGTGTTTTAGCATTACTCAATTTTTAAACACCGGATCTACTGAGAGATACGCAATCTGTGGTTGAGTCGTACTATCGGATCTCTACTTGATAAGTGGCAGCAAACATACCACGTTATTAAATAAGCTAAATCAGCCTGCACACGTTGAACTGTATCGAACCTGCTGTTGTTCTATTCTCACTGCAGCTTGTAGCCACTTTTATGGCACGTCACGGTGGATGCATGGAGACCTTGCACAAGGCAAATTGGCCGACGTAGTAGAAGTCTGTGTTGGCAAGTATTGGCCTTTAAACTCACTCCTTTTCCAAAGAGGAAAGAGGAATTTGCACGGGTGCAAAAGTAAAATTAAACAATTAAATTAATCAATGAGAAAACAGCCCAAACGACAAGTGATAAATACAGCCAATAACTTGCCACCGTTGAGTAGCTGCGAGTGACTGAAGGTGGTGTATTGAAATGCAGAAAACAGAATGGCTTGAAACTTCCAAACAGTTTGTCAGACGAGCCTGTGAACACCACAGTGATCGCTGCTGCTGATGAGGCACATCAGTCAAGTCACAAACCACCTGTCTGCCTGCAATAACACCAATTTCCAATGTTTTGTTTTGCAAGTATACCGTCTTAACATGTATTTCTGTCTTTCGTGTCAAAAGCACATCATTAGTATCCCTTAAGGACAGCTAACGAACAATTTACAAGTGCAAGACATCTTCGCCAATAGCTAGAAATCAGTCGTGATGCAATCATTTGTGGTGATGAGTCAACGTTCGACCAGGAGTGGCTCATGTAATCATTTGAAACCGGTGGGCCATTGACTTTTCGTGTAGAAACTTTTCCTCTTAATTACTTTCCAGATAATTGGTTTTATCAGGAAAACTAACCTGAGCTCACACTGAATCATCCTGGGTACATTCACAGCTTCAATCCCTGACTTTTTGTCACCTTTTCTTTTTTTTCTCCAATTTATTCATAGTGGAACTTTAAATTAGCATGACACCAAAAATGAAGGAGTCAGGACAGGATTCTTGCAGTGTTCTGGTAGTCAGATACATCACTTAGACAGTCCTAATTAGTATAATGGTCACAACCCCCCCAAAAAAGCCCATTCTGGTAACCAGGCAACAATATCTGTAATACATTATAGTAGACCAATTTAAACACCAAATGTCTAAATGACGGTAAATTGGTCTTACACTTCCAGGGACGGAAAGTTGAATGATGGGTTTTCAAAACTGTGCTACATTAATTCGCTAAATTATAATCCACAAAATTAACCTTGGCCTGCCTTTATCAAATAGCTATTTAGAAAAAGCAATTGTTTGAAGCTGGAGTAATTTACCTGATGGCAAAAAAAACATTTTCTGCTAAAATTAATCTGCGCCGCTTCATGCCTCAGTCTAATTTGTTACTAACACATAAATAATTAACTCCAAACCAAAAGTGAAAATATTATTTCACACATAATTACATTTCTTTCAGTTCATCAGTGGCATGTTTTGCATACCAAATTTGCCACACTTTGCTGATATTTCACAGCGCTGATTAAAGTCATTTTGTTAGACAACTTTCTCCCGTCTGTGTTTTGGTAAATATCCCAGTGGGCGTTGCAGGTGGACTATGTGGGGTTGAAAGTTGAGTTGGCAGCATTGGATAACAGACTGGCTTAAAAGCTTAAATTGAGAGGTTAGCAAGAAAGGCTAGAACTCTGTTATATCATGGTGAGAAGGGCATGGCCAGCGAAACGCTTTGCCATTTGGGATTTTCTTTGAAGACGCTACCTTTCTTTGTCTATGGTGGAGAGAACCAGGCTCCCATCAGACAGCAGGGTTTCTACGAAGGGGGAAGGTGTTGCTGGAGTCGCTTTGATTGTCTCAAACGATATCCCTGCTGAGGTGATCAACCGCAGATAGGCTGATTGGATATTTCACAGGGCGCTGCTGCTAATTTACAAGGTGGAGTGTTGCCACCGCTTTGGAAGCAAATGCTGGTATAAATATCCATGTTAAATACTGTGAGTCAGTGTTTTCTGACTCTGCTGTGGTCAAGGCACACTGCAGCATTTCCAACAGAGGCCCTCAGGCTGTTTTTTTTGTGTTTGGCTTCAAAACGTTGCCAGTGTCATCGTTCCTCGAAAACATTAACTTTTCAGAAAAAAAAGTGATTGAGTACCCCTGTTGACATTGGCCTCATTCTAAATCATTACCACCTTCAAAATAGCATTAATAAATGATACAGGATACAGTAGTAGCAGACTACTGAGTCCATAACGGGGCCGACAGAGTAAATACGTAAGAGTTAAAAAAAAAAAAAAATGCAGACTAACGCTGGTGATTTGTACATATTGAGGAACTGGACTGTGGACTGTGTGTTGTTAGGGTGTTATAAAGAGATTTTGTGGGTCAAATGCAAACATGTTGTTGCACTGATGGGCTGAATGTTTTATCTGCGAAGACATGCAGCTACATCAATTCATTGACACTGTATAATCATATTACATCATAGTTAATATTTGATATCTTATTGGCACCAGTAATAATTGTACTATTGAGGCCTTGGAGGGAAAACCCATTAGCCAGTCCAGAAACATCTCTTTTGTTAATCACTTTGATAATTTTATGGTAACTTTAATGATGCAAACTGTTAGAATTAATGACATGACAGGGTGGTTTGTAATCCGTCGTGTTTGACCTTTTTCTTTCCCTTCGTAGACACCCGGAGATTTATATCCACAAGCCTATGCAAAAGATCAATGACAGATATCACTGGAGATCTAATATAGCACCTCCAGGATTCTTTCTGACAGATCGTTGTGAAAGCCTGTGGTATCAGGATAGTGTTGTTGATGTTGTGAACATGGGAGGTTTTTCAGAGGTTCCAGACACCGTCGGTGTTGCAACTCCTTCGCAAACAGGACTCATCTCTTCTGATTTTTTTTTCACCTCTGCACCCTTGGCCACAAAGTCTGGACTTTGTATCTCTTAACGCAACACCCTGCTCCCTTTGCCTCAGTTAAACCCATCACCCATCCCATCATCATCTGTCCACTCTTTATTTTTTCATCCCTCCTTTTACTTTTTAACTATGTATTATAAGAGAAATGCTGAGATCTATTGCAGCCTAGAGGCTCTATACCTCTCTAAGCGCCGTGATTCCTTCTATCAGCCACCCATCAATCCCCATACCTCCTTGGAGGGGACCCTGGATCCCTTCCTCCGCGACCACCAGCTCTCCACCATGGCAATGAGACAGGAGAGCACCACGCCAGCTGCTAGGACGCAGAAAACCCCGGCGAAGCTGTGGATGTCCAGTGCGTTGCCACGCTGTCGTGTCTGAACTGAGCCGTAGAGGTCACAGGGGCTGTCCCTCGGCCACCATTTGAGTTTCAGTATATCCATGTCACCGTTCTGCTGGAGCTCCAGGATTCTAGGATATAGGCAGGAGAATCACGTTAGACGACATCTCATTCAAAATCAGTTTACAGCTGAAACTCCAGGTTTCTGGCAATTGAAGGTGGTGAAATACAAGTAAGCATGAATAAATGTGTAGATAAATGAGCAACAAGCTATCAACATTCAGGACAGTAAGATAACCCTGCCCGGAGAGAGCATAGTTATAGGGTATGGACACTGATGGAGTCTGAGTGCCATTGTAATGAATTCAGAATCAAAATGCCTCAAAACCGTCACAGAGAAAGGAAAAGATACTCTCACAAGTCAACAGCACGAAATCTGAGAACACTGCAGCTTTCACTGCAGCTGCTATAACCACTCTATTCCATTTGAGGGCAGTGTTTGCCAGTTCAAAACCCTCCCCCGATCCCTGACAACCATATTGGGCTGTCAAACTCATTATGGCTAACATTAATATGTTTTGCAGCACAGCGCGAGTACACTGCCACAATGTCATTATGCAGTCGAGCTTTAGTCCCACGATTGATGGCTTCAGAGAGGATACAGCTCAGAGGTTGATGGGGTCCCTCTGTTAGCCTTCAGCTTATTATTTAACTGGGTCGTTCGTTTTGGTTTGGAGGAGAGCTGCACACGCAGACAGACAGAGGCTCCGTTAGGGTTCGGCTGGGTATCTAACAGGCGGTCTTGGCCATGGAGGCGTGAGGGGCACATGGAAAGGGGAGAGGAAAAAAACGTCCGGCTGGAAATGTGTGGGTGCGCACACATATATACCTCCCTGACAGGCATTAACATACTGTGACAGGAAACAAATGGACGCGAGTAATCCCTCATAGGTAAACAAAGCCCCACTGATTGACAACATCCAGGAGCTGCTAATTCATTAGGGAACAAAGTCACAAACTTGATGGCGCGCATGTCCAAGCAACACATACATGTGTACATGAAGACAGATGTTTGCAATTATTTGCAGAACTTCCTGGGGGCTAACCCCTCCTGCAATCTCAATAACAACATGCTGACATGACTGACAGTGCCCATCTCTCATCTTCATTTCACCCCCCCCCCCCTCGTACGGAATATGCAGAACGGACTGAAATCAATCAGGAAATGCAAATGAGCCCTGCAGACGGTTTACATAATTAATTTCACCCACAAAAGCCAGAGAAAACACGGCTCATTTCGATGTAAATCAGCTAAACAGACCCAGCACGTCGTCCTATAACCACGTCACTCCCATTTAGGGACACTCTCTTATCACTAACTGGGCTCTACTGAGCTGGTATGACTTGGGAACTGGGGAGCAACATGGATAAAACGCTAAATGATATGACAGAATGAGATGAGATGGGAAGAGATGGGAAGAGAAGAGAAGAGAAGAGAAGAGAAGAGAAGAGAAGAGAAGACTAATTCGAGAAGCAAATCCACCAACACCGATTCCAATAAGAGATCATGTCCACCAACTGCGGCTTGAATGTGGGATTGTTTGGCTCAGATCAGCGCAGATTAGTGCCAAGATTAGAAAAAGACTTTGTGTAGATCATATGCAATATTGACTCAAAACAAATTAAATCAAACAGATCTGCAACAGTGTTGGGCAAGTAGTAATAGAACGGAGGCAACCGGCCTACTTGTGTGTCCTGGTTATTACTCCTCTGGCATGAAGGAGAGGCAGTCAGTGTAGACGTCCCTCCTCTCACATCAATCCTGCAGCTGTTCTTTTTTAGTAGTGCAGTGGGCCCTGCTCCATTTTCTTTCAGACATGTTCAGTGAGTTACTTTTGGACTCTGATATTGTACTGTACAACACAGAGCAGCTAGACTGCTGTTTGCTCAAAGAGCAATAGCACAGAAATGCTTGACATCACCAACTGTTGACATGCATGTTGACATGTTGGCTAAGATCAGGGTTACGGACAGCTTCTCCGTCCATATTTGAACAGCTGGTTTGTCCTCATCTGATGACACTATCGCAGAAGAATCACAGTTAATGAAAGTTAAAACATGCTTGTTCCTCCCAGAGAATGTATGCGTCTTCCGTACAGTGCTGACCTTTCTTTTCTGTCACTTTGACAACAGATGCTTGACACACACACACAGACAATGCAGACACACACAAGACGGAATTTTCTGGCAGACGGCTTCAGAGGAAGACGGATTACACAGGCTTAATGAGAAATGAGAAGTAAGAGCGATCCCACCTATCAAAGAAGCCAGGCAATGTTTTGTCAAAATATTTCATGATTTCCTCGCTTGGAAATCAGCCAACTTCTGAAGATTTCTCTTGTCTGAGTTGAAGTCACTTTGATGTCTGTCAAAAAGAGGAGGCGAGCTTTATGTTTGGAGCTGCCATCTGCTATCTCGGCTCACGACTGCTATTATGTGTCACAAATGTCATGTCACGGGGGCTTTTTTGTGTGGCACTTAAGGAGCGGCAATGAGCGGTGGCATTTTCTTGTTTCATCTACTTTAACACTGGTGAACGCGATTACTATACACAGTAAATGCCTTTGTGACAAGTTCTACAGAAGATATTTACCGCTGACCTTTGCGGGGAAAACAAACAGCGGAAAAGGTGATTAACATTTTCCTTTCCTGACAGGGAGAGAAATAGCGACGGACCTGAATACAGCCGACATATCCACCTATAGGCCGTCACATATGATCCCGCTGCATGCTGAAGATCAACGTTTAATTTCCTTTTTGAAAAAATAAGCTCAAAGACTCGCTAAATGCCGACGCTCCCCCGTCTTCTCCTACACAATCAAAAGGATGCCAAACAAAACAACAAAGGAGAACTAAAAGGCTTTCCCTCCAACTTGATCAAAGATCAAACAGATCAAACATTTCAAAAAAGAGACTTTCATCACAGGAATTATTAGGATGTGACTGAGCTGCACACAACTTAGAGGGAGGACGGAGCCGAGCAGATCTGAGATTCAGGACGGAGTGCTCTCTCTCTCCCCTCTATTACGACCCTGCCTGCCCAAGGAGCTCATCATCTATCATTCTGCACTAATTGGCCTATCAGAGTAATGCAAAAGCTGCTTCCCCGATAGACCCTTGAATCAAACCCTTAACACTGACATGCACTCACAGGAACACACACGTGCACATACACACAGACACACAATAGCTTTTACCGTAGCTTATTGGGGTTAAGCTGCCTTTATCCTGCCCACAGATAGACAGCAAATACAGTGATTTGACTCTGTGATAGTGGGATACTCACGGGGAAAGGGGACAGAAATGACGGTAATGCTCGTAATATTACGTGTTGCTTGCTGTCATGTTTAATCCTGACATAAAAACACCGGACGATGAGCGAGTTTGAACCATAGCCTGTATTACAGTGAACTGAGCCTCCATAATGTCACTTTTTGGCAGTGACTCAATCACAAGGTAGCCACACCCTGAAGTGTACTCTGTTGTATAATTCACTCCAAACGTAACATCATTCTGTTTTAATGAAGATTTGAAACTTGCGATTTATATCGTAAACTCATTGAAACACTGTTTTCTGGGGTAATAAACCAATTGAGAAGTACAGTCTTTTTCTTATAAGCTTACATGCAATCAGATTATTTTTTGCAACCATTAGAGTCATCCAGTGCTGGCCATTAGAAAGGGTGCCGGTTTGAGACTGTTAGCCATTTGCTCTACTTTTCAGACCTAGAAACTCTGTTCAATCAACTACACAGTGGCAGTTTTGGACAGACGGTGTGAACTAAAAGTGAATATGAAGATGTTTACATGCTTCACTACAGGAAACTTTAACATTACAGCAGATACATCAAATCATAAATGTAATATGATCTTGCCTTAATAATTCTATAAAGTTCTAATGCTTAAACGTATCAGTCCACAGCATGCAAAATCACCAACACACCTATAAGAGGTCTTTGTTAACTCGGGGCAGCCAGAAGTTAGCCATGCCTTAACTTTGTGAGAAAAAGCCATCATTTTAAAACACACAAGCGGTTACCGCTGTTCTTCCTCTATCTCTATCATATGGCTGACAGGCAGGATGAAAGGCCACAGCGAGCTGCCTGACGAAAACATGGTTTGAGTCAAAGGTTCCCAGCAGTATACCATCTGTCTAGATCTCTAATTTGTCTGCTGCTGTCTCACCAAAAGAAACATCATCTTCCCGCGAAAAACACAAAGGTGCCCAAATCTGCCTGCGTACACACGCGTGGCGACGCAGGTAGAAGTGTGAAGGCTTGTTCACGCACTCAAACACACTATGATTCTGTAGTGCAGGGCTTCTTTGGAAAACAATGGTAAACTGACATAATGAGAGCTAGGAGTAGCTAATCAAAGAGTGTGTGTATTTGTGTCACACTCTTTATGCCCCCAATGAAATATCCAATATATTATGCAGAGTTTGACGGAGTTCGTGGAAAAGCACGGGAGAGGAAAATATGACAACTAATTTATTTCCGCACAGCAGTGTGCTTTTCCCTGCACAGTTATCCAAAACTTTTCTGGCTTTAATTTCAGTCTGAATATGTAGAATATTGAACTGAGGGAGTGTACACTTAGATGTATGCTATGTTTTTTCTCCCTTCAGGGGCTGTTAGTGTTTTCTGCTCAAGGCATCATCAGTCAGCGCACTGCTGCCGGAGGTATCAGGAAATAGATCACTTTAATCACTAAAAATAGCACCTAGTTCATACGAATGCTGTCTGAGGACGTGCACTGCATCGTATCGCTACATTATTGTCGACTGCATGTTAACATGTAATTAAAAAGCCTTGTTGTCGACAACAATGTACAATTCGGGAGAAGGTCTCATTGTGAATGTCAGCCACATGCATGAGGGGAGTGAAGTGAGTGTGGGATAGGTGGAATTTAATTATGTCTCACTGGCTCTTGTGACGTTTTTTGTGTGCAACAGTTGTCCTGTGTGTGCGCGGAGAGCATGCCTGGATGTGTGTTTGTCTTTGTTACAGTGTATTATTATACGTTAAGCATATAAGGGTATACTGTGCGCTTGCGTGCATCTTCCCGCGTGAGGGTGCCCATGAAACAGCTGGTGTGCTGTGAGATGCATTAACACCGCGTGTGTGTAATGAGTCATCACCTTGCTTTAAGATCGTTGACTTTGACTGGGGAGATCTATAATGACTTTAACACTCCCACTGGCTGTTAAAACAAATGAGCAAGGGTTGCCTGTGTGGTGCAGGGCAACCATTGTGTGTGTGTGTGTGTGTGTGTGTTTTTGTATATGTGTGTGTGTCTCTGCCTCCCTGTGCTCTCCGCAGTGGCCGTTACTGTGTGGACTAGATGTTGCCATGGCAACTCTATGGCAGCAGCCTTGATGGTGGGATGATCACACGTTATTAGTCGACTCAAGCCGAAAAAAAAGAAGCACACCATAGCGATTTGGATAAAGGAGCGAGGGACAGAAGCCTTGACGAAAGGAAGAGAGGGCGAAGCGCAAAAAGAAATGCGACGATGTTGTGAATTCTGGCAGGTGACAAAACGCATTTAATGTAAAAAATTACACTGAGATCACACACAGGGGGGGAGAGGGAGAGGAGGAGGGAGAAAGTGACTCACTGAGTATCACATGAAAAATGTAGGAACAGTCGCACACCAGCTACAAATCAGGACTGTTCACTGAAAGGAAAAGCAGGGGGAGACCTGGACGTGAACAAAGAGTGCTTGTTGTCTCTCTCTCTCTCACACAGATCGGCCGCAACATTAACACCGCAGAAAGTGATGTGATCAGACGTGAAACGTGAAAGTGACGTGATCGGTCACTGATCATCTGGTTACAATGCAGTGTTCTGCCAGGAAACCTTCATTCCTGGCATTCATGTGGACGCCACTTGGCAAGCACCACCGATTCAAACACTGTTGTAGGCCAAGTACACCTGCTCAGGACAATGTGCCCTGAAATGCACGGTAATGTTGTGGCTGATCAGTGTATGGAGAAACACACACTCTCTGGGATGACTGCTTCAGTCCAAAAGTTTCAGAATAAGGACATTTTGGGAATATTGTTTGGTTCTCACTCTTCAACCCTGTCTCCTAGAAATTCTATTTGTATAACTACATTGATTTCATAAGTATATTGGCCCTCATTTATCAATCTTGCGTGAAAACGGGTGCAGATCTGTGCACAGAATTGGTCTTACGACAGGACACACGTGTGATTTATGAAACATTCGTATCTGACCAATTCCAGCGTACGAATGATCGGGTCTTGATAAATGCGGCGGCTGAATTTGATCGTCATTAACATGTTACGCCCCTTAAATATTCCTGGTTCAGAGGCCTCGCCCACTGAGGTCAAACATTGAGAGAAGAAACACTGGCGAGAAGAGAAACTTTTCCGAGATGGAGATCGGCATCCCGGCAGCGCCGGCACATCAGAAGCTCCATTCACTAATGAAATGTTGTACAGAACTGAACAGGCCAAAATAATATGGCACATTTTTCTGGGGTTTACAGCAGAGTTCCCCCTGCTGGTCCGAGACGGAGCCACCTGCCCTTCAGCACCTCGAAGCAGCTCCACTGTGACCCGTGTGCGTGTGTGCGCACTATTGAATCTGTGTTCCTGCTCTGTAGCAGGTTTGCCAGCGGGGTTATTAGGTATTCTGTTAACTAGTTGTCATGTTAGACTATTTGCATATTTTATTTTACGAAAAAGTGGTATCGGTAAAAACATAAAAAATAATCGGTTTTGATCTGTTCTAAATATGTGACTGCTTATGCCTAATGACAGCTGAGGTTTGTTTAATAAATATTTTCAGTCTCAGCCAGATTTCACTGTGCTGCACTGCAAATCCACAGACTCAAATTTGCGTACACGACCTCAGACCTGACGTGAGATCTGATCGTAGCTTCCGCTCACGTCCAAATTGATAAATGCCGAAGTTTGCGTGGAAATGGTCGTACGCACGGTTTTCTGCCGTACGTTCATTTGATAAATGAGGGCCACTGTGTCCATTGCCTGGATTATGTGCAGCGACAACACATCTTTTAAGGTAGCTGGATGGTGGGCGTGACTGTCACATTGAGCCTATCCCAAGAATAAATGTTGGAAAAGTATGTTTCTGCATAACCACAGATTATGCTGCGACTTAAGATTTGTTTAGGTTCAAAACAATTCTTGGTTAGGGTAAGGAAAACTAGACACAGATATGCATCTATTGTCAGCACGAATACAATTGGAAAACACCTGGTTGTGTCCACACAAACACAGTTGGACATGTCCCGACTTCCTTTCAAAAATATCAGCTTTATGTCACCACAACCACAGCTGAAAATTGTCCAAAGGTCTTGTTGAAAATTGTAGACATGACAATAAAGTATGTAGCCAAATTAATATAGCGTGCAGCCTATGACACGTACAAATTTGAAGGTATCTGGGATTTACAGAAGTGATAACCGCAAACATTTTATCCTGGAATCTGCGCGGGTCAGGGTTTGCACAGTTTGCATGATGTTAAGTTCAGGGTAATTGTGATTTTGGTCAATTCACTCTACTTCTCAAGACACTGATGACTTTTTCTGTATCAAAACATACCATGATCTTCCTCTAACCTTAACCAAGTGTTGTCATAGCCGTAGACACTACGACCGGCTAGTGCAATGGCAGATTGCATAGTTGGATGGAACACAAAATACATTCCGTAGCAGCATTTTTGTGACGCTCAGTCCGTGTAGTTCCATCCAACAAAAAAAAAACCCTTAAATAAAATTCAATATTTATTACCAGTACATATGTTCCTTTAGTACCTAAAAAGTGGGCTCTTAGGAGTTCATTTGACAGAAACCTCTAATTGCAGCAGTTTAATGAGCAGTCGCTGAGGTTATAAATGATGTCCTTACTGGAGTGAAAATGGACTGTTAAGAGATTTCCCACTGTGCTGCCGCACTGCTGTCGGAATAAGGGGAGTGACTCTGTGACTCAGATGGACGGCGGGCCGTTCCAGAAACAGAACCACAGGCTACAAAGTGAGTTTTGAAAGCCTGTTATCTCAGCACCTGGCAAACTGATCGTTGAGTCACTGGTATTGATCAACCTCGGCTATCACCCCTCTCTAGATATATTATGGCTATTTTCTGCTATGGGGCAGTAAAAATTTCACTTATTGGCCTTTTAAATGCACTGTAACTCCATATATTGTGTTGATTCTGCAGTCTTCCCTGGGCCCATCCATAAGGCCCCCTATAAATGCAGGTTATGTCCCGTGCTGCTCTTTCCCAGGAGCAGCAGCTCTTTTCTTTTTTACTGCAGCTTTAGCTGGTTGAAATGCGGAGCTGTGTGGGTTAGATGATCAAGCACAATGTGAAACAGTTCAGTGAATTGCAGAACTGGCTAGATAGACCTCTTAACTGTTTCTGAGAGGGGGTGTTCAGGCGTGGTGTGTCATCACGGAGCACACACCGCCGTCTGAGGAACGGCCGACTATGTCTGCAGCAATCAGAGTCTCACTCTTTGAAATGAGTATTCCCATCCTGTCACCTCTGTAGCGTGCACATTTTTCGAGTAACAGACGGTGAAAAGTGGAGGTTGCGGAGAAGTTAGAGGTGTGGAGAGAACGTGTAGACGGAGTGGGGAGGGGGGGACACATGTTCGAAAAATGTGTGAGAATATGAGAAGGGAACAAAAAGACAAAACCTCGCAGTGTGTTCAGTCTGGATGGATGGCTGACAACGAAATAATACAACGTGGAAAAAGAGACCACAGGTGAGAGAGAATGTAAGGGGAGACAAGATGGGAGGAGAGAGAAGGGGGAAGAGTGAAGACACAGAACGAGATGAGAGAACAGCATGAGCAGCGTTGCGATGGAGGATGGGATGGAAGGGAAGGGAAGGGGGACGAGAGACAGAGGTGTTATGCTAAAATGAGTTTGTTGCCCTGAGACGACCGTTGGCTGTCGGCTCCTTAAAGAAGAGGATCAGTGGGTTGACAGCTCGGTTACTAGCTTAACACAGAGCTGGCAGCATCAGCAGGCTCTGGCTGCCTCCGTGGCGTTGGGCCCGCCGGAAAACACGAAAAACAAACATCTTCATATTATAGTTAAATCAGTAGAAAAAATAAAAGAATCTAAAAGTAGTTACATGAGCACAGGGTCAGAAACATTTTTTTTTTTCCTCTCAGAGTACAAGCAAGTCTGAGAAAATATGTGCACTGGAACAAGTACAGTGAGAAAGACTCGTCGGTGAAACTTTGTGCTGCGGCAGGTATTTCAATTACCCGGGTGGGTGAGAGTGACATAGTGATTAGGGAGGCTGGCCTTCAAGCTAGAGAGCTGAGCTCAAGCACCCGTGTCAGCAAACAACCCCACTGAAGTGTCCTTAGATGCTGAATCACAGCGAGCCAAAGCGCGCACCGTCCTTGATTTTTGACACCCGTGTTTTGAGGCGAGGGGAGAATCGATAAAGCATCAGATTGTCATCATGACATCATGCTGCTTTTTGCTCTGTGACCTGCCTCGACCGAGAAGCGAAACCTGTCAAAAATGCATCACAGCGAACCGAAAAGATGAGCTCCGAACTGACCCGTGCTGCAGTCACTTAGTTCATTTGTCCTAATCTGTTTTCCACTTCTGCTCGGAGGGCGGTGAAGAGGGCAGAGACTCAGCAGCATCGACCCGGTCAGTGAAGTGCACCTGCTCCTGATTATTCTCTCCCTGTGTCTTAGCAAAGATAAATAAATAAATAACTACATAAAACCGAGAGACGCTGAGTCTGAAGCACACTGACCAACAGCCACACATCAATAACCCCTGCGTCTGGAAAGTCTGTTTATTCAACCACAGCCGGCTGGACTCGCCCCAGATAGAAGAAAATATTGTTTCCAGCACTGGTAGTGCATATTTGAGTTCAGTTTTGAGCGGGAGTTATTTTGGTACCAAATATGAAAAGACTGGACCGCGGTCTCTTCAGTGACCTTCCATCGATGTAGACCTGTTATTTTCGACGCCTTGATTTCAGTTTTAAGAATTAACTCACCGGCCTCCGTCTCACAGAGACTGTTCTCAGATTTTGAGTAAAAATTTGCTGAATTTCTCAAACTGGGTGGCCATTAAAGAAAAGCAGAGCAAGAGAGGAGCGGTGTCTCAGACATCGTAAATAATTTTAAACAGCCCAAATTTTTCAGTGCATAATCTGCATCACTGATTTAAGGGTTTGAGGGCTGTGACAGGCCTTTGACAACATCAGCATGATGATGCATGGTTAATAAATGATGACTCTAAATCCCATTACGTCTATAGTACAAAGAACACGAACTACAAACAAAGCAGAAGCTGTGTGAACTTCAACATTTGGGCTTTTCCAACTCAACCCCACTTCCTACTGATAGAACACACTGACATTGGTGCGTTCTTTTTTTCTTTACCAGACAAATAAGTGCACAGACAGAAGTACGGCAAACTCTTATTCCATGCTATCAGCGTGACAGCAGGTGAAAAGGCGAACCCAGGCAGTGGATTGTATTGCATAATGCTTTTTCTGGACCAATGAGTTTTATCATGTGTGGTAATACTTCAGTAAGAACAAGAAACTAGTGGAACCAGTGATCCACTTCTGCTGAATATCTTACGCTCAGGGAATCAAGTGTATAGTCTTGACAGGGAAGTCATGAAGTCTCGTTGTCTACTCCCTGTACTTCCCTGGATTCCTGCATTTCTAAAAGGGTTCGACGGAAATATGGTGTAAACTGAACGTGTTGCAGACACCTGCAGGGATACAAGCGTGGTCAGTGTGCCACCGTGAGACCTTACTACTGTGAGTCACACAGTGCTAATCGCCGAGCCACCATCTTGCCCTTTCAATTATCCGTGTCTTCATATATCAAAGCTCAAGGGATGGGTTGGGGGAGGTCATTTACCCATGAGTCTTTGGTCCCTCAAGTAAAGTTTGCAAAGCTTAATTATTCCAATTAGCGCTCTCAGGGTTCAATGTCATACACTTTGTCAACAAAGTTTTCAATTAAGCGTCGTTAAGCCGCAGTGTGTGGGTGAACTGGAACAGATTATCAAGCTGAACTATGATAAACAACGCACAGAAGTCAAACAGTCATTAACCATCATTAACACATCGAGAGAGTGAGGGAGAGACAAAGGAAGAGAGAGAGAGAGAGAGAGAGAGAGAGCCACATCCCCATCATTAATTGTGATTAATAAAGATTTAATGAATGCAGTAAGTGTGTGGGCTGGAGTTTTACTGGGATAGATTGGTAGAAGAGTGACAGCTCGGGAGCGACAGGGTTCAGACAAAGACGGAGGGAGCGGAGAGCAACGGTAGATTGACACTTGACATTAAATCAATTTTTTGTCATCTGGAACAATGTCACTGTTGTAGAAACACTAATACACACACGTGAACGCATATGTACCCACACACACACACACACACACACACACACACACGATCCTTCCTTTCATTGCTCAACACCCTCGGAAAAAAATGCATTATTTTCCCCCATGGATAGTGATTTCCATGGATTGGAAATTGAAGGCTTCAGAGCCTCCAGCTTAACTCGAGCTCACTGTGTGAATGAGTGTGTATGTATGATGGAGAGGGAGAGATGGTGAATAAAATGAGTTGCTTTTTAGCTTTTGGCTTGTTCAGCAGCCTTATTTTTTGATTATGCATGTAGTTCATGGTTTAATGGCACTACAAAGAGCCTTAAAAATAATACCCTAGTTTTTTTTTCTCCAAAATAAATCAATCACAGTTGTTTTAAACATGAATTCTAAGAACTTGTTTGAATTGAGCTGATTGAATTAAATAATAGTAAAGAGAGTGAGACAGAGAGGGAGAGAGAAGTAAAAGGGGGAACATGTTTTTTTAATGCCAATACTCTAATATAGTATTTCTCTGGGGCACTAAAAACCAGAACAGCAAGTGAGGATGAAGTCAGTTTTCTTGTCCAGGATTCGAAACCAAGCTCGAGTCAATCAACAGGTGTGATCTGCAAACGTTTTGTTGAGTTGGACTTTAAAACAAGGTTGGGGAAGCCTTGGTGTACAATGGAGTTTGTGCAATACAAGATGACATCGTCAGCATAAATGCCAGCTGGAAATTACTATCATAAATAAAGAGCGTAAACACATGGGGACCAAATATTGAGCCTTGTGGGACACCTTTCTAAGTACTTTAAGGCTTTAAGGGCTTTAATTGAACACAATAGTAAAGACAGTCTGAAATCTGCCACAAAGCTTTAAAAACAATAATAAGACGGGTCGATTGCCAATGACTCACAAAATGAGAGAGAGAAAGAGAGAGAGAGAGATGCAAGGGGAAAAAAAACTTGAAAAAATGCCAATGCTCTGGATAATATGTTCCTCCGAGGGCCCTCAAAAACAGAACAGCGAGTGAGGATAAAGTCAGTTTTCTCTTCGAGGATTAGAAACCAAGCCAGACTGTTTTCAGCAAAATGTGTTTTTCCACTCCCTGATGTTCCAAAACTTGAGTTATTCTTTCAATAGAGAATAGGGTATAATAAACCACTATGCAGGCAAACAAAAGCTGCTCCGTGCAACTTTTGTTTGGGCCGGTAAAATTCACTGCAGTAACATTCACAGAGGTGTTATACAAACTGTGTGTTATCAGGCTCCACTAGTGAGAGTGCTGCTCTGCTCTTCTATCAGTGGGCAAATGTGAGAAAGTGTAAAAGTCACAAAGCTGCTCAGTACAAATAACAGACACAAGGTTTAATTTATCACACAAAGTGTAGCCGCCACCTTATTTAATCAACACTGGTTGATTCTAATCAGCACTTATTTTCATTATCATTTAATCTGCTAATTAATTTATTGATCAACTTAAAATGCTCATCAAGATTACATTAAAATGTAAGATTTACATGGGCAGCTTTAAAAGCCGTTTATATGTGTCCTTCAGTGATGCCGCCTAGTTTATCTCTATCATATACATTTCCGATGGCAAACTCCACACTACATGATCCATTAAATTTCACTTCGAGGTTGGCAATAACCAAACTTTCACAGCTCAACTTCATCAACAGTTTTCTAAACTATTGCTGACAATTTTATTGTCACGAGCATCGCCGAGATCAATACGGAAACCACAGCGAACAATGAGTCAGTTGTCCTTTTTATTCACGGCGACTTTAATATCACTTTAAAACAACTTTTTTATTGGAGGACTACTTTTATGTTGGAAAAACACATTGCTTACTATGGTTTAACTTGAATTTATCATTTGGGCGGGATATGAGATAAACTCACAAAAGCTCAGCAAGGCTGCAGAGGGAACACTGAAGGAAGGATGCATTTATTGAAGACTGAATAAATGCAAAAAGGCTGCATCGATGATCTGATGGAGGGAGAGAAAAATAATGTCATTGTATTCACTCAGACATATGCATGCCCCATGACCTTGCAACTTTCCACCGTGTATTGAAACAAGTGGCGTTGAGAGAGACACATTAGCTGGGGTCCTTACACACTGTCACTTTACTCACATGAAACCCATACTCACCAACGCAGTAATGAACTTCATCAACTCCTCTTTGATCCTGAACTACAATTTTAAACATGCGGCTTATTCCAAGATTAGAAACGCAACAAACCACTTGGGCTCTAAAAAAGTCCAAATCCCTTTCAGCTGTCCAAAATCGTTGCTCATTTGCCAAGGAAATCAAAGGTGATGGATTTTTTTTTTTAATGTGTTTACTTTTACGCAACTCAGGGCAGGAAATGACAAGACCGCAAACCAACAATCTAATGTCATTTCTCCAGAATGAAGCCAGCCTGTGGTGTACGCTGGGCACAGCAATCGGAACCCATTGTCTTTGAGGTGTCATTTTGTCTGTGATTGCTGCAGTGATTTGTCGCTCTTTTGTGCGTCGTTTGGGCCCTCAAGCGTATCATACAACACGCACTGCCACGGTCCCCACAGAAATACTGTGTAGCACGGACCTATTTTGGAAGCACTCAACTATCGGCCCTTAGGCCACATTTGCCTGCAGCAGAGCAATAAAACAACAAAATGAATGTATCTTTGTTGTTGGAGTTTTACGTAGCAAGTTTTGTGACCATGATCCAATTCTCATGTAAAAATGTGGCGCTCTTTGCTCACCCAACGTGTGCCTAAAGTGAAGAGTGGAATTATCATTTAAATAACACTGTGCTGTGTAATCATACTAATGAGCATATAATTCATTTCCTCTGAACTGTTTATTCCTACTGACATTTATCATCTACTTCCATTGAATTTGTTGCAATCACTACACTGCACACTTTAAATTCTGCGGCCCTGACCATAATCACTAACAAAGAGGCACCTCATCTATCTTGCAATCGAGATGTAAGACGTAATCGCGTTCAGTATGCACAATAAAATGTCTGGCCCGCAGCTTATCTTCTTAGACTGCAGCACCCTCAAGATGTCCATCTGCTATGGATTAAATCTTCTATTTGAAAATTTTCACATCAATGCTCGCAGTCTCAAACAGACAAAAATAATATATGCCTGGGAGAGAGGGCTTATTTTTTTTCTTCTTCTCCACAGTCTTACCCCTTCAGCACTTCAAAACAACTTGTCAGTAGCTGTCAGTTTAAATTAGCGAACTGGCCCTTTACGCTACTGTTTTCTGACTCTGGTAAATCTGCAGGCTGTCTCCATCAATCACAGCACAGCAAGCACCCACACACACGCGAGCGCATACACAGCCGCACATTATTTGTTCGACAGAGCCAACAGATCTCAGATCTGCACACACACACACACACACACACATACAGACACACACACAGGCAGTGGTGCTGCACTTGTGCTCCGGCGACGGCTTCTTCATAACAAACAAAGTGGTAAAAGAAGGATGAATTTGTAGCAGTCTGTCTTTTTCTGCAGATACTGCCCTTCTCTCTGTCTCTCCAAAGTGTCAAAGCAAATAAATTAGTTTTCATCTCTCACATTACCGCAAGGGACCTGCAGATAGTAAACACTCCTTAAGTATGCAGAATGCACACACTCACTCACTTGCACACACACACACACGTAATACATAGTACTCTTCAGAAGTTGCAGATTCCCTCTCCAATTACACCACACCATCGCTGAGTATTTAGATCTTTATCGATCGCTGCCACATTAACGCATCATCTCACATGTTTGTGTTCTCTTTATAGTATTACAGCTTAAATCCAAGTCTCGTCTTTCTTTTGATTATCGAGCAATGGAAAATTCGAGATTGAGATCTCTTTTGCAAAGGCGACTTAAAACAAATTTAATTAAAACGCTGATTAAAACAATCAAAAAAACATATCGTCAAGTAAATCTTTAAAGTCCCTCAGAGGAACAGTCGACTCTAACTTCAAATTGAATTGGAAAAATGCATGATAGTGAGGTGCATGTAACCCATTATTTGGCATAAATGGCTTGTGTTTGTTTTCTTTCTCAGGTTTCAAAAGGGAAACGGAGGATTAGATTTTGTCATTTATGATCAATGATTTCCACAAGTTATTGTGGCACAATCTAATATTGCAACAACTTCCTGTTGCTTTACAATGCTGTACCCTATCAACTAGATTACCACTGAGGGCATGGGCAGGAGCGGATGAATCAACAGGTGTTATAACGCAATCGTTTTGCTGATTTGGACTTTAAAACAAGTTTGGGGAAACCTTGGTGCACGATGGAGATGTCATCATCGGCATAAATGCCAGCTGGAAAATGGCTATTGTGAACATAGAGAGTAAACACATGGGAACACAATACTGATCCTTGTTGGACACCGTTCTATGTACTTCATGGGGCTATATTTGAAAACAATAGCAAGGACAGGATAAAATCTGCCACAAAGCATTAACAGTAATAAGATGGGTTGACTTCCAATGACTCACAAAATGACATGTACCATTCCCATGTGCTTGGACTGTAGTTTCTCATATCATCATGTCATTGCTGTCATTGTCTAGGGCTTTTAAGTGAGACATCAGCTGTTCTCTTTTCTTCAGCCTACCATCTTGCTACTGATCCTTTTTAAATGTTTCTCCTCCTGCCTTAAATAGGGTCATGCTGCCGTCCTGTGCACCCTCCACTTCCCCATCACCCCCCTATCATCATAGATTCATCAGCCTAATCTTTCTACAGCCTCATCAGCCTCTTCGGTCTCAGCAGAGCCATCAGCCACCGCCACCACCAGTGTCTGCACTCCTCTGGCTGCTGCTAAGGGCAGATGGACCTTGATTACAAAATCTCCCTGTAGAGTCTCAGTGCCAAAGAATTTTTCCATCACGACTTTATTATCAAATGTCATCTGTTATCATTAACACTTTTCCGAACTATTACCGTTAGAGAGTACCAGCGACATATGACATACTGGACCTTTGTAGCCGCCACTTAGATTAGGTTTAGGCACAAAGACTACTTGGATAGATCAATAGAAAGATTATGTTTTGGGTTTAAGTACATGTGACAGTCGGCATCAGTTGGGTATGTAAGTTAAAATAACTCACTTTTGACTTTTGGTTTCAGAAAGGTCACGACCATCAGTGTACTGGGTGAAAGTCCTGTGTTTGTCCGACCTATCTCTCAACCTCAACTTCGTTCATTAGCAGAATTTCCATTTGATAGTACGTCACCTGACCTAGGTAGTACGTCACCTGACCATGATCACTACCACAGCTAGATGCTGCTTGGAGATACAATCTATTCTGCAGTTTTTCTGGCGAGGATGGGCCGGAGGAATCCAAACCAATGGAAAGCAATTCATCTGAAAAAAACGCTGTGATGGACAGAAACAAAAGCCTTGCACAAATCTTGCTATACACTAGAACATGTTCTTCTAAAACAAAGACAAAAAAAGCCTGAGGCTGAAGTCAATATTTTTCTTCTGCCGTGTCATGTCAAGACATAAAAAACTCTATTTTTTAGAAGACTAAAGAAATGCCTGACAGAATATACTCATACAGGAGCACAAGCAACTATTTTTATAACTGGTGGTGCCTGACACATGCGCCTATACTGGCATCTGAGAAGGGTTAGGATAGTGAAGCAGATGTTAGCTTCTGATATAATTCCTCCCATTACCCCTAGTGGTTTTTGGATGGCTTTTTCCCCTCCGTCCACCCAGCAATGTGTGTTAATGCTTTAGAAATCCATTTTGAGTGAATGGGATCCAGACAGCAATCCACTGATGAGAATGCCCATCTCATTTCTGTAGATACTGCAGCCTCGTAGAATTAATAACACTCAGGCTTGTACACTAGTTTCACAACATTTCCCCCTCAGTATTTTGGAAAGGTGCCGTCACAGAATTCTGGGCTTGTTGCTGTGGACAGAGATTATGATTGGCTGCTTAATAATTCAGAAGCTCCAACTTTTTTCTGCTACTGTCAAAATTAAAACCAAAATCCTCCCTTATCCGTAGAAGCTAAGACTAGTCGTGTTCAACAAAATCAGAATCCAGTATAAATGTAGATGTAATACCCAATTTATTCCCTGGTATTAATGTTGATCATGTTCTGCTCAAACGCAGTTGTGGTTGGTCAAGTTAGTTGTGAAGATAAAGTACCATGTAACCAATTAATTACTGTTTTATTTTGAAGAGATGGAGTTGCACCGGTCATCAACAAGTCCCCAGACTTATTATGGCCAGGCCAATTAAGAAAAATGAAGCTGAATGAATATATCTTTCGTGTGCGATCTGAGCATGGACTGCTAATACAGTTCCTAATAAAACTCTTCTCTGTGCTTCATTAACCTGTATAATAAAGTGTGTCAGGATGAAAAATCCCCCCCAAAAAAACACAGCAAAGGAAAACAAAACAATTATTCCTCCTGTGATTATTTCGTTCTCCTGATAATTTATGCGTGTGTTTTCGTTAGAGCCACTGGGACCAGAGTGAGCAAACTGTCTGAAACCGTCTTCCCAGGAGTGTGACACCCCCCCCCCCAAAAAAAAAAATAATAGGAGGGAATTGGAAACATGGCCTGTCAATTAATTGGCTGTTTATTTTAATAACAGCCATGATAGGCAATATTCTGAAGCGCAACGCTCCACCGGATATGGCGCTGTAAACAGACAGGCCTAGTCACTCACACGCTCTGTAAAGCTCACACATTTCGGCCCGCGCACATAAAAAAATGTGTTGCCATCTCTCACCACGCACGCGCTGACACACTATTTTACATAAAATAAATTATGACAGCTTAATGAAGGCAACAGACATTTTGATTTTTTTCAACCCCTCCTCTTGAAACCATCTCATGCCCGCTCACAAACAAAGCCAACGTGCGACTCCGCTGGTATTCAAGCAAAAACCCTTATGTGGCTTTCACGGAGACACTTCACCTCACAAGACCGAACCTGCAGTCTGGTGATGTGGTTCATATCTCACGGCACGGCATTAAAAATGAATGCAAACAAACAAACAAGGACACTCAGCATTGTAAAGCAGGGCGCAGACGGCTGCTCAGCGGCTGACAGGAGATGAGTGAGCGACCTCTGTGTGGTTACCGAGCTTCCTAATAGTCATACGGGACCACATGAATAGTGAATGAGTGAATGACTTCAGTTCCTTTCCTGATCCATGAGATGCTTTGAACAAACACCACCCACCCCCACCCCTACCCCCACTCCGGGTGCTCTGGCAACAACATAAACAGCCGGGATCAGTTGGGATACATCTTCACTGTCTGCTCTTGACTTATTTGTGAGGCTGTGTTGTCAGACTTGCCTAACCTCAGCGAGAACCAGCGGTTTATGTGGGAAGGTTAAACACACTGCACAAAAAAGTTGTGAAATTGCCATTTGCCTATTTTCTCTGAGAGATAGATGTGCGGTTTAATCTGCTATGTACTTGGTGTCTAACCTACAGAGGAGAGTTTTCAAACAAGCAGAGGGGCAAAGTTTATGGCAGTGGCCGTTTTTTATTTGGCTGAGATGAATTCGGAGCAGTAAAGATTTTCACGACCTCTCCTCAAGTTATGCATTTTTCTACAAAAAGTCTTCTCAAAATAGGGGATATTTCTCGACCTCACACTGAAGACAGCATGCCTGACATGAACAACAGGGAGTTAAACCGGCATTTCCATCAATGTGCATCTGACACGTATCCTTGAAATAACAAATAAAACGCAGTCAGTGATGCTACCGGATGCTGGCTGCTGTTATGACTCCTACCTCTGGGAGAAGATGTCCCTGTAGGGGCTGCCGTGCTGCATGGCGATGCCGTAGCCACGGTCTGGTGCGGTGTTGCTGACGGTGTAGAACGAGCAGTCCTCATCATTATTAGCGACGTACTCCAGCACCGCTGCGTCCCACACGAAACCAAAACGGCCGTATTTCACCTGAAAATGAAAAAAAATATATAAACATTTACACAGAGTTCACCGTGTTCAGAAAGGTGCATCTTCACCTCGGGTCATAAATCTGTGGATTTATTGAGCCGGTTCTCCGACAGATCCTTGATCTATTTAAAAATCATGTCATTCAAGTTTGCAAGCAAACAGGAGTGGAGGCATATATCACTACATATTGACCTGTATCTCTGTGTTGGCATGATATTACACAGTCTGTAGAGCAACACTTTGTTGAAACAGTGTTCCACAGACTTTTACTTGCAGGAGTGTTTTATATCTATTCCTTGTGCCTTTCATTGCTCTTCCCTTGGTGCAGTATCTACTCACAGAGCTTGTTCCTGTACCCTCCTTTGACTAGATTTAGCTGTTTGCATTACATAATACATACAGTAACAGTATATCTGCATATTGGATATTGGAGTCAGTGTTGAGGCTATCACATCTGTAAGAACAGGGGAAGGAGAGGTATGGTTAAGAATAGTTATTGTGGAAAACAAAACATATAGCCACACACTGACAACACAGTAACGCTCCTCGTTCATGGGTTGCCTCAATATCTAACAGACGATAAAAAAAAATAATGATGCAAACATTACAATCAAAATGTAACTAAGAATAACTACTAGAATAACTACTTCCGAGACCCACAATCAGACTTCCATTTCTTTATAATGCATTTTTTTTGGCAATGGTTAAGAATAGTTCCAAATTTAGCTTAGCTCATCCTCTATAAATAAGGAAATGTTTATAAAGCTACTACTCCTCCACTCATGTGTCTTTGTAGATGAGCTGAATAATGGACGAGAACATTCAGACACTGTGGAGGACTAACTCCGAACACAGACCACAGATATAATTCCCAACGACGGTCAGCACTGCATTGTTAGCCTTAAAATGTAGTGTTGCTCCAACTGCTGCGGCAACTTTACCGCTTCACATTCCCTCTAGGGAGATGGCTTGCGGCTCTTCCTCATCATGGGTATATGTTGGATATGTTTAACATGTTTGTGGGCATGTTTTTGTGTCGGCATGTGTGGGCAAAGTGTAGGTGTGTGTAAAACATACGCTCTGTGCAGCTTGTTCATGAGAGGAACCGGAGGGTCAGAGTGACTCAAGAGCCGCTGATTGTTTTTGCAGAAGTGAAGGTGCCGGTTATTAACACGGATTCTCGTTAACATCCAATAGATCTTTATTTTCACAAGAAAATGAAACGTGGAGAATAAACAACCCGGCTGCGATCTTCACATCCTGACACCTCGTCTGATGATTCACTCAAGCGGGCACACACGCGCCCCCGCACACAAGAACACACAATTTTTTTTTCTCACACATTATTTTGGACTTGGTGTGTCATTAACTTTAATGGAGCTTTATGAAATTTTCAAGCCCCTTCTGTCTCGTGCGCACACGTATCACCTAAGTTAGGCCCATGTGTGATGACTAATGTCTGAGAACTGACAAGACCCTCTGATTGGGTAATTTCACAGTCTGTGGACCTCTGTAGTGTGTGCGGCGTGCGCTCGTGTGCATGCGTGTGAGCGTGTGTCTGCCTGTGTGTGTGTGTGTGCGCGCGCGCAGTAATTCACTGCAGGGCATCAAAACGGTTCATTCTGCTCTTTACAACCTTAAAAAGAGTGGAATGAGCACTTTATTACTTTGAAGAATAATTTTATGGCTTTTCATTATTGCTTTTGAATTGAAAAGATTATGGGCTTTGTGGAAGGAAATTAGTAAAATATCTGTTTCAACAGCTTACAACTGAACATTAAGGGGCACTTTTTTTTCACGCTACATTTAGGTGAGAAGGGCTGAAATGTATTGTTATGCACAGTGTGTATGCAATGACCTCTGATGTCAGCCCACTGAAAACACAACTGCAGCTTGGCTTATCAGGAGCGTAGCATAGCTTTTTAGGATTACTATATATATATATATTCTCACAGTGGAACAAAAAGTGACCACTCCATGAACTTTTCTGGAGAAACGCAATGTTTCTATGTCTCAGAGTGTGTCAGTGTCCAAACAACGTAGATGCTTGTATAACTGTTTATCAAGTGTAACAGCCTTGTCTTTATTATCTGATGTGTAAATTCTTGCTCTTAAAGGTACAGTGTGTAATATGTAGCGGCATCTAGCAGAATTAGTTTTAATTAGTGTATATTCACCAGAAAATAAAAGTTGTTGTGTTTTTATTAACTTATATCTACACAATGAGCGGGTCTCCTTTCACAGAGATCGCCTTGTTGCACCGCCATGTTTTTACAGTAGCCCAGAACGAACAAACTTGTCCTTTTTCACATTGTTGATTTTAGCTGGAAGCTGCCGGAAATGACCGAGTTAGAAGACAAAGAAGAAAAAACAAGCGGCCGCCATTTCCTGCAAAACTATCTGTATCGGGAAAAGCTTGAAACCACAATCTGATGAGGGATGGAACACGCGGTTGTATAAACGATATTACTACATGGTCTCGGGAACACTTCTCAAAACCTGCTGCTGTCAACGCATTGTGTTTGTGACTGATTGCACTCTGTTTCCATTTACGCTAAACACAACGTCCAAACTTTTCAGGGTTGTACTAAATTAAAGGCCAATTCTGCTGTTGTGTTTACAAAAACGCTTTGACAGCATCAGTTAAAAACAAAAAAAAGAAAAAAGAAAAAAAAAAGACACCAATAACATAGATTTAGTTGTTAAAAAGTGATAAAGAGTAATAACTTCCGGCTCTGTCCTTGGAATTTTGGTGTTTAGGCTTGATGTTTGCTTACATTTGGATCATGGATTGATTTTAAGTGAAAGGGCACAAAAACACACTTGAAGAAGCAGAATAGAAAAAAAAAAATTGATTCTTTCTGAGAAGGAGAGAGTGCTTAACATTATAATAAACTCCTCTGGCCTAAAAGAATAAGGGGTAAAAGAGATTATGAGGGAGAAAAGACTGAGCGTGTCAGGGGTCAGTTTGTTTTTGACTGAGCAGCTCAGCATGTAATGGATGTAAAAGCTCTCTGCTATTATCTTCTATCATGGGGTTCTGTATGGGTGATGTGATTAATCCTACATTAGTTTCTATTACATAGTTTATCAGCTGCAGGTCTGGGACCTCACATGGGGCCACGCAGTTTTTGTTAAGGTGCGTTCAGATGCACTGGTGTTTATGTCTTCAAGCGCAGTGTGCCATCCCATAACTTTAGTGTATTTAAACTGGACTCCATAAAACATAGCCGTACAATGATGTAACAAGGAATAATTCCAACGATGAAAACAACGCTGGGGTCTGTGAGTGGAAACGCTCTCGCCTGCAGCCGCAACCTGGTTACATAAACAGAGACGGTGTATCTGGTGAGAGGAAGCACTTGGTTTTATGTACCAGAACAGTAACGCTGTTTAATATTGGCTCAAGTCTGATTAATTACTTCAGACACAATCATAATCAGGTACCATAAAAGTGATGTGTTGAAGGTCGGCTCGCCCCTGTTGCTGTGCTACGTCTGATTGTAAACGTGATCGTGAATGTTTAAGCAGCTCTCTGTTTAAGTTTGAAATTTTTTCCAACTGATGAGAACTTTGGAGCTGAAAAATATATTATTATTATTATTGTTGGGCTGAGCGGTCTGAGCATGCCTTAAAGATTGTTAAATGTACTGGCGTATTTCTTTTCTTTTCCAACTTATCAACAATACTTCTCCTCTCCAAGTGTCTGACCCTCACAGCTCATATCCCTGAGGTCTGCAGCCCGTCCACATCCGAAAAAGTAAAAAAGAAAAAGTGCGGAGGAGAGCAGAGGGAGAGAGACTGAAACTCCTCCTTCCATCCGTCGCTATAGGAAATGTAAGGTCAACGGCGAACAAGATGGATGAGCTCTCTGGTTGGGTGAGGACTCAGCGGGATTATCTAGGCACGGCAGGCTTTTATGTTTCGCATTTGCATGCGTAGCACATGCGGGCAATCGGCCTTGCTCCAATTAAGGTGAAATCCAGGTTAAAGCATTTACAAGCACCTTTGACACCCTGCGATAGTCTCCGTGTTTCCACTTGAAATAATATTCCTGTACACCTCTGATGCAGCATTGTCCCGGTAAACAGAAGAAAAACAATGCATACATCACATGTGTACAGTGGCTAACCCCTAACACTTCTTATATGGCCTCTTAAAATACAACTCAAAATCAAAATAGCGATAACACATTCAGAATCTCTGGTGCACGGACCTAAGCATTGCAACTTTGACTTGGCCTGGAGTCACGGAGGCAAGAATTCACTTTTATCACAGCCGAGTGAAAAAACAAACAGAGACTAGAGATAGTTAAATAAATATCTATGAAATATGCCAATGGAATAATTTATTTTGAAAATCAAATATAGCCAACAAATTACATTTGTCTTAAGAATTCAAATCGAATCTTAACATTTTCCAGATGGGATTAGCTTGCCAGAGGGTAAAAGGGCAACAAGTTTATAGTTTACAGCGATACAGGTTACATATTGGATCACAGTCTGACCTGAATTCTGTGCGCAGCATTAAAGCGAGGCAAAAATACTCATGCTTCAATACGTCTCTATACATAACCAGGTTCCCCCTGAACATGTTAAAATAGTGGCTGAGATTTGACTGCAGAGGAAACCACAAGACTCCTGCACTAACTCCGGGGAGTTCTGCTGCCGGTGCGGTATGAAAAGATGGAGGTAAACACAGCTGTAGGAGAACAGGAGGAGGGTGGAGGAGTGTTTTTGCTATCATTTCACTATCATTTCACTGGCGTCCCCGGTTATCACATCAGCAGAGGGCCGATAATGACTTGGTGATTTTGGGCTTGCAAAGCTGTGAAAGAGATTTCATGGATCGTTAGAGGTTGGTGGTCGAAAGAGGACTGATCGTCACAGATCAACACCACGCTGGTTTATCTACAAATATACACAGCAACGCTTTTCTGTAAATATCAGTGTTGCAATACATGAAATATTACAAATGACATATTACATACAGTACACACATACAGGTCGAACTAATAACACACCGGTGCAGCTTCTAAAGCATCACGTCAACGCTGATGCTATTTTTACCCACCAGTATCATCTGATAATGGAGTTTGCCCATGTTATTTATCTCTATTAGCATTATATATTTCTTTATCACAATGTTCTGTTATCCTGAAGTAGCCTTGGGATGCCCTTTAACATCAGACGAAGGGACCTCCAATGAAATCAGCCATCAAGGCTGCATTTTCATAAAGGTTTTGCCTGGCCGTGTTGGATTTTTTACTCATTTCATTCATACAGTATGTTCCACTCGGCGTGTTGTAATTTGTGTATATTAGATTACAAAAGCTTCTTTGTACGCTGCTGTAGAGACTATACACAGGAACATTATTATTCGTTCCCGCTCCGAGTTTACTTAAGGTCAACTCACAAAAGAAAAACCACACTTGAAAACTTTTGTCTCAGCTGAGATGAATGATTTTCAA
>CAEMYA010000181.1:2083737-2104791 GCA_903131615.1 Diplodus sargus | reverse complement strand
CACGGCGCCTCTCTATTTGTATGCAGCCCGCACACGTGACTGCTTTCAGGCTGAAATACAGAAATGAAAGTGGTCCAGAGAGCTTTTCCATCTCCCCCTCTCACTGTGCTGCCAGTTCATATGTGACTGTATGAATGTGCTTTTATGAGATTTCTCTCTTATTTTTTCCTCTGTGTGAAAAAGTAGATACTCTCAGGCACCGCATTCTCTCTCCCCAACCGTCCTTACAGTCTAAGTGAGGGCTATGTGACTGTTTTTCTGATTCCTTTTCCTTGCTTCCATGGTTTGGTGCAGTTTTGAAGCTAAGGCGGAAAAACAAAAACACATTGCTTTTTTTTTTCCATCGCTGAATATGTTATCAGCAATTCACAGCATAACGAGGAGAAAATGTGCCAGAAGCAGTGAAACATCGAACGACCCTTTTCAGGTCAAACGGACAAAACAGCCCAGAAAAAAAATGTTCTCCGTCCATCCATCCGTTTTCCCATCCGCTCTTCGGTGAATAGGTCCCACTTCAACTGGTTCGCCTCCCTCTGTCCCCATCCACTCAATCAAGTCCAGTGGATGTGCTGAATGTGTGAACCTCGTCTGGCACCTTTGCTCCTCTCGACGTGGAGAGTCTGGCCCTCGCTTCAAGGTCGACTCAGATTACCGAGCTCCTCAGTTCGAACGAGACCGGACGACCTGCGGAGGGACGTCGCTTGGCAGCTCGCGAATGTCCGCGGTCAGATCACTCTCCAAATATCGGAAAGAAAACAAGTCAATTAAAACTTTTTGTGCTTTGCAGCTCTCCTAACTGCCACATGTCGGCCACATCTCAGCGGTCAGTGCACTTGACGTGAACCCTTCCTCTCCTTGTGGAACTGCTACTTACGAAGGGTTGAATTGCACAGTTATACTTGCTTGTGGGCAAGATCAGCATGGGTGTTGAGCCCAAATACATCACAAACAGCACTCCTCAGAGACCCTCGTCCAAGAGAAGCTAAAAGCCAGTGTTTGAATGCGACTAAATACCTTTCACTCAAATACTTGCATCCATTTTACAATACATGTTGAGATGAACAGGTGGACACCAGGGGGAAGAAGGCGGAGAAATGGCGAGCCTTCGCTGCGTCGGCAATGCGGCGTCTCTGTGTTGAAAGGGCCGGGATCCAGGATGTCTTCTGCCTGTTCAACATCTTGAGAATAAAGGCCTGATTAAATGCAGACCGCAGTGTTCGACCCACCGCTGAGGAGCTGCCAGTCCTCCTAAATTAAGTTCATTAGCAATGGTTTCAGTGGTGCCTTTCGGCGCCAAATGGTCTCAGCACAAGCCCTCCACACCACCAAGAAATAATTGCCAGGGAAAACACTGGCACATTCTGCAGACTGATTCTACGTGTGCTACAAAAGTCGCCTTTTTAGGCTGAACTTCTACTGAAGCTTCCAGATATCATACCACTTGTATTTTTCTTTTTTTTTTAAAGCCTCGCGTATGCTAATTTGAAAGCAATACTGATTTGGGGAAGTTTTAATTGGAACCCTGGGAAAGAAATAGTTATAAAGGCAAGGAGAGAAAATGATGACTGATACACTCAGATGCCTTTCCAGCAACAGATTTAGGTGCACGAGTGCTCTCACACCATCAGTCACTGCAGCTCCGTCTACTCCCGGGGGTAATTAAACGGAGTAGGTTTTTTTTTTCTTTCCTCAACACTTCAATTTATCCCTGAATAATTTGAATTTCCGCAGGAGTTCCACCTGTAGGACCTTAAAAACACAGTTCGAGTAAAATGAGCGTCACTAATCCCGACACTGAAGATCTGAAATCGGAGAAGACGACCTCGCTATCAGTTAGCAGGCTGACTGATGTGCCGTGCCAAATATTTCAGAACTGTTCCGTTAATGCGAGTGGCTCCACGGCTGCGCTCGCTCACAAAAATTAATGAACAGCTGCTGTTTGCTAAAGTGAATCTTCCAGATCATACGGTCCCATTGGCCCTCTGAATTCGTCAAGAATTTCCAAGCATCTGCCATTGTAATGCTGCTTGACCATCCTTTATTCGCCGTGGTCCGTACCACCGAGCGCCGGTGTTACCGCTGACCCCTCAGTGGTTTGCCAGCCGCTCTTGTGCGCGTAAACAGCGGGACAGATGGAGAATCTTTTCACTCGGTCGGTCAAAACAAACACCTGTCAGAAAGGAAAGTGAAGATAAGACATTGGATTTCCCAGAACTCCGCGTACGGTTCGCAGAAACCCGCCTCGCGGTTCAAGTCGCGCCCAAGAATGTTAACATCGACGCCACAAAATGAAAGTGTCCGTCCGCACACGCAGTAGGAGACGCGGGCCTCGCAGTTTGACGAGGTTGCAGATACATTTCACTCTCTACATGCAGTCCATGAAGGGGAGAGGGGGGGCAGTGTGGAAACGATCTCATCTGTCATCTGTGTGTGTGTGTGTGTGTGTGTGTGTGTGTGTGTGTGTGTGTGTGTGTAAATATTCCTATACACGAATGCATGCTACAGATTCTCCCCAATTTGAGATGTGACCTAAACAGTAGAGCTTATTCCACCTGCAAAGCCTGAAGCTACAACCGACTTCTCTTCCCCTCTTCTCCTCTCTGGAGGAGCTTTTCAAATGAAATAGAGCTGCTTGGTACTCTGAGAGAGAGAGTGAGAGCGCACTAATCAAAAACACATGGGTGGACCACACCTTCAGCAGTTTGACATACTGTGAATGACACGGTTGGATAATTCAAATTTCAAGAGATGAACCAATGCGAGAAGCATTCTGTTCTCTTCAGAAGGCCGGCGGTTGTGTTACCGGGGAACTTTAGGTCAGGTGGGCTTCTGAGAAAAAAAAAAAGTTTTGCCGACGCGTTACAGTTTGAGCAGAGCTGAATCGTCTCACTCGACAAAAAAGCTGTTCTATTTAGGCTCTCTAGACGGATTTTTAAATTTTTTTTCTTCTCAGGGCACATTAACTGCAAATCATTCATTTCTTGGCGCGCCTCTATTAATATTCACCAATTTGATTACGCCCCGGTGGATCTCTCACATCTTTTCACAAGCTGCTTTCAAGTTTTCGGGGGGATGTAGCATTGGTGCCACGGAGGTCCAGAGTTGTATAGAACAAAGCTGTAGCACACAGGCGATGACAAAAAGAGTTCAGAATAATAATCAATTAATTCATTATTATTTATAAAAATAATAATTCAAGTACTGGCAGTTCAGTTAATAATGGAAAGCTGTAATCCTTTGTTCCATCAGAGGAGTCTCACTCTTGCCTCTCATGAGCCTGAAGTTTGCAGAGGTTTTCAATGTTGAGCACCTAATTTATATACTCAGCCATGATTTCCTCCTGTTGCCGCCACAATGGTACACAGCAATTTCCAAAGCTATTTTTTTTCTTTACATTTAAAATTGGACTCCTTCGAAACTCCCACTTTGATGCCGTTTTTCACGTGAGGCAGCTTTGAAGCTCCATCTCCGGCTCCCTTGGCGCCCAAACAAAGCCACAAAGTCGCTCCTTGATGAATAAAATACAATAGCAGTGGAGGTGAACTCCGATACGCAGGGCAATCTTTAAACATTGGGCTTTCTTTTTTTTATTTACGCGATCCATCTCTGAGATTGGGCCGTAAAGATGACAGCTTAAAAGCCGCAACTTGTGTGGCTTCAGCTGGTGAGTCGCACACACAGAGATCCCTTGAACATAACAAAGCACCTTCGCGTATGTTGAGTTTAGTTTTATGCGTTCACGGAATAATCTGTTCAGTATTCCTTATTTAATACCTGTGGTCACCTCACCACAACAAAAATCACATTCAGAATGGGCATTGTTACGCACATGGCACAGCGGGGGTGACTTTATGATTTATTTAAAAGGGACAGTTGAAAATTGTCGTGGTGGAGAGGAGGGGATATTATATTTGATTTCATAACAAAAGCAAGACTCTCGCAAATCCCTACAAATAATTTCTTTTGACCCTCCCATGATTTAGAAATAAAGACTTCACTAGGCTCAATGCAATATCTCAAAATCTATTCACTCCACGCAAAAAACAAGATGGTGATGATGAAGTCTGAATTAGTAAACTGGTCCCAGGCTGCAGCTCTGTTGCTGCTGAGAGACTGAAGCACCACATTATTTTTTTACTGCACTCTACTGACTGGTAAGCTCTTTAGCACACAGCTAAACTGGCTTTTTAAAAAAATGTTATGCACAGTGACATTAGCAGTTGTTACTGCTGTTGCTGAATGAGTGAAAGAGGCGCATACACACATATCTGAATGAATGACCGACTCTGAAAGCCACAGTTATTGGCCGTGTCAGTGTCTCTTTGTCCAGCTGACAAGTCCAATGCGTCCTCATGAGAAAAACAACCAGAAAGGCCGACTTTGTAAACAGCTTATTCAACCCATGCGTTGTTTGGCTGGGAACTCTAGTGGCTGTTTTGATTATTACAGTAGCAAAGGAGGAAGTCAGGTGAAGTAGTATGAAGAGCAAAAACATTCTGCCTCGGGAAGAGGTCGGGGCGTGGATCGTTAGATAAAAGAAACAAGCGGCCTTCACCCAAGAGGCTGCTGTTCATGTCCAATGTGTGACCAAAAGTTAATGTTTTCCTTAACCTAACCAAGTAGTTTTAGTGGCTGAACCTAACAGAGTGGTTTTGCTGCCTAAACTAAACTGCGAAGGTAACCATTTTGCCAGCACTGGTACGCTGTTGGGAGTCATGAGGGAGTCACTGGAAATTGACCCGCTGGACAGTCAGGAGCACACTCAAAGAATCACATGAATACCAGAGCCGGGGCGAAAGGAGGTGGAGTGGGCTGACCATTAATCGTAAGGTCTGTGGTTCAATCGCTGCATCCCCTGGCAGCACGTCGAAGTATCCTTGGGCAATATAATGAACCCCAATTTGCTCCCAGTGGCTCTTTAATCCGTGTTTTTTCTCGTGATGAGCAGGTGGCGACAGGCACCCCTCCGACACCATGTGTGCGAAAGCTGACTTCTGTTGTAAAGCGCTTTGAGTGGTTGGTAAGACTAGAAAAGTGCTACATAAATACAGTCCATTTCAAAAGTATAATAAGCACAATATTCAAAAGCACAATACCTCAGAAATTGCAACATCATTTACATAAATACTGCATAGAGCACAGTTTCATAGGCTTCTAGATCTGAAATCTCTCTGCAATTTTTTAAACATTGGGAATTCTTGGGAAGTCGAATTCTTTTCGACTCTCTCCTGCCTTGGTCATTTCTTTGAGCTTGCTCTTGCTACCACTCTCAATTCATTTCCTGCTTTTTAACCAAACGCAGGAAAGACTGAATATTACGACGTCCATGAGCAATTTCTCAGCCTGCACGACAAACGCAGAGGCTGGCTAAATAATGGGAAGTGTTCCATCTTTAAACGAGCGAGAATGGGCTACAGATCTCATTATTGATTACAGCTTCTGCAGACATTGGGACTTTTCTCTCCCACTCGTTCTTTTCTCTGTTTCTTTAGAGGAACCTCTGACTTTAATTTTCCTTCACTACCACTCTGTCCCTTGTATGTCTCTCTCTAAAACCACTCTCCCTTCGGCTTCATTCCAAATCCTTCCTCCCTCTCTCCCTAGTTTGCCGGACTGTGATGCATGGCTGTCTGTGTTTTCCAAAAGTCCATTAGTCGCTGGCACTAGGCCGCCTCCTCTCCCACAGACAGAGATAAAGACGCAGAGCATGGCTGCCTGGTGAGCCGCATGAAAATGAGAGGATGGGGGGAGAGCGAGAGAGACTCAGGGAGACGGAGAGGGAGAGAGGGGAGGATGGATGAGAAAACACCTTGATACTGGCCAGAAGCCCGAGAGCAATCGGGTAGAGATGAGAATGGAGGGACGGGAAGCAGGAGGAAGAAAAGGGGATGATGACAACAAAAGAAGAAGAAACAAAACAGAGGAGAGTGAAATAACAAAGAGGCAAAAAAAATTAGAAAAAGACACAGAGAGTGAGTTTAGGGGAGACAAAAGAAGGCAGGGCAGGAAAAACGTAGCCGGAGCATACGGAGGAGGAGGAGGAAAGAATGAGAAATGGATCGGGCTCAGGGTTACGTGAGGATAAGAGGGACGGGTCAATTGTAACCAGATACACCGCCACCAGAGCCATTTACATCATGCTTTCTTTTTCTCCCTCTACCCCCTGCTTTGTCCCCCCCCTAATTTATCTACAATCCAGTAATTGAACTTGCAGCTTCCTCCTCAAAAACAAAACGCGAGGGAGTTACGGCGATTCATCCTCCACTTTTCTTCTTTTTTTTTCGTGCCCTTTTTATCTTGGAAATTAAGATGTTATCTAACGGTTAGCTCTGGGTCTCAGACATGGCTCGACATGACACGGACCAGGCGGAGGAAAAATGTGTTTAAAAAGTTCTTTTTTCCTCTCTCTCTCTCTCTCTCCCTCTCTCTCTCTCTCTCTCTCTCTCAGCGGGGGCATCGGGCCCTTTGATTAATACTGTTGTCTAACTTTAGCGACTTTGCTCTTTGTGATTCTATCGGCCTAATTGCGTTTGTAGTCTCTCCTCCACATCATCCGTGAGTGCATTTTAATCTCCTACATGCCTCTAAATGTACTAATGATGTGTATCTTTGTATCTCGGACTTCGGTAATAGACAAAAACAGGATCTCAGACAGTGATAAAAACTTTAATTTAATTGTCTTATTAAAAAAATAAAAAAAAGTGGATGAAACAATTACATGGCCGACAGCTGGTTTGGAATTGAGGTCTTCCTCCCAATTTAGGGTGTTGTCTATCTTCTAAAATCAGAACTGTGTTACGTATGTCCCTGGGTTGTGACTGCTGTTTTTTGTAAGCCATACGCTGCCACCTCTTTCGTCACCGGCTCATTAAGGTGAGTTCTCTCGTTAAGGGTGTGAAGGGTGAAAGATGTTATTAAGACCACAGAGCTCATTATCGGAGGTCTTTTACTCGAAAAGAGACGTAATCAGAGTACAACTTATGCTTCTAAACCATACTGAATGTCTGATGAATGAGCCAGACTGAGCCTCATCACTGCCGACCTGAAAAATAAAACCCAACTAAATCAAAATCACACACTTCCTCAGAGGAAAAACCTCACTATAAAATGTTTTAAATGTATGTATATCATCAATGTGTTCTTGTTTAAAAGAACTTTAGTTTGACGTGGTTTGCTAAAGCACAACACAAGGACAAACCCGAAAGCAGGCCTTTATGTTTGGCAAGAGGATTTTCTGAAGAGCTTGTCTGAGCTGCGCAGCGATGAATAAACTGTTTTTGTTCAGCACTAGATCAAGTAAAGAAAGTGAAAGTGGCTGGAAAGCTACGGCGGTTTTTCCTCTTTGTCTTTAAACTCGTCTCTACCAAGAACAAGAACAAATAAATTGGAAGACTGCTTGCTGCAGGGGCCGCAAATGTATATGTGCACCGATGTTGCAACCGACATGTCCATGAAGACATATTTACCATAAACTTTGTCATGTTGAAGTAGTATGGGACTCTCCTGATTCAGCTTATATAGCGTGTTTGCCTGTTGAAGTTTCAGGATTACACCCATCAACACTGAAGAGATGTTCTGGTGAAGAGAGCCCGACAGAGGACACTACTGACCACACCGAACAGAGGAGACTTTGAGCTGGAGATGGCAGTGATACTGTGCTTTTGTGACAGACAAATGTAGAACACGAGGAAATGTGAGGGAGGGCCTTTATCTCCCTGTGGACACTCGTGGGGAAGAGATCCAGCGTACCTGAGAGAACTGATGAACTGATAACTCTCACCTTTTGTTGGGTGGTTGGGAGGACCACACTGAGATAAGTATATGCATTGAATGGCGAAACAGCTCGTGAGAGAGACCGAACCGCTTTCGTCGGGAGGGTGCCGGTCGCAGCTTTGCCGGCAGTGAAGGCGGTTAAGTCAAGTAAAGCCGTGCCTGTGGTATCACCATTAGCTAGCGAGGGGAACCGGGGAGAATTAGTGCCTTCGCTGCGCCTCACGGGGCTGTTATCACTGTGACAACACACATCACCTCATGCCGTCACGCCGTCTCGAGCAGGCCGTCTGCTGCCACGCTGCCTTGCCATCCCAGCTGCAGGGAGTGTTGCTGTTGGCGCATCCTGGTACTACGGTAAACTCTATTTTCGCAGCTCTCGTCGCCAGACCAAGCGAGGGAAGTCAGTTATTTTGATGCTTAGTGTTTATGTTTCGTCCTGCTGAGTTTAATTGTCGTTGTTTACATGTGATTTAGACCTTAATAACCATCTTACAGTGTAAGATTCCCTGTCAAAGGAGCCCTGTGCCTCCCCCTATAGGCAGCAGTGACCCGCCTACAGTTCCGTGCGGTCCTTAATTATTGATGTGCATTCTGTGCCATTATTGTGGTTTGATTGCTTTACACTGGAGTACAGTGTTGGTGTGTAAAGTGTATCCTAATTCCCCGGCAGTGCTTTAAGGATGAAGGGTGATCATCTGGGCCTATTTGGGTCGACACCTGTGGGGGGCCCCTTTTGATTTAGGGTGTCTAGTTATAGTTTTAATTCATGTTTATCTTCAATAAAAGGATACATATTTATGCTATACATCTGGCTGTGTGGTGAATTTTGCTCTCGTCTCTTTCAGTGGACCGAAACGGGCAACTTATCTTAAAATCTCTAACTAAAGTTTGTTACGTGATCTTTTTCATGGTAAATCTTTGAAAAACACTGTAAAAGTTTTGATGTAGACTGATGACGGAACATTTCATATTTTGATGGGGGTCTGTAGGACGGTGATATAGGTTGTCCTACTGAGAATTGGATGATAATTAATGGTAACGTGAAATCCTAACCCTTCCTGGACGTTTGGATACTGTCGTCGCAGTGTTCATTTCAGTGTTGCACACTTTCCTTGCCTTTTTCTTCTTACTGTCTTTAGAAGCAGCCTCAAACCTGTATCTGTAGTCATTTCTCTTGATCTTTTGAACAAGTGCAATAGCAGCATGTCTCCGTAGCAGCATGCCATCCCATAATCTTCATTTATCTCAGTGAGACTACAGGCTAACAATAAGCGAAACGAGTGAGACTCTAATACGAAGTCTCCAGACGTCCCCTTTGTGTGCAGGCATGTCTTTTTACTTTGTGCAGGCAGTAGCATACGCATGCTCACACAAACAAATGCAACATACAAAGACCTCCACACACAGGCACTAAAGCATCGTGTTAATTGCCGCCTTCATCCGCCGACTCTCATTGATTTCCTTGTTTGCTGCCGTAATTATTACAGGCGCAACGGGTACGAAAAGGCAAGGAGAGAAAAACAGATATTGAGAGAGGCAGAGAGAGAAAAAAAAGGAAGAGGGAGTGAAAAAGGACAAAATTAAAAGTAAGAAGGTCGTGAAGGTGTTAGACGGATTCTTGAGTCGTGGCTCGCAGAGGAGAGAGAAGCAGATAAAAAGGCAATTAGGCTTCATTATTAGAGATGAGGAGATAAGGGAACACAGATGGAAACAAATAATAGAGATTTTGTTCATTACTCGTTCCATTTCTTTGTTCTCTTATTAAAGCAAACACTTATATCTCCTTCCCCCACTGCCCCCTCTTTCCTCCCTCACGTCCCTTCGTCAAATCTCAGGCAAACATGCCAGTTTTTTAATCAATCGGCACAATTGCCAAGGGCGTCTTCCATCTATCTTTCTGTCCCTGCACTTTTCTATCGTGCGTCTATCATTCCCTCATTCCAAATGTCTCTTTCAATCCTTCCGTCCCCTTTTCTGTAATACGAAGAGTAAATTCTCGCTCTTCCGCATTGCTCTTTTCATCTGCTCCCCCTGAATCTGAGTCACAACACAGAAACGCTGTCATCACACAGGCAGAGAATTGTAACAGCAGGGAAATATGTTTGCTGTTTGGGCTCGTTGTGTTGAATCCTAATGAGCTATCAGACTCTGCAGGAAAAGAGCTTTCTCTTATTCCTGTCAGGGTGATTTGCACTACTAGAAAATAGAAAATGAGAGAGCCCCAGCAGCCAAAAGGCCATTTTCTGGTCTTAGCAGAGGCTGGGTTATTACAGAGGATATTGCAGCAGTCATATCCCGGCACAGTGACAGATATATATCAAGGCAGCTTATGCCTCTGCAGAGATCTCATTCAAATCCAATAAAATACATGACAAACACATAAATAAGACATTCATTTTTAAAAATCTAATGAAAATGGGCTTTTCCCCGCCATTGCACCCTGACATTGCTTCGGCTTAGACGTCAAAATTCCCCCGGTTATCCCTGCTGACTCCAAGCGAACGAGCATGATCGGGACAAAAACAAACCATAAAGACGCGAGGAGGGAAGGGGCGAAGGCAGGGAATTAAAGAGGACGACCAACAGGAAGCGCGGGGAGGATCACGGGCGTTTTTCGCAAGCGCACGTCTGTGAGAGATACGAGTCGCGCAGCTTCAGGCTCTCTGAGACCTGAAAGCTTTTGTTCGTGAAAAGTCAACCGCGCTCTCTCAGACGGAGAGGGAGAGAGGAATCGCAAACACAGAGTCTGTGTCCTGTCACCCCAACACAGCTGGGCCACCCTGCTCGGTAACCTTGGCAACTCCCCGGCCAATGGCTGGTTGGCGGGAGGTCCTTAAAGAACTGTGACACTGACACACACACACACACACACACACACACACTCAGGGAGCACCACGGCCTACAGATCTGTTGTTGACTGCGATTCGAGAGGGTAAACAGGTGTGAGAGAGGCCTCTCCGAGTCGAGAGCGCACCGACACAATGCGCATACACAAACACACACACATACACACACACACACATCTGGGGTGGGGCTCATTGATATGCTCCGTTTAAACACCTGTTCTGTTCCCCTTCCACCCTTGCTTAACATTGCTGAGGGATGCAGATCTTTAGATGCATCTACGTGACTTCCCCTTCACCTGTGGTTTTCGGGGGTTTTTTTTGCGAGGACGGTGGTGAGACGACAGCCGGAGGGAAGAGAGAGGGATGGAGGAGAGGACAGAGAGAGGTAGGGAGAGGAGGAGGACGGAAGATGAAGAGGATGGGGTCTGCGGGCGCTCACCATCACTCTCCCACGCCGTCTTCCCGCAGCTCGCTCTCCCTCTCAGTTGTGTTTACTTCCAAACCGCTGCTCCATCCATTAATCTCCCTCTCCGCGCACCTCTGTTATCATTCTCACCCGTCTTCCCATTTCTCATCCTACTTTTCCTTGTTCTCCTATCTGCCTTCCTTTATCACCCTGACTACTTCCTGTATCAGCCATTCTTCTCCTTCCTTCCTTCCATCCATCCATCAATCCGCGGTCCACCCCCTCTTTATGTTTACTTCCATTTCTCTCATTTTAATATAATGATATAAGCTGCAAGTAATGAAGTTTTACTGTGAGGAATAAATATGACCGGGGCCACTTAACGCATCATTGTCATTGAAGGAGAGGCCTTGTTTATAGTCAGACGAACACTGCCTCCAAATCCTCTCGCCAATGTTCAACTGGCTCGGCTTTTTGCAATTCTTTTTTTTCTTTTTAGATGGCTTTTAGCCTGCCTGATTAATGCGCCCGAGAGTCCATTAAAGCAACGGGAAAATAAAGTTTATGTATTTGTAAAACATGGCGTTTTAATCCACCCACGCCGTCCGTCTCCGCTCGTTCTCCTCAACCTCCTCTCTTTGTCTCGCTCATCTTCCTCGTTCTCAATACCTCCATCTCATGTTCCGACATTTTAACTGCAATCCACGTCCCTGTCTGCCAATTCTCTCTGCTTCCGCATCCCTCCATCCTTCCCTCTCTCCGCACTCCATCTGCGGTAGCTCCCCAGTCTCCACCCCTCTTTTAGTTCCTGACTTCTCTCTTATCGCTCTCTTTCCACCTTCCTCAATCTCCCAATTTCCTCCTTCCTTCTCCCCGAGCACCCGTTCACTATCCATATCATCTCCCCCCTCCTCCCTTCATCTCTCCTCTGCTCCTCCTCTCAATCGTCCTCCTGAGTGCTGTGATGGCCTCTCGCAGGGGCTGAAGTATCCGAGCTGGCCTCGCTTGATTTACCATCGGCTCTATCTGTCGGAGGGATCGGCGTAATGTTTATCATCATCACCACAGTCGTTATGGCAAATTGGTGAACGCTTATAGGCTTACATTATACAGCTCCTTCCTTGCAGTCTCGAGATGTATGTAGCAGAGGTGAAGAAATGATGGTAATTTTTATCATAATTTCTGGAGTCATTATGCTAAATGGGCAGATGGCGATAGGGAGATATAAAGTGACGGGCTTGTTATGGGAACAGAGATAAGCATATGTAAGACAAGTTAAGAAATTTGCAATCACCAATAAAATAAGCAGTTTCAGAAAATTAACCAAAATCATATCGATTGAATATGGCGTGAATGAACTCTGTGTTCTCTGATTGATCGGTGTGACCTTATCACCAGACGCAGGTCAGATCCATCGAAAACACATTTGAAATTCAAATCCCAGAAATGTCTTCTTTTTTTTTTTTTTTTTGGTTGGAAAAGGCAGTTTTTATAAATGGCAGCGGAAATGCTGAAAGCGCTCCGGCTGAGGTAAATGTCCTCGATACAGTATAATCTGAATATGTACATATGTATGAGGCATTTAAGTTCAAACACACGGTCTCTGCCACACCAGCCGGCCCCCTTTTTTCTCCCCTGCCCCCCTCACCCTCGATTGGCAGTTAGATCCGTGCATGGATGAAACTCGGAATGCTCCACATTTTGCCAAAGGGCCTAACCATCCTGTTCAAAAGTTCTTCAGTTCAAGGTTTCGGCTGGGAGGACAGTGAATTCACGCCTGCCATATTTAGCCATCAAAGTGTTACGTGTCTTTGTTGAAGAACGTGACCTCTATCTTGCTTTTTCTACCCCCAGCCTTGATTTCGGTTAATGTTGCAATGAAGGTTCTTTTTTTTTCCTTTGAGGAGCTGCCATCAAGATGAGCGTTGTTGGGGGGGGTTAAGATAATATATGGTGTGCAAGGACGTGTGGGAGAAGACACATTTTCTAAAGTGGGAGCCTTCCCATAGTGCGGCACACAGACAGAAAATCATTCAAACTGGCAATCCACTCAACTCTAAAATCACTCAGCAGTCATCAGAGACTCTCGAGGCCTGACAGAGAGTAGCTGTCATATATCCACACGGGGACACTTGCATCAACCGAGTCAGGTGCGCGCGTGTGTGTGTGTGTGTTGAGACATGCAAATGTGAAGGTTTTAGTGGTCTGTGTGTTTAACTGTGTGAGTGTTATATACCGCACGGCGATATATATATACGTGCATGCTGTGCAGTGTTAGGCCTTAAAAGCCACTCCAAACATTTCCATTTCCTTCATATGTCACGTTCTCCTGTGACATCGGCTGGAATCAATGGGGGAGAAAAAAAAAAGAAAAATATCATCACATTATAAGAACACTTTAAAATGGACACGTAGCGACACACATATCTGTATAATGCACACGGACTAAAGTGGCATAGTGCTGGATGCTGCAGGGCTGGCTGGTCTGCAAAGGCAGCGTATTCTTATGTCATTTCCCCTTTTTATGACAAAATATATGATGCCTCGTATTATTCGCACAACTCACCTCTCGCGGTCTGTGTCAGTGATTTACAAGCTCCAGTCAAGGGGCACAGGTTGTGTAATTAAGACAGTTATGTAATTGACACTTCATTTTGGTCATTACTTCCATAAGTCAGCACAACAACAGTCAAATGCTGAGTTGTCAGGAGCTGTTCAGCTAAAAGGCCTAACATCATTACACACACACAGACACACACACACACACGAGAAGGGGGCCGGGAGGAAATATACTTTCTCTTCCCTCTTGAGGCCGCGCGAGAATAAATAGACACCAAATTTACGCGTCCCCTCAAACTGTGACGCCGTTCTGTCAGACGTAGATATACTGCACCCTCGTCTTTGATATATATGTGACACCAAGTTAATGAGATATCAAGTCTGAGGTGCAACACCTCTTAGTTTATTGAACGCCTTGATCATTGACCGAAATGGGAGAGAAACGTATATTACCCGGTGACAGGGCTCAATCTGCAGCACTTTTTCTGGACTCGCGGTGTTTACACATGTGTGTGCGTCGAGCAAATTCATTGTTAAATGTGTATAAAGCGGAACTGCTTCCGGACAAGAGAATATGTGTTTGTGTGTGAATGTGTGTGTTTCAACATGTACATGGAGGCGTGTGTGTGTGTGTGTACATTTGTGTGCGCGACTGATACCAGAGACAGCTCAGACACTGACCCGTTCTGACATATAATAATATTCTGCTGCAGGGAATCGAAAGTGAAAAGGGAGAAAATCCATAGTGCACAGGAGACAACGGTGACAGAGAGGAGTAAGAGGTTTATTGTGAAAGAGAAAAGGCCTGAGAGGGAGAGGGAGAGGGAGAGAGGAAGCTGCAGGAAGAAGAAAAAAAGGAGAGAGAGAGCACGACACTGAGGGGGAAAATATATCAAGTTCTTAACCTCACAGGAACCAAATCTAGCAGAGGGACCGGATTGAAGAAGACAAACACATCCAAATAAATCAAACGGAGACAGAGAATAAAAGATGCCTGAGTCTGACTGACTCACGGGCTTCTGTTAATAACATCATGGCCTTCCGAATAGCCTCCGGCTTGAAAATACCGTTCTAGGTACTGTTCTCTGACCTCCAAATATATCTGAAAGACTCCACTTTGAAGGAATCGTCGAGGTGATTGTTTCCTCACCGTTAGAGAGTACGGCAAAGTCGGGCTTTTTAATACAGTAAAACTCCTTTTTAGGAAACGTTGTGAACAGCAACTGAGAACAAGAGATCATTTAGCCTTCTGACACCTCCGTGTTCCTTTCAGAGAAAAGAGAAAAGCTCCAAGGTAAAATTAACATTGTAATCGTCTCTCTGAGAGGAAGATTAATCTTAGGCACAAAGTACTAAAAATGTAGAGGATAGAACCTGTGTTTAACCGAGTACACTCAAATTAAATGTGCGTTAAGGTTTTATGATTGTGATTTTGTGTTTAGGGATCATCAAATTAAAATAATCCGAGCTACACTGGAAGTTTGAATATACAATCAAACACGGCAACGGGGTCACTGCAGCAGACAGAAAACATCAGCATGTGTCGGTGCAGCTGAGAGAGAGAAGGGGACGGCATTAGTGCACCACTAGAGTGCACCCTGTAGCCTTTAACACGATGTAGACGAACAACGAGGCTGACGGAGAGACAAGAGGGGTGTCTAGAGAGAGGGGAGCATATACAGAGAGGCGGAAGATTATAGAGAGGAGGTTAAAGTTAGGGACGCACGGAGAGGCAGCGGTGCAGCGAAAGAGGTGCAACAGCAAGATACCAGAAAGGGCAGAGTAAAGTAAAGAGAGAGGAGAGGAAAAACGAGAGCAAACGTCGAATCGAGAGAGGAGAGAGAGAAGAGGAGGTCTGCGTCATTCTTGCCGTCTCTGTCATCGCGCAGTGCCTTCCTGCCACCGCTGTCGTGCTGAATTTATCCGTGAACACCAGATCCTCCTCTCTCTCCCTCCACCCTGCTTATAACCAGCCCCTTCATCCACTTCTGTCTCCTGTCACTCCTGCCTTCTCACACCCTGCTGTTACAGAAAACCGACACTCTCCCGTCGCAGAGCGTTCAGTCTCAGTAGCTTAAAGAACCACATTCCTTTGCACGCTGCCTCTGGTTTCGCTAGTAACACATTGAATGCAACGTAGCCATAGGATGACTGTTGTTCTAGTCCAACAACGCTGCCACTATCACTAATAGGATCATTATTCCTGCTGACACTTAAGGATACACTCTGATCACCGTCCTCGCGTACGTTAACTGCGTATTTCATCAGGTCATCCTCTATCTGGCCCGAAGCTGCAACGACCATGTAAGCGGACTAGCGAAGAGGGGAATGGGGCTTAAAATTTACACAGCGTTCTGTCTGTCAGTGTCTCTGGCGATGCACTTATTATGCAACTTCTTTCTGAACGGTTGGTTCCACATCACACAAACGTTTGGTGTAGTGTAGTGCTGTAGTGACACTGCAGTCCTTCCAGCTGCCGTTCCGTAGCGGTGATGTGATGCCGATGTCCACGCAGGGGTGTAACTGATTTTCCCCATCACTTCCCGTAGCCAATCAGTGGGAAACAGTTTGACTGGTCTTGTTGGCACAGCCAGATAATCATGACTTGTCTTTTCCACGCTTTCTGGGCACCAAATACCCGCATCCACTGAGGTGGCAGAGATCATAACAAAACACTAGTGCTATCTCGTATACTGCAGCAATAACACATTCTAACATGGGTTTGGAAATGGGCAGCCTATCTAGCATTATCGAAGGATGCTGAAACACTGTGCTAGTCCATGATAATGACCTGGCTCCATGCTCACACAGTGCCTCACTTTTTTTTAAGTCTTCAAACGGTTTTGAAACTACTTTAGTACATTTGAGGGCAATTTTGTCACGCACAATGGGTCAGTATGTCTACACATTTCTACTTTAAGCCTCAAAGTGGCTACACTTTAGATTCATTTCACAGATACTTAAAGCCTTTATTTACACCTTTTGGAACCTCAAAGCAGAACAAACACATTTTGTGATGCAGCTTTTAGCCGTTATGCTCTGTGACTCCCACTCCCGTGAGTGTCTGGGAGAAGTTGGACATATTGATATTTTTAAACGTATACTAAACATAAAAGATCTTTTCAGCCTGGCTTTCATGTGTTTTTAGCCAAAAAACAAAAAACAGCACATATTCACATTTGTTGTTGCACAGCGACCTCTAGTGGCTGTAGTAATTATTACAGCTGCAAAGGAGAAAGTCAGGTTGGAGATGGGATGGCTGGGTTATAGGAGAATAGGACTTTCATTCATCATGTAAATAATGTATGTAGTGGAGGTGACTTAGGTAACACAGGTACAAAAAAAATAATGTAGTGACTGTAACCAAGTCACACTGTATTACTTAGCTATTTATTTATCAATATTTTGTTTTGTCATCATTTTACTTTGGGTCATTATCATTTATTTTATTCTATTGCATTTTATCTTAAAATCATTTTGATGTGTGGTCTTCATAATTTCATTTTTATTTTCATCTTTATTGTTGGCATTAACTTTTTATTATTTTAACTACACATCTTTTATTGCTCTCTTATTCAATAATTGTAGTTTTTATCACTTTGCAAGCACTTTGAATTGCATTAGAGTTGTTTGAAAGGGACTATATAAATTCATTTTGATTAATTTACTGATTGTTTGGTACTATCAACAGTTTTAACTTGATGCTACTCTTGTTAATGTGAATTTTATATATCATTTACATTTAATATAAACAGGATTTGTATGTATTCAGTATCCATTGTGTAAATGAATGACGACGTACATTTTGCATGCTAATTCGATCATACCAGAGGCTAACGTGTGTGTGTTCAGTCAAGTCGAGGATACAGATGTTTTGCCTTAACACACACACATACACTGTTCAGAGATTAAAGACTTACCGACTGACTGATTATGGTCACATTACTAATTAGTTATACGTGCTCAATAAACACCTCTGCCAACAAGCGATGTGTTGTGTTAATAGTTGTGTGCTTAGATGCCGTTATGTGCTGTGTTTATCTCATCATTTTCAAAACGCCGCCCGCCACTTTAATCACTCCTCCCCAACACTTCCAACGCTGGCTACAGTTCAAGACTAATATATTCAGGAGGGGGGGAGGAGGGATGAAGCGAGACCCTCCACTGGGTGAGAGAACGGGCGATGCAAACAGAAAATGTGGATGCATGCAAATGAGATGCAAGAAGTCAGGTATTTATGATGCTGGGTAATCACTGAGGGAATTAAGTATTTAACCATGCGTGCGCTATCTGTGTATCATTAACATCGTTTGGATAGATTTATCCTCTATCAACACAGACCGTGTAGCATCCGCTGTATGTGGAATCTGGACTGACACTGAGCTGTGTGCAATAAGGACGTACTGTACAGCATAAAAATGTAAGAACATGCAATATGAACGATGGCTTGTATTGTTAGAGAAACTCCTGATTAAAAATTAAATTGATTTAAGCTAATAAAAGAAAGAAGAATCTCTTGTCAAACGTGTATTTTACTCTTTTGGAATGTAACAGGAACAAATGCATTGAGAACTGAAGAAATAAATGCCCGGGGTGTTTTTATGTGAGGAGACATTTTGGTTCTCATCCCAACTGGTATCATTACATCAAATATAATGGCTATATTGCCCCTCTGTGCAAAGCAATGTGATGTTATTTACCAGCTGCCTATATTATTCAGTGACAACAGCACTTGTGGCTTTGTCACATGACTCATTTTGTGATTGGCTTGGACATTTAGCATAATGCTGGGCAGCGATGCTCTCAAGTGAAATTGCTCTTTGGGAGAGCGTGGGTTGCGGGGTGAATCCTGCTTTGTGATCAAACCACAAGATGCATTCAGGTTTTCAGGGCTGATGTCACCTTAAACTATCACATAATGTTTATGTCAAGCAAACAGTGAACCTCAGTGTCTTTGAGGATATAAAGTAGCTCATTCGACAGTTATGATTCTTATTTTCAGGTGATTATGCATTCATGAACACATCATGAATACTATATTCCATTTTTGCCGATATATCAAAAGACTCAGTACAAGTTAGATTCAAAACTGTACGTCAGCGAGGTGAAAACCTCAGGGATTTATACAATTTTGTCATATAACAACATAACCGATACCAAAGTGTTCTCAAAAATGACAAGGGTCAAATGTCGGCCAATGATGGCCTGAATGTGAATGCTTTGCACTCTGTAAAGAATAATTACTATTGATGTTGCAGCCATTCTGCACCTGATCCCCCATCTTCAAAACCCATCACAGTAGTCCATTTGACCACAGTGTTTTAACATGTGTGAGTCTGTGACAAACAGGTTAATTGAAAACATAAAGATCTACCTTGCGGATGCCTTCTTTGGACTCCTCAACGTTATTTTCTCCTCCCCCGGTTCGATTGATCATGCGCCACATCTGGGAGTACATGGGATCTCTCTCGAAAGGGTTCATGGCCTTGGAGCGCACCTGATCGTAGACCGCTGAGTCCAACACTGTACCATAAGGCAGCTCTGTCTGCTTCGACAGGTCCTGGAGAGACCTGGAGAGAGAGAGAAGGGGCGAAAAGAGTTAGTACGAGGCTCGTTGCCAGCCAGCCAGCCATTCCTTGTAAGCACCATGCTGACGCTTCACATTACGCATGGAGCTCAGTTCGTCCCTTGGGTATTATTGTGGTGACACTGCTGCCATCTTTCAGCTGGTCTTTGGTGGTTGTGGTCGTAGTAATGCCCTCTTTTCAAGTGGTGAAAAGAGAGAAAGAGTTAGTTTCCACATGACTACTAAGACTACTTGTCATGTAGACTGTGGAAGCTTTAAGGGTACTTGGTGTGAAATCCAGGGAGGTGAGAGTGCCATTGCACTAGCTAGCCTGACAGCCGCCACCAAGTTGACACCAATTAAAGGTAGGTTAGCTGACAGCTACTGGCGGCTTCATCTTTCTGGCCTAATGGTGTGAATTCGTGGCCTTGACCCAAGGCTTCATCTGACAGGTGAGAGGTTTGCATACTGACTGTGAAGGAAAAAAAATAATAATTCAGACAGTTCTTTGTAAAGTGTTTAGTGTGCATGTTCTTACTATAGCGACTCTCAATTATCTTTAACCAATATAACGTTAGTTAAGCCACTGACGGGTGAACAGGTAAACCTGTTCAGGCACGCGTTCTGGGCTCGAACCAATCGGCGATTGATTCATTCACACCTCAGCTATACATATGCTCACCATAACACTGTCCACATTTAAACAAAAAGAGATGTTTTCATTCATGAAGTTCAATTTAAAGCATGCAGATATGCTAAGACGCTAACGCGGTCAAAAAACATCGATGACAAACCTGCATCTGATAATCACCTTGTAGTTTTTAAGGACAAAATAAAAGCAAAAAAAACAACCCAAAAACAACATAATGGCTCTAACCAATATTGTGATGTCAATAAGCACAATATTCAGCACTAAAACAAACAAAAAAACAAAAAACTGTTGGCACGGAGCTGACAGAGCAGGGGACATGAATGCTCAAGCCCTTGTCTTGGTAAGTTCTGCTGATAGCTGACCAAGTCTGGAGTATACATGAAGTATTCATGAAGTTACTCGGTGCAAAAACACCAGTTCTTTCCTCCCAAAAATGACTGATTTCAATGTGAAGTCTCCAGGGGCCACCAGGGGAAGCTGGCAGCAACATGTAATCGACATGGAATGGAAAGAGAAAAACGGGGTTCTGACCAGGACCAACAAGTGTGAGAGAAACTGGCGGTGGAGAGCCGGTCAGCAGCCCTCAGTCCGTTCGCAGCGCGGAGAGATGGCTTTGTTAGCTGCCCACGGCTGATAACTAGAATTATACCGAGAAAAAGGACGACGCTAACAACAAAATTGAAAATGGGAAAAAAGCACAAGTCAGTCTGTCTTGTGATTTTTCCTCTCTCTCTATCTCTCTCTCTCTTCTGTTCTCTCTCGCTCCAGCCCTCACCCATAAATTGCCACCTCTGGGGGAATACACAAGCTATTGTTAATTATAACGCAACAGTGCTCGGGTTTGCCTCTCAAAGAGTTTGGCCGCTGAGAAATGTAATGGAGAACCATTACAGGAACTAATTACTGTTTGTTTGTTAAATGGCTGCTGCATACCACCCATGGATTTGAGAGACACACATTTGTGAAACAAAAACATGCACGCGGAAACACTCAACATGTCCTGCTTAATGAAGAACAACAAGTGTACAGTATCTTACTTCATTAATTCAGCTGTAATACTTCCACCCACAGAGCAGATTTAACAATGGGCACACATGTGAGTAGGTGCCGCTCGCTTTTTATTACAAGGCTCCGGCGCGGGACACACTCGTGCACGCCAACACGCACGCACGCAGGCACGCACGCGCACGCACACACACACACACACACACACACACACACACACACACACACACACACACACACACGAGAA
>CAEMYA010000181.1:1984979-2074859 GCA_903131615.1 Diplodus sargus | reverse complement strand
TAAAAAAAAACAGGCTTCCCAAGATGGACATGCTCGCTTTATTTTAGAAGAACATGACTGAGAATCCATTCAAAGGACCTGAAGCTGCTTGCAGCCTACGTACAAATACACAGAACTCACATTCAACTAAACAGCGACCTTGCCTTCCTGAAAAGAACATGCTTTCAGAAATACGATAGGCTGTGACTAAAAGGTGATCAGGTCAGCTGCTCAGCACAGATAATAAGGTAACTGCTCTTCTGTATGAGTCCTCTCAGTAAAGCCACCCGGTGTAGGTAACTGTACAGAGACTGCTCACTGTAGGACTTAGAATAAAGGCGCCACTCTTCAAGGCGCTCATCAAGGCACCTTTCAAGTCTTCCAACGGTTGCAATCCTGATAAAAATCAAAAGGTAAGTGAGTGCATGCGTGCATCCGTCTGCATGTGTGTATGTTCATGAATTCCAGAGGAGGTGTAGCTAGCATGAAGCAGCTATTTTGTGGATGCGAGCTCTGCGGCTTCAAAGGCACCCTGTTGTGTCCCTTTTCGATATAGCCCTCCATTTTTACCACCACGCGTCTCCTCGCCTCCCCTCTCATTCTGCGCCGTGTTCCCCCGTAGCTGCGGGGCAAAAAAGCATTCCTCTATTTCTTCCTGCTCCTCTCAAAATGGGATTCCAAATCAATATTACATGTCCTCGTTTGCAGCTGAAAGTTTGCAGATCAATTTGCCGTGTTTAATATTTTATGTATTTTTCTCAACTTCCAGGTCCCCGTTGGACCGGCTGCTGGCCACCCCACTGGTGAGAAGAACCTAATTGCTGGCTTATTTTCTGTACACTTTCTGTGATTGACTGAGAGACTGGGTTTCTGGATGCTCAGCTGGCTCGCTCGGCTATGAGACTGACTGACTGACTGACTGATTGACCAGCCGCAGTACGTTGCCAGCCTCTGAGCCGGCTGACAGACCTTCTTTTTCTCGTGTGGTGATGGTTCTGCTATTTCTACTCCTCCAGCTCTGCCATCCTATTTTCTGATGGACTGAACAGATGGACAATGATCTTTTCAGAGGATTTTTTTTTTTTTTTTCAGTTCTGTTTATTTCTTCTGAGAGTCCTTTTAAAAAACAATAATTAGATGATCTGATTTGAGTCATCCATGGAAGCATGTCGCAAAGCCTTTTATTAAGCATTTTGAATAACGCTGTGTTTGACATTAGTATACAGTTTGCATAAAATCTGAGAGCAGCCCTGCCGTGCTGTAAAAGCCCACAGTCTCCCACTCTTGACTGCTGAGTGGTTTGGCTGGTAAAAACAGGTAATGGATGGACTAATGGACTCAAACATGATTACATTGACTAAAATCTTACTGTATATGTACTACAATTATTTTCTGATTGAATAAATGAATTGAAAATAAAAACTGAAATACTTTCAATTCTCTTGTAAGTAACTGATCTTTCTGGTTGGGAGTGAAATGTAATAATGTACAGGAGAAGGCAAATTCATTCAGAATAATTCCTCAGCACACTTTCGCACAAACACACACGCACACAGTACACCCCCATATAGTTTGTGCGTAGTTATGCGTTCATGACAAATCTGCTCATTTAGGAGGCTGCCGAAATATCTAACAAGAACATCAAGTCCTCAGATTTATGAGAGCACCAGACGAAACCCTCATCTCTCAGTCTTAGGACAAACTAATCAAAGAGGAAATTTGATTGGGCAAAAATGTCCTTGATCCTGTGTGTATGCGTGCAGTAAATCCGATGGGGTGATTCCAGGGCTAGGACATTTTGTCCACTAAGTGTCACGGGGCGCGATGCAGAGCCTTCGCAGCGGTGCTTGTGAGACATTTCTTATCAAACTGCCCCCCCTAGTTCGATGTTTTCTATTGAGCCACGACATGTGGATGAATCACAAGTTCGACTTTGAGTCGAGTGTGGACTTGGTTGACAGAGTGTTGAAGGCGTCCTTCAGCAGATGACGAGGTGTTTTGAAACTTTTAGGCAATCGGAGGACAAGACATGACTTTTTAATCATACTTTGAGGAATTAAGCATATCAATTTAATCGACCAATTTTTGCGATCATTGTGTTGCATTTGTGGTCTTTCACTGTGTTCTTCATCATAATGTGTGGATCACTGGCACTTTGGGGAGGAAAAAGAAAGAGTGTGGCAACAAACTGATACATATTGTGTTTTCTCTTGTTTTTATATTGATCTTATGCAAATAATGCTAAAATAAATAAATACATGCTACTAACAATGATTCAATGATAACAATGATTTTAGTCAAATTGTCTACAGAATATTTGACCCTTGTTTCTTTAAAATACATTTGCTGTTTCTAAATATTTCGGTTTTTACTCTAAGGAATTGTATAACAGTGATGAAGTTCGTCCGTCAATAGATGTGACAATTCAATCCGCTCACATGACACCTTTGGAGGTGTCTTGCACGAGCATTACAAAGCCTGAAAGCCTCACGTAACTGTTGGCTGTTGGCGCCTGTTCAGTTTAAAAGAGCAGACTTTTTGTGTCTGTGGAGGTTTATCTTCCCCTCTCAGGTAAACACTGCACAAAGGAAGATGTGTCTGGCCAAATTGGTGTTGAGGAGCAGCACTGATATTGTGCACGACATATAGACAACAGCCTCTATACTCCTCATTTTATGCTGTCAGCGTAAACAAGCTCCTTCAGTCACCGGTGCCGTCCTGTATATTGCGCTGAAATGCGGTGAGAGGTGCTTGCGGCGTCCACTTGTGCAGACTTGTGACTGTAATCTCCTCCCACAGCACGACAGCAGCAACACGTTTGAATAATCGATCTCTCTTTCTGCTTTTCCTTTCTCCCACTTCAGACAGTGAGCGGAGCTCACAGCGTCTGTCCACAGGATTCTGGATCCACTTCTATCAAATGCACCAATCGCTTTATTAAAATGTACAATCCTGCTGCCAACCACTCTGAGGCTTCTCTTCGAAAAGTTACATCATCACTCTCACTCATTCTTGGATGAAAGAGGACAGGAGCAGTTCATTAGAGCTTTATAAATGAGGAAAGAAGAGTTGGAATATGTTCAGCTGATGTCAGCTCCCAGTTGGAAAACGCTGCAATCTTGCAACAAAATGATGTAACTTTTTTTTTTTCCTACTACAATTTGAACAATTTTATTCGCTCATAGCCTTCAAAGGTGTCTAGCTGAAGGACATTTTGGCTGGAAAGTACAGTAGACTGACAACAAACAGGCATGTGAGGATCCACTCACAGGTTGATCTCTGTGAGCAGCAGCCGAACACCACAGCTGGCATCACATGTTAACACACTATGAACAAATCAGGAGTGGAAATCAATAGTGTCAGGATCTTCTTCAAGTCGGATGAAGACCCTGATGAAGATGCGCATGGCATTGAAAAGTTAGTCAAAGTTTGCAGCTCTATTTCTGTGCGCTCCAGTGTACTTTGGACAGTATTCATGAAGTTTTCAAACTTATCCTTTATCTATCCATTCTCTTTTGACAAAGAGAAGAAAAAAATTTCTCAAAATCCAGGTAACATTTTAAAAGTTAAATCAGAAAATGACTCATAAACTGGAAATGCAGCTCTATAAATCGACCAAATCGCCACGATGTTGCTATGACAACAACGGTCAATCTGGGGTCGACAACTGGCCTTTGATTTTTTTGCTCTGCAGTCCGACCTATCTGATGTTTCTGCTGCGCTTACGATATGTGCTGCGTTCATTTGCCGGTGTCTCTGATACAACAAATTCGACCCAACAGTGACATCTCACCAGCTGTCAGACTAATTGCTCGCTTTGGTTAAACTCCAGCTGTCATTTTCTCTAGTCTGTGGCCCCGACAGGTCAAACAAAGTGCTGTATTTATATGAAAGCAACACATAGGCATTTTTCGATGACTGATATACATATAAATATAAAGTAGCATATAAACATATAAAGTAGCTTCGCGATTGCTTCTGTAGGAACTGGAGTTGGATGAAGTGGAATATCAATTATAAGCCATGGAGGGGAGCCTTCCTTTGGCAGGGCCTGCTGTGCATCGGTGTACCTGACATTGTGTAATGATTATTATACTTGCACACCTTTTCCAATTAAAACCTGGTAAGGAGATTCGTTATCCTCTTAGTCACAGCGATCGTCCTCGTGTGAGGTTTTAACAGCGGTACCACACACGAGGTATCACAGCTGTGGTTGACCACACTGGCTTCTTCAAAGTAAGAAAATCCTGCTGTATCCCAGGAGGCTCAGACAAGCGATGCACGTGCCGCTAAAGTCAGGCGTTGTTCAGTTAACGCTGAATTTACATTTCCTGAGATATTGTTCCCTGTCATGTCATGTTGTTCTTCATGCGTAATATTGCACATTTTTTTAAAATTTCGTAACTCGTTGATCCACACGAGAGCTGTTACTGACAGCCACTGACTGTGAGCTGTAATAAAATTAGAAGAGTAAAAGAAAAAAAAAAGCCTATAAAGGCGGTTTCATACTGGCGACAAAAGCAGTGGTGGATGACAGAGGCAGCACCGGTGAGATTCTTTCATTCGTCTTCTGCTGAATGCAAACTGCTTTCCTTCATCGGCAGCCTTCTACTGACACATTGGATTTGATTTTAATGTCCAAATTCACGCATTTGACGGAGAGTTTTACATCAGAATCAGAAAGTCTTTAATTACATTATTCACCATTCACACTTACCCGCGTGTACATACCAAGAGGGACCAGCAAACAGCTTTCCATGGTCATCAGAATACCAACATGTTGTGCTTTCACTTGTCTTTGTGCTGTCAGAAGAAAAGAGTCCTACGCGCTCGTACACCGAGGACCTTTGAATCTCCCATTACCGTCGAACAGAAAACATAAGCCCCTCTGAATCATCATGACAAGTTTCAGACTCTCTTCTGCTGTCGGAATAATCTCACATAATGTACTTTGCCAATCACGCAGTTTATAAGAACAGCAAGTCTTTTTTTCTAAAACACTGAAGACGGCTTTTCATGTCACAGAGTTCTGCAAAGATGATTTCTTATTATTTTTCTCTCAAAGCTTCAAAACAAGATAAAGACGTCTCTCAAACTCAAGACAGGAAGCCGTTCGAAAGAAGCAACAGCACCTCGTTAAAGAAACCACTTCTTCATTATCAAAGCCCCGAAAGGTTCCATCAAACATTACAGACAAACATCATCACTCACGCTCCATGACTCGATCACATGTTGTGCTACTTTGACAACTTTGAGTGACGGAGGCAGAAAGAAAATAGACGGAATACGGAAAACTTTAACGTCGTTCTGGTGAAGCCACATCAGGTTGAGAAAAACAAGTTTTCATTTTCCAATCGAAAATCAAAACAGGAGCTCGTTATCTGTGTTTTGGCAAATGCATTAATCTCTGGTATCAGCAATTACGAGTGTAATGTAATTAACACTTTCCAGCATCTCCAGGCAACATAATATGCTTGATTATGATAAAGTGTTTATGCATGGCGCTGATTATATGACACTGTTTGCGATAAGCAGGTTTCTGAACTCATTCAAGCTCCCAAGTTTTGGAGAATAAATAGAAATTTCTCATCCCAGGTTGGTGGTTTGGTTTTGGAAAAGATGGATGAATCTGTTTTTACACTGGACAAACAACCAGGACTTCTGTGTGCTCAGGACATAGAGATGCTAAAAGGTACTTTCTACATCTGGATGAGACTCAGAGTAACGTGGCAAAAAATGCCCGTACATGTATTTGATGCCCTGCCAATGAGACGCGGCTGGTAATACATGAGTACCGATGACTTTTACATTTTAGGACTCAGGGTACCAAAGAATCTTTGAGTTTTGACTGTAATGGAAACAGTCTTGATTATCTGACGATCAAAGAACTTTGGTTGGTCAAACTGTAGGCCATAGTTTGTTTGACTCTGCAAATTCAGAAGCATCACAAAGGCAACGAAACAACAAAGCCAAACACCTGCATTTGGCAAAATCCCAGCAGCCATACAGTATGTCTACACCCGCTTGTTCATTTGTTTTGAGTGAAATAACAGGGCCGGCTGGAAACAGGGATGAGAAAATAAGTCAGACGCGGGAGCCGTTCTATCCAGCAGGTTTTGGCGCACTACATTATTTTATAAGCCAACTCATCTGCATCAAACACATTCACCATGTTCCTCTGCCTGTCTGCCCCTCTCACTTTGCCTCCTTGCCTCTCTGCACCTCTCACTTCTCTCCTCCACTCCTCTTCCTCCCCCTCCCTCCATCCTTGTTGACATGCTGCAGTTAAAGGTAGCTCCAGACGAGTGCAGCTTTGAAACCAGCCGAGCGGTTGGCACATCCAGGAGGGGTTTTTATATGTATGTGGATTTCTTGTAAAGCTTCAAATCTCCACCACTGAGCAGGCCCATCCACTGCCTCAGATTATACCCCTCTGCCGCCTGATGACTTGCAGGAATCGTTTTTTTTTTTTACCATCCATTTCTTCTCCAGCACCTCAATCACCCTCGACCGATGGTGTCCAAGTGATTATAAACAACATGGGGAAGACGCATTAAGGCGTTGGGGCCAGGGTGGAGGCGGAAGAAAAAGTGAGAGAATGGGAGATGGGATGCGGAGGGTGACAGAATGCACGCACCCCTCCCTCCAGCACCTCTCCTGCCTTCTTGCTCTTCAATCTCTCCTTTGTACATGTGCCACCTCTAATGCCCCTGGCTATCAGCCAAAGCGAGGAGGGATTTTCCATGTGGTTAGCAGTTTTTTTTCAAGCCAGCTCGGGCCATTATGAGGATGCAGCAGGCCCGTAATGTGGCGGATTTGGAGCTGAGATGCGTGAGGTTTACGAATCGGGAGATGGGCCCTAATGGTATCTCCCTTCCCAGCATGCTGTCCAATTGCCTATAAGAAACCTCAGACTATCATCAAAACATGATGGAATGCGGTTCTGACAAACAGCCGCGTGGTAAACAAACAACGTATGGAAGATTTATGTCGGGAAGATGGAATTAAGTGTGGCGGCAAAAGGGTAATGGGGAAATGTAACGGCGCACTAATGTTCACATTTCCCCATTCAGGTTTTGTTTGCTAACATTTCTCAACATTTAATATTCATTAGACAGTTAATTATATACTCTACAATATATAGTCTACCTACTCTGAAAGTCGATGGGAGTTTTGTATTATGATCATGTGAAAGTTAGTCCTCAGCTAATTGCATCTATCCCTCCAACTGCAAGAGGACCTTGATAAAGTTCGACTAATTGTTTCATGAATGTCATCCAAAATTTTGATTGTGACAGGAGACATCTTGATTACACTCAGCCTAACAAATTGCAATCAGTAACTTGGCAACCAGATTTCAGATCAACTCGTCTCAGGCTATTTATTTATTTATTTATTTCATTTTTACATATTGATTTTTTTTTCAGGCGTACGCAGCACTTACGTTTCCCGCGCGTGCACACGGGTCTCATAGAAAACACATTTTATTTACATATCTATTTCATTTTTGTGATTTGTCAGGGACAATGCGCAATATATATTCTGTATATTGTGCCAGATATACTGCAGCTAATTCTCCTGTGTGGTCTCTGAGCGGCGTGGAGCTCGGCGCGCCGCTCAGAGGCGAGCAGTTTAATTTCTCTGTGTGTGCACATAAAGAGAATAAATCCATATTACATAGTGTATAATTCATTTCCCTTTAGTAGTAAGTGTAACATGTGCTTGAGGAGTGTTGGTATTATGGTAATTGCTTCAATAAAGTTATTAATATTCATGAATGACGTATTAATATTTCATACGGGCAATGATTCACCTCTGATGTTGACAAATTGCTCTGGGCCCGGTCCTTATTGACATGAACGCTACATGCAGACACCGATTGGCAGTGGTAGCCAGTGACAGCCACAACACAGTAACATGTGATTAGAAAGCATTTATACAGAGACGCACAAACACTTTCGCAGACATTGACAAATACATGCGCATGCACACTGACAGACACTTAAAATATTTACATCTCATGACATTCGAATAAAGATCGGGGGGGAGGGTTTCACAGTACCGTGGTAGATTTATATGTAGACCCTGTTTACCCTCATTTGACATATAATTGTATAAATGTTAGAATCTATAACCGTATTACATATTTATAGACTTATAAACGTTATGCTACAAATAAGCAGGCATCTACTACTGATGGTTACATACCTGTAATTTGAATAATCATTTTAATTTGTTTCATGCGTATAAAGTACCCTGGTAAAGGAAAACAGGAGGAGATCAGAGCAAAAGAAGAGAGCCGGAGTGTGGGGGAGGAAGAGGGTCAGAGAGGAACAGCCAAAGCGGTGCAGAGACCAAGCCAGAGATCATCTAGATAGATTTAAATAAGGCCTGTGAGTGTGTGTGTGTGTGTGTGTGTGTGTGTGTGTGTGTGTGTGTGTATGTGTGTGGATATCCAAGTGTTTGATCTGGTTTTATGCTGGGTAAACATGCCACATCATTACTGCAGGACACAGATGTTACACTTCTCGGAAGAACCCTTGTCCAATCTGTCAGTCACCTGCGCCCTCTCTGCGCTCTCAAACCACCAAACTGAACACACACAAGCTGAATGTCTGCGAACACGACCAGGCCAGCTTGTGTGTGCACACATGCATCTTTACGAGGGACTACATTGGTCATCAATCTCGGAGAAGTGCGAGAAAAACAGCAAATGGGTGACGTGGTTCGAGATGCACTTTCTTTGCATTCAGGAAAATATTCGGGGAAATAAAAAGATAACATCCTGATATCATCTGTTTACATGATTGAAATGAGAATCAGAAGTAATCAAAAAATTTAAAGTCAGAGTTCGAAATGAAAAACTACTACCAACTAAACAAAACAGTTCCATTACACAGAGTGCTTATGATATGAAATGGAAGATAACAGTAATTGTAAAAGTTGGAAAAGTAACAATTTTACTCTGTTGTGACTTTTTTGGGTAATTAAAAATCTAAATGAAACCCTGATTGTTTCAGTGCAGAACTTTATATTTAATACTTTTTTATTTGTCTTTGCTGCTGTCTTGGCAAAAGTTACCTCGAGCACAGCAGTGGAGTTTGGAAGATTAACAGTACGCCACAACCGACAAATACAGTAGTTTGTAGAAAACTTGTTCGGTTTCGTCTCTCCCATCACTCAAGAGGGCAGAGGACGACTTCCCTTCGGGATTTTCTTTGTATAACGAGTCTTGAACTCTAATCTTTGCAGCGTTGACATGTTCAGAACATGAACACAAGAGTTCAACATGTGTAATATGAAGATGAGTTTCAACATGAATTTAACTGAGAAAAAAAAAAGATATTCAAATTGTACGGAATCGCCCTGGGGGGGGGGGCTGGAATGGGATTCTGTCTTCAGTGCGGCTAGCTTGTGGAAGTCGGCTCAATTTCACAAAAAGGGAGCAAATTAAAAGATTGAAATGCAAATGATTCCCTACTTAGCCGCGCTCCGGAGCGTGCTCGCCATGCAGATATCAGCCATGTCTGCGTGTGAGAGTCGGGAGAGACTCTTTGTGCTTACGTCTACACATTGTATGTGTTTCTGCGTGTTCAGGGGAAAGAGATAACATTTACATATTTTCATTTCAACCTTGTTGTGCATATGGAAGATATTACAGCTCTTGTTTTTCGTCACTGAAATTTTTAATTGCAAAAGGCCAACTCCATAAATGTGACAGTTTGGGTCTCCTTCTCTCTGCTGCTTTCTCTCTCTCTCCTGCCGTCTCCTGTGTGCTTTGAAATCTTGCTTATAATGATGGTATTTTGGATAAAAAGAACTACATGCTGAAAGTCACTGGTGCACAGACAGCAGCATACCGGGCCCGAACAACCGCTCTAACTCATCTTCTAACCACAAACCCCCTCCAGTATTTGAACTCATTAGACAATTGAGTGACTTCACTCAAAAACAAAGACAATCCACCGTCTCCTGCCACAGTTACATTTGACACTGAAATTAGGTTTGACGCGTCCACCAGGTTTCCTTTTGAGAGATGCTACAGTGCCTTGTGCTGGTGGTTGGCAGCCATTTGTGGGGAGTCGTGGCCAAACATGGAGCCCAAGAGGAATGCCTTAACGGCCATTATCAGCTGATTTGATTGCTGTCTGGGTGCCAAGTTGTAGCCTTATATATATATATATATAGATATATAGATAGATAGATAGATAGATAATGGCTTCTTTTAATCTCAGTGAGAAAGCTGGATGTCCAAAACAAACATATTATTCTTCCCATATTATGCACATTTTCAAGTGTATATGTTTTGGGAGTCTACGAGAAAATGCTAACATGCTTAATTGCACAAAAATACATTATTTTTTCTTGTACTGTCCAACATTGCAGCGCCTCTATTCACCCTCTGTCTGTATTCTCTGTTTTAGTGCCTGTCTCTTTAAGGCCCCCCTCCCAAAAAGCCCAGTCTGCTATGACTGGTCAGCTTTCACAGACCTGAGCAGGCACGGCCGTCCGTGTTTCCACATCAACTCTGTTGTTTTTGTAGCCATGGCTGAGCCAGGGTTATTGTTTAGGGCGGTGACTATATAGTTAAGTACACGGAGGTCCTTGTGGCTTGTTTCTGAATACGGGCAACGAATTTCTCTGAAGCATTTTGATTTAGCAACTTTGGCAGCACGTATAAAGCACAGAAACCTGCTCGATAATCGAAAAAAAGTTATTTTCAACAATGTGGGACCATGAAAGAAGAAATTGCTGAATAAAATAAAAAAAACAGTATTTTTGACAGTTTTACTCAATTTTTGGTCATTCTGCACATTTTAAATTTTTCCCAGAAAAGTCAACCACACTCTCTCTCTCTCACACACACAAACACACACACTTCCTTGTGCTTGTGCATCTGCCCTTTAGGGACACTCTGGCCAACTTGCTGCATCATCGCTTGTAAACATTCATTAAAACTGGCTGCCTTTTGGCCTTCGAGAGCTTTTCCCCATTCCTTGGAATGAATGAAGTTAGAGCAGAAGTTCCAGACTGCACCGGGCCAAGTGTGGAGGCCGGTGATAAACCTGGCCTTATTCTGTTTGTTTGTCTGTGTGTGTGTGTGTGTGTGTGCGCGCGCATGGCTTAGTGTGGAAACTCCCTAATGCCCTCCCAGAATAGCTTGGGTAAGAGCGCTGCTCTGAATGTGTGAGTCAGTGTGAGGCTGAGCGTGTGTGCCATATGCAGAAATTGCTTGACATTGGACTTATTACAGAAACACTCGTTCCTCCTCTTCTCTCCTCCATTTCTCCAAGCCTCATCAGCACTTTTGCCTCCTGTTCACAGTTGAAAGGAACATAAAAACGTTGGAGTCAGCAAAAATTTCTTTGAGCTTATTTACAGGCTGTGTTTCCTTGCTCGCCTCTTATATACGGATCAATACAATCTGTGTATGGGATAAGGGTTACAACAGCCAACGGGAAGTCAAGGCCTTGTGCGAGCGTGTTCGGATTCATGTGTATTTGGCACTTTTGTATTTCTGCATGCTTATTTCTAAAAAAGGGCAAAAGTAAGGGCTTTTTCTTGCAGAAAGAGAGAGAATTTCACACACCAGTGTGCAGCCAATCCATAATAGCCGAAGGTTGTTAGAAAAGTGGTGATGGATGAAGTTATTTATTAATATTTCACCCTAATAGTCTTCACGGTAGAACGGGAAACATTTGTAACGGTAAACTATGTGTTGGATTTGCAGTTACGGTCGGTTCTGTAAGGCATGCGCCTTTACAAATCTATTTTTTTTTTTTAAAGTTGTATAAAATAAGTAAAAACAAGTTAGACAAAAGCTATTCCAATTGTTGTGGGTGTCTGAAACCTGCAGTGACGACGAAGCTTCCTTATTAAAAACTCACACATACTGCAGCAAACAAACAGAGACAACACAGAGCCAGTCAGATTTGATCCGGGGCTCTCTGATCTCTCTTCCATTTTCTCACCACAAACCCCACACAGTGGTGCATGTGTGTGTGTCCACACACACACACACACACACACACACACACACACACACACACACACACACACACACACACACACACACACACACACACNNTGGTGCATGTGTGTGTGTCCACACACACACACACACACACACACACACACACACACACACACACACACACAAGCAGTGAATTCAGCTAGCAGCTACAGCACAGTGGTATCACTTAAGGTGACTGTATGCATACTGTGTCTTGTTCTATCAAACCAATAAGACGGCGGCTGCCTCTCTGAGTGCAACTTCTGACAGATGGCTCTCTCAGCAATTTTCCCTTGACTAGGGCAATCTGTGTGTGCATCTTCCTGTGCACACACACTCAAGTCTCCAAGTGCGCGTGTATTTTCTAAGCTCTTTCGCTTGATAGTGATTGCGTTTGAGTTGCTCATATTCAATTTTAACACTGTCATTCTCAATATTTCACACCTCGCCGACCTACACTCCCCCCTCCGTCACTCCTCTCCACTAGCTCGCCTTGCTCGCCCCCCCCACTTTTCTCAAGGGCAGCTCGTCCGCACTCACTGTGGAAATTCAAGCAGATCTGCAACCTCTCAGTTTCTCCTTTAATTAACCATTAAGACTCAGACGCCAGATTGCGCGCATCTGCTGCGTTTGTCCAAAAGCTTTGGTTTGTTTGTGTCTTTTTACTTTCACCAGAAAAACACGGACGTGAGGAAAAATCTTTCAGAGAAAGGGCATTCGAGCTGGTCCTGTGTCTTTAGCTCAGGGTGTAAGTTTACAGATCTTTTATAGTATAGTTTTTGGGTTTGTATCTCCTGTTTACTTCAACAGGCAAAGCAATGAATGTATGACGTGTTTCTTGACAAGTCATCCACATAAGTTGACTTCTTTCTCTTTCAGCAAAGCTTCTCTCACGTCACCTTTTCGGCTCTGATTTAGGATTTTCCATTTTTCTTAACAGATTGTTAAACCAGGGTAACAGTGGGTGATGGATTAATCATTAATAAGAGGAAATGTGCATCTTTTTCTCAGTTTAAGTATTATTTAAACAGTCCTAATGACACAATAGTTATGTGAAACATGAATTCATTAAAAAAATGGATTAATAAAACAACATGGCGCTTTTATTTCCACTGTATGTTACCACTTGTCAATGTTTCTAGTAACTGTATCTCCATGATTTAACTAACACCATCATGATGGTTTGAGGACCGTATTTTAGACATGCACTGAAACAGTCGGGCGCTGACTTTCCAGGTGGTACAACGTTGACTTTTTACTGGAGCTGAATTTCAAGATGGTGTCGCAAAGTTAACATTGAGCATTGTCCTCTTTCCTAATGACCACCTCTTACTTTGTTCACACTCTTGTGGTATACAAGTTGTGAACTCCTGAAAAATGGTAAGCTGAACATCTTTTATTGGTTAAATTTGACGTTCCGCTCACTGACTTTGCTTCTGTTTCACTGCCGTTATGACACTGAGTAGTTTTGTCAGATAGGAATTATGTGCACAGCTTTAATGGTATTGATTATGGAAACTCGGCAATTAATGTTCAGATCGGATAAAAGTGACCCAGGTTGCTTTTGAGTGCATAATTGCATTTTGCCTCATTTGATTAGGCTGTGAAGTGGTCCTCATCTCCAGAGAACACAGAGGTAAATGTGAAAAAGAATGTAGCTGGGCAAGACCTCAGAGAATAGTTTGAACAGGTGCTCTCTCTGTTGCTCTCTCTTCTTGTAAATCCCACGCTTCTGAAACACTATTTTTAATCTCAGTTCGCGTTGTGTATTCAGTTATTTTACTGCGGACCAATAACACGCAAACTGATGCTTCCCCTGAAACAAATGCAACTTGTTGCTGGTGAGCGCACACGCACTCTTTTGCATGGTGCTGCACATTGTTATAACCCATTTCCAATTATCAAATCCCACTTAAACACACTAAGATGGGGGGTTTTGTGCAATGGGAATGGGTACATGCGTCAACTGACTCTGCAGTACACACTGGATTTTATCATTTGGGCTCGGCACAGTCTCAATCTAAACAGAAGACCCGAGTGAACGCGCTAAATTCAACTGCGCAAATTGATGCCTCGTTTCAACATCCGGTGGTGGCGCATAAATAAGGAAGGCATCTGGGAGGCAGTCTACTGAAATGTCAGTGACGAACGTAATGCTTCAGATAAAAATCATAGGCGGGCCGCTCTGCCAGCGGGAAGGTTGAACCGGGTCAACAGGCGATTTTTAGCAGCATAACCAGCGTTTAAAAACACCTCTGTAGACCTGCTAATATTTGTGGAAAAGTGGCATTAGCGTCACACACACACCACAGAAAACCAATCACACAACCACAAATAACACTGTTGCACGGCTCTAAGACAAAGTTTACTTTTACCTTTAATTCGACTGGGAAAACATTCTGTTCATTATATTTCATCACTTTCCCCTCAAAATCTAATTTGTTCCTTTTAGCCCTGCAGCGAAAAATAGTAAAATAAAGCTGTTTATTATCTTACACTTTAGTTAGTCGCCGCAGTAATATGAGCAAAGCCATGCGAATGACTTTACTTTAATTATCGTAATTACAAACTTCATGTAGTCGAGCAGCAGATCTAGTGCGAGCACAAAGTTTTTTATTCAACAACACCATAACAAAATTAGTTGGCTGAAGATAAAACTCTTCTTTGAATTAGGTTATGATTGGATATTCTAATTTTAGCCCTCCTATAATCAGAAAGAAAAACATCCTGTCACACACAACAGGCTGCGTGAAATTCAGTGACCTATCATTTCAAGCGAATAAAACCAGCTGTATACAGATATGTCGGCTAGATGAGAAGATAAGACTGTTAAATATAAGAAATAAAGTTCTATAGGCGCACTTTGAAGTGGCACTCCTGTTGCAAATTCAACTACATCCTTTCCATTTCCTTCCGAGTATCGATTACAACAACACATTCTAAAATGGAGGCATGAAAGCAGACACAAATGGTGCCAGGCTGCCAGACTGACGTGCTGCTACGCAGCCTTCATTTTCCCAGGAGATTTTGTGCCAGGTGGCAGACTGAATAGCTTTGGATGTCACTTTGACACGCAGCATCTACTGTAACACAGTTGTAGATCAAGTAAACCTCTTGAGGAAAAAAAAACTCACCGATGGCAGTGCACACGCCGTAGGTCTCGGCTCCCTGCCAACTAAAAACGTGCTGTAGGAACCTGAGAAAGCCCTTTAGGTGTACATTTGGCATCCAAATTGCCCGAATCTCAATATGATCAGACAAGGGATGTGCTAGAACAAGTCCGATCCACGGAGGCCCCACCTCACAACCCGCAGGACTCAAAGGATCCACTGCCAAAGCCCTGATGCCAGACACACAGGGCACTCCCAGAGGACCCGTGTCTATGCCTCCATAACTCAGAGATAAGTCGAATTCATGACGGGGCCTCCATGGAGCGGACTTGTCCTGCACCTTCTCGACTGGGATATGGGCAACTTTGGCATTTGGGTTTACAGATACCAACCTAATCTCACTCAGGATGGAGACACACTTTGACAACAGAAACTTCCTGTCTCTGCACATTGCACGGACTGACTTTCACACAAAGCCAGCTGCAACTCTCTGATCGCATTCAGGCTCGTCAGGTGGGAGGCAAGTGATGATATTCCTTATTTGCATTTGAATCACATGTTGCGTCTGTCAGTGTGACCCCTCTGAACTCCACAACACCGATATAATGAGATTCCACAGAATGTTTTTTCATGTGTTCTGGTGTACTCCGGCCCACAACATTGTTTCCTGCCCTCTATTTCCACCTCACCGCCTCCTTTGTCCTCTCTATAGCTTGTAGTGTATTTATTTCCAGTCATAAGACCGGCTAACGTGTTACTCTGGCCACTGTGAAAGCTTGAGCTACGCGGTCTTTCGTTACAGCCTTCTGTATTATTATAGTCCTGCCTCAGCAGTCGCCATAATGACTGACAGAGCACTAACAAGGTGTCTAACAAGGTGTGCAGCACTCCGCTCTCCCACTGTTTTATCTCTTTTGACTGACTTATCTACTATTCCTCCTTTTTTTTGCTTTCTTCTTCCATCTGGCTGAGCTGTTGGGGAGTTTTGCTGGGGGTTGGCAGAGCCGGGGATTGCCTTGTTAACATAAATGATCACATAAATCTCGCAATTATCTGGATTCACTGAGGGTTATTGAGGGAAATCAGGGCCTCGTTCGCTGCCATGGCTTTTTGCGGTTGAACAAAAGGAACCAGTAAATCTATCCTTTGTCTTACTGTCGTTTTGACGAATACTAGTTGTATCTTTCTCCTTGTATTATCGATCCTATGTCAGCAGAACTCCAACGACTTGAATTGAGTTTTCATTACATTACAAGTGTTTTTGTTACATTCTTTCAGGTCTGCTCTTGACGGATAACCCCAAAACAATATGTACATTAAGTTAAAACTATTAGAAAAAGTTACCGTGAGCGCAGCATCTATCAGCAGATAATTCAGTCTGTTGTTTATTCCAGCTGCATTCTCCTCAGAGCCTGACCTTTATCGCACATTCACAGGGAAATAAACGTAATTCACTCGGTCTGTTTATCCGAGGCCGTTAACAACAGAGAGTCCAAAATAAATATGCTTGTATTACAATTAAGCCGCCCCTTCTCATTACTGTCCGACTCCCCGGTAAAAGAATCTTGGTGGAAAGAGACCAGCCAATTTCAAGTGTGCTTCCGGGGCCACACTGACAGATCTGTATTTTATGGGCGGTATAAAGCTTTGGTCGTGGCATTACTACAATCTGTTCAGTTGAAACGCAGGCAACAATATGTTATATATGTTTCTAATGTTTGCCGCGTAGGTCTCTGTTTGTGGTGTCAGGATGAATATGACATTTGCTTGAATGAGGAACAGCGGGAGATGTTTTGCCCAAGCAACGTAACCAGCATGATTAAAACATTCGATGTAGATAGAGCGAGAAAGTGTGAGAGAAAGCGCTAACAGCATGTGAGTGTCAACACATACATTACACCCCGACATGCATAACGCATGCATGCTGGGTAAATATGAAACACGTATTTCAGCTGGTGGCTTCAGCTTCTCGGCTCCACCGGCGGGGGAGAGGCAGGGCAATTAAAGCTGAAGGCCAAATCTTTTGCCCCACATGACGACAATGAAAAAACGCAGACAGGAGGCGCATTTTCATTTACTGCTGAACGTGCGTCTTTGTGCAATGACTGCGACTGTTGAATATCACTTTGTCATGCGTTTTGAATCCGTAATGTTAGCTGTTATACATAATAGCAGGCGCAGAGATGTGTTGAAAGCACCCAAAACCCATCCTTTGAGTCTCAAATATTCACATCCTCTCCAATTTAGGATCATTTTTGACAATTTTGCCGACAAATTATGGACTGTGGTTATTGGGGGGGCAGAAGTGGATGGAGTATACAGATCCTTTCCTTAGAGGGGTGTAACCTGCATTCCTGTATTAACAGTGAAATACCTGAAAGGTGTTGCTCATAGCGACAAATGATCCCCGACTCCGCAGCTCCCTCCAGCTCTATAGCAGCATTTTAACGAATTCTTTGGCCCACAACATAACTGTCTTGCTTCCCTTTCACAGCTATCATAGCATAATTTTGTGCCACAGCAGGAAGCTGTTTTTGGCGAATAGCTTAAAAATAAACCCTACATATGCTTAACTGCATAATAAGTGCCAGACGGATACATTTAGTCTTTGTGTCTGGTTTTGGCACAAATACTGAGCGTTTAGCAGCTGAAAATCAAACATTTCCCTCAGGAAGTGGTGAAGACCTAAGCTGAGCTAAAAGGAGACTGGAAATTGGACTTAAATGGGAATATTGCTGATTTTCAACCAGCTTTTGTATCACCACAATGTTGGTAGTATATACAAATGAAAGATGTTAAAATTCTCTGCATTTTGCCTGCAACCAGAGCTCCACCACTCTTTTGCCGGTGTTGTCTGCCAGATGATGCAAAATGCACAATGAGTCAAACTGTCGAAACTTGGCAGTGCCGATAACATATAAACCAAGAAGTTTTGGTACTATGCTGCCAATTTCTCACCTAAAATGTTTCGAGAAACATCTACTAGCAGACTGCTTTGCTGCAAAAATGAAAAATTGCGAGCCAGAAGTGGGCTGGAAAATTCGACAGTGCTGATTTTTTACAAGCTGGCTGCCATAACGTTTCCTGGTCAAAAAAAACGACCAGGTAAAAAAAGAAAAAACTCAGAGGTAAAACAAAGCACCATCAAACTCGCAATATGTCACCCGTTAGCGGGAGTGTTTATAGGTCTGGTGCGGCACTGTGTATTCTGGGCTGTTGGGAATACCACAGCCCTTTTCCAGTGTTTTCTCTTGTCATGTCGCACCAAGTTAAAAAAAATACTTCCAGCAGTGAAGCACTACTACTTTGAACCAGGAGGACACAAACATGATTCCAAATGAATGCTAACCATATCTGCAGGATGGATGTGTAAATTCTGCTAACAATTTCTCCCAATTAACTTAAAGGTCACTGTTTTGTTGTCTGCTTGTGGCAGCTGCCCCTCAAGAAACAGTATTAAATACAAGTACATTTAATAAAGTATAAAATTCTGGTTCACCTTAAATGAAATGCAGAGGCTTTTTTCTGCAAAAAGCACTTAGCGTAGGTGTCGAAAGATCTCATTAAGCAGAAAGTCTATCATCATGTCATATTATATCATATTATATTTATGTCAGCAACATTCATTTTGTAGCTGGTCGAGATGTGGCCAAGTGTATCTGCTTCTTGAATATACTGCTCGGTTGTTCAATCCCTAAGAACGCTTAATACATGTAAATTATATATGTTTGTGTACTTACAGAACATGCCGCGTGTGTTTTACTTAGCAATGGGGTTACGGCGGCTGGATGGACAGTTTGCATGGAGGGCTGAATGGGATGAGAGCAGTTTTGAATGCGGATGTTGCTGAACTAGAAAACAGCTGGACCTCATTACGTGCGAGCGGTAACAAAGTAGTGGACGGAGGGAGGGCGAGTGGCGAAGGCAGGGAGAGGAGAGGAGGCAACTGTGACACAAACACGAATGCACACAGTGGAAGAGAGACGCGCGTTTAATGGAGCTACTGAGGGACGGTCTCTTTTCGCTGTGGTACATCTCTCTATAGCCCTTGGTGAGACTGTGTGAGGGGGAGAGAAGAAGAAAGGAGGGAGGATAGATGGAGAGATGGAGGGGCACAGTCAGGAGGGACGCACGTCCTAAAGTTGGGTCCACTTCACAGCGGCAGAACAGAGTCGTTAGAGAGGGATAATGGATTAGAGGAAGTCGCACGGAGGCGAAGAGAGGGGGAAAAAAGAGAAGAAGAGAGCACGAAAATGATGATAACGTTGGATTCCCAGCAGCACGGCGCAGCAGAAACAGAGATAATGATGGAGGGAGAGGCACGTAGAGGGAAGCGCCAGCGAGAGAGAGAGAGAGAGAGAGAGAGGAGTGCTGAATGTGAACGCACCTCACATCGAGAAAACTCAGCGGTAAGTAGAAAAGAACTGGAAAGATGGAAGGAAAGGAGGGATGAAACACAGGAGGAGGAGGGGAGAGGAAGGCAACAGAGAAACAATCTGGGGTTTTCTATACGATGCTCAAACACGGCTGTGAAAAGGAAAACACACACATTTGCTCACCCATATAGACGGATAGACGCACAGAGAGGGGCAAAAAGGGAGGCGCAGAGTGTGTGAGAGGGAAATGAAAGAAAGGGGAAGAGAGAGGGAGAGAGATATTCGGCGCAGCAGATGGAGAAATGAAAGTGTTGATTATGGCCTATGGCCCTCCCTGTGTGTTTGTGTTGGTCTGTCTGCGAGATTCTCTCATACGGTGAAAACAGCTCATTCACAGTGTGCGTACGCGTGCGACTGTGTGTGCATTTCCCACAAAGTTTGCTCTAATTGAGAGACGGCAGCACTCACGCTGGCTGTGGGGCTGCACGCTAAGATAACACACACACACACACCCGTGAAATCACAGTCTGTTTCTCCGCGGTGTCTTCCCTCTCCCCCACTGGTTGGGACATTAATTAGGGGAGAACACCAGAAAGACAGAAAAAGAGTCGGCTCCGAGAGGGATTTTTTTGAAAGACAAATATTCAGCGTGACACCAGAGTTTTGCTTTTGACTGCTCTGCTTTGGCTCAAAACGTCGGCTGGCAGAACTTAGGGAGTTGGATCGGGAAGGCGGAGGAAGTGAAGTGACGGCGAGATGGATGAAGGGAGACGGCGAGGTATCAATACAGGAATTGAGATGAAGGAAGAGGGTAACGCGTCCGCCCTTGCACTCTGTCTCTCCTAGTTTAATTTTGCCCTCCAACTTGCACAACAGCACCGTCCTCACTCCTACACAGGTTGCACATCGGCAGAGGCGCCTTCTTCGGATGCCAGCTTCTGTCGGCCGTTTGAACATTTCAATTACAGCCGAGTTCACAGTCTGTCTGATAACTGTGACCACTTCAGCTTTCTCCTCGCTCGGAGACTGTGGCTTTGCAACACAAATAAAATAAATGAATACATTTCTAGAAACACCAAGGAAGGAGTTTCACAGATAGTGTCCAAATATAATCTGTTGCAGATACTCCCTGGCAGCAGAACCGAACCACCCAGGCAACACCTGAGGGCACTTCAGATCCGGAGCGTCCCGTTTTAAACTGGCCCCAAAACCTCTCTCTGCAGCCCGACCGCCAAATTATCTTCGAACTGCTTTTTTTTTTTTACCAATTCTTGACTTCTTGGTTTTTTATCGGTCTTTCTTTCTTCTTTCTCGGAATTAGTTTTTTTTTTTCTTTCCCCCAGCACTTTGAGGTTTTCTTTTAATGAAATGGATCAGAAATTAATTGCATCATTACTGCGTTTGCTTTGGACGTTCAATGGAATCCTCCAGACGACTCAAACGCAGTAACAAAATGGTCACTTTAATTTGCCTTTGGTTTTTTGTTCTGTCTCCAATATCCATAGAAAATTATGTTTAATCCACTTTACGGACTCTAATTTGAACAGCATTATCGTCCTCCGCGATGAAAAACACTTTCATGCCACGCCATGTATGAATGTGTCTGTCGTCTGAAGGCTTCTTTTTTGCTTTCAAGCACATTCTGCTTTTACTGCTGCTCAAGCTCGTTGAAACTTGCGTCTGAGGTACTGCAACTTTCTCTATACTGCACTCCCTACAACTGCTGCAGGTCTTGTTTTCCTTCTTCCTGGGCTCCTTGCACGGCACCCTCACCCCCGCTGACAGCCCTGCGGTGGCTCATTTCAAATCCACAAACCTGGCGTACGAGGCTGCAAATGAGTGCGCATTCCCATCCCCTCCAGGCCACGGTCTGTCCAGGCTCTTCATACCAGCCCAGTCAATGCCCTGCACTTTGATAATGTTGTGTGCTTGGCTCTCCTAATAACGTAACCTGGTAATCACTCATCCCAGCCTCGACTCTCCTCCCCTCCTGGCTCTGAAAAATATTGGAATGACCTTCTCACCTCAGCCAGGGCCAAAGTGTAACCAACTGCAGCTGAAAATTAATCTCCTTAGGAAACATTTCACATCCTCTTTAAATCACATCCACTCACCGTTCCCCTCTGCACACACTACTTACACACCTCATCCTGTCTCCGGCCCTTATTTAAACTCTTGTGTGATCAACTGCACAATATGTTCCCCATATTCCCGCTTCTCTGACTGTCTGGGTTCACTGCGAATTTACCCACATGAAATTTGCGTCGGCGTCAACGGAGAGATGCTGTCTGCTTTCCAAAGAAAACCAAAAACCGCAATCAAGGTCTGAACAACAACCAGGACAGATGTGTGCTACTACATGGTCTGTCCCATTTTCCACCTCATCCGCATGCGTGTGAGTCAAAGTTCTGCAGTCGGTATCAAAGACTGCATAACACATGCGGTGTGGACCCAGCGACATCACCGATAGGTTTCTGAAGAATCACTGTGAAGCTAGGTACGTGGCTCAAAGCGCTCGTGCCTTCAACTAATGCATAACTTTAAGCCTGATACTGTATTTTAGACAGTTTGTGTAAGTGAGTTAGAGCTTGCCTCAAGTGGCACTTTCTGGTTTTGTTGGCTTCCTTGCTTTCTTTTTCTCCTGGCGGTTGCTGCTTGGTTGGTTCTACACAGCAGGAACAGCGTCTGCTACAGGTAAGTGCTACATTTGATTTTCCATCACCTGTTTATTCATACTTCGCACCAAAGACAACTTGACCCTACACTTCTCTCCCTCTGTGTGGTTTATTGCTCCTCAAAGTGCGGACAACTTTTTTTTCCACAGCGGGGTGACGTGCTGCGTGACCTTGTTCTGACGGAGTGGGCTGTATATCCACCTCTCACATCCTTTACCTGGCGGTTGTTTGTAAAGTTAGGGTGGTATAAATTTATGTTCAATCTCCTCTTCTGCCACTTTGTCAAATATTGGAGGTTTATAATCAGAGCATTTTGTCAATATTAGGTTACTAAGTGTGCATGTGGGACTTTTGACTTTTTATTTATTAGTGCGACAGATCCTCGAAGTTTTTATTAGATCAACTCTGTGATATTTTTTCTTTTGCGGTCAAAGTTGCTCTTTGAGGTGCTTCTGTTTGATGAGGTAGTGTATTACTGTTGAATAATAAATAAAACAAATCCTACATTTGTACTCTGGCTTTGATGTAGCAGTTCACAAAATGCAGAACCAACCAGCAAACCCTGTCAGATGAAGTTCTTCCCTTTGTGTCTCCTTATCTCCTAACCTCCCTTCCTGCCTCTGTTTGTCTCTCTCGCTCTCCTTGAGACCAATTACACATAATTTATGGAGTAGACATTTTCGCACTATTCCCGTTTCCTCTCTTACTTCCTTTATGTGACCCTTCCTCCACTGGCACAACTCCCACCCATCCACCCACGCACACACCCCCACACACACCCACACCCACACCCCCACCCACACACACACACACACACACACCCACCCATACACACTCACACACGTTCATGTCAATATTGCCAACAGGGCACTATATTTCTCCACTATCTAAGCGAGGACCACTGTATCTGGTCATTTTGAAAAAAAACTAAATAAAATATTTATTTTAAGGTCTTTTTCCACAGTTTTACTTCAGATGTGTTCTTTTAGCATTTTTAAAGAAATTGCCAACAGGGGACATGCATCCTTCATTGACATCTACCTATCAAAGAGGGGACTTCCATATAGTGCATTGGAGCTTTCTAATAACTGTGATAGCATCACTATTTAAACATATCTCTGTAATACTGATATTACCGCAATCAATCACACACACCTGCACACAAAGATGTAAACAGGCAGTAAACTGGCTGGTACTTTGGCCCTGATGAACAAGAGGAAAGAAGTGTGTAGGTAGGAAAAGGAAAGTGGGGTGTACTCAGAGAGAAAGTAAGGGAGAAGGATAAATAGAGGATGGAGAAAGGGATGGTTAAGAGAAAGGACAAAAGGACACAAAACAAGAGATGAAAGGGAGGAAAATGGAAGTATAAGAAAAGGAAGTGGATAGAAAGAAATTGTCAAAGGTAGAGAAAGGAGATAGAAAAGGGAGGAGAGACTTCGGTGTAATCCCTTTGCACCTCCCTCGTTCTCATTTTCACAGTCTCAAAGTGTTCCAGCCAAAAGCAAAGTTTCGGCGTCATGTTTGAGCATTCTCTCCCATCACTCATCTCTCGCTCCCTCCCGCTGTGGGAATGTGTGTGTTTGCATCTGAATCAATTTACCCCACAGGGAATATTTCAGGGTGAAGCACAAAGGTCCGGGACATCATACAGGTGCTGCTGCAAGAAGACTGCTGTATGAATATTCAGTGTACGTGTACTTTGTGTGTGTGTGTGTGTGTGTGTGTGTGTGTGTTCCCTTTCACCTCACTATGGGATTAGCCCTCCTGAGTATTCAAAGAAGCATTTACTCCATTAAGGTAGCCCGAAGATGCTGGCAGTCATGACACATGTGTCAAGGCCATCCACCTTCAAATATCACTTGTCATTCAAGCCAAGCCCACCAGCTGACAGAACTCAGAATGGAACGGACACCTCAAGTACCACCCCTTCGCTCTCGGCGACGCGTGGGCTTGGAGCTCAGTGCGTGCATTCCAGCCAAGTGTTGAAGAGGCTCAGTTCAAGTGTTGGTCTTTTCAATGCCACACTCCAAGTCTCAAAAACCACTCACAAACACTTTGTGGAAGTAAATGTTTGTTCACTGACGCATCCAGGCACACAGCCGAGGGTGCAGTGGGTACAATTTTTCATTAGGAAAAAACAAACACAACGTTTATAAAAAGCACTGCCCTTTACTGGAGTGTAACAAACATCAGACAATACGACCATGGCGGTCTGTAACAACCGTCAGGGATATCTACATTCTGACAGCTACATTCTCTGGCACGCAATGAGATATTCTGGAGCGATGTTCAACTCCTCTCTGCCCAGGTGAACAGGACTTTCTTTCCCTGCAGCTCGCCCTGTGGGCCTGGCTTGGAGCAGGAAATCCCCTTTAAGCATTCAGTGTTCATTTAGTACAATTCTGTCCGTGATGCTGGACTGAGTTGGCAAAAATAAGTCATTTTCTTTTATCAGGGTGTGCTTGGCGCTATCTCTGCTGTTTAGGTTTGAAGGTAAAACAACAGGATGGCGTTCCCTTGTTGGTCACTGTTTGAAAAGTGTACCGAGACACCAACTCAAAAATCCAGGGATGGGGATTTGACTGTAGTTCTGGAGGCCCTCACCAGCCATCTGTTTCAGGCTTATGCCGACACATATACATTAAAATGCTACCTCTAAAGGTGGCCTTGCTTTGTCTTTAGCCTCTGCCTCACTTTACCTGCGAGTGATATTCACACTCTCTGACTGCGTGCGGCTCATCCCTAGGAACCCTCGGGGGTGACCTTGGAGACTAATGCTTTCATCCCAAAGGTGGTCAAATGCTTGCTCAGCAGTGGACGAGTCAGGTTTTTCTCATTTTGTGCAAAGTTTGCGCTTTGCAATTTATGTTCAACAAAGGCCTTTGGGAAGCAGGACAATTTGTTTGATACCTAGGATAGCTCAGCGGGGGTAAGCTCAACAAAAAAACCAAGACCTTTTCAATGAATAGGCGATGTTATTACACTGGCCAATTCCAGCTCAGGCCTTCAGGACCCGGCTGGGTTGCGGGTACATTCTACAAGAGGTCTTGCAACCTCTTGGGCCCTGTCCAGCATATCAGCTACAGCTTGCTGGTTGTCGTGCCTCTCATTTCCAAGGTTAAGCATCGAGCCTCCGTTATGTGATGTGTGTGGGCTCCTTGGTGGACCTGGATAATCCACACACTTCTGCGTGAGGAGGGTTGGCAGTCAGTCATGGAGATAAGCTTGTCTGACAATACAGCATGAATGAAATGTCTCACCAGACTGCCCTTTGTGTTGCTGGGGTGAAGTGAAGAAGCGGTGTGCTTGGTTTATAATGACAAGTGGCTGCGTCCGTCATGTATAAAGGCACGGGCCCTGATGCAAGACCTGAACTTATCGTGTGTCTGGAGGTTGACATCTCTGCTTTACAAAATGGTCGCTGGGATGGAAGTAAAGCACATACCGGGTGACTTTAAAGCCGGGGGAAGGTCAGCCGACTTAGCCTTGTGGCAGTAGTCTGTTCATGCTCAGTTAATTTTGTGAAGGATATTTCTGGCAAGCCAAATCAGAAAAACGAATTACCTGTGGCTAAAGCGCAGCTCTTCTCACATGAGGAACACACACACACACACACACACACACACACACACACACACACACACACACACACACACACACACACTTTGGGACCAGTTTATTACTGACACACACCAACATATATGCACGCAAAGGACAAACCTGCTCCTGAGGAATTAGATCCTTTCTCTCTCCCTCTCCTTTTTTTTCTTCCTAATGATGCCATGACTAAAATGTTAATTACAGCTAAAAAGAGAAACGATTGCGAATATCAAACAGCAATTAGCATGTATCATCATCATCATCATTACCACCATTAGCTGCAGCACAAGATGGAGGATTATTTACCAAACGGTGGAATGCTCATCAGTTGCTTATTCAGGGCCTGAAAGGCAGCATAAAAAAAGAAAAAAAAAAGAAAAAAAAAAGAAATTCTGTACTCCTCAAATTTGCATAATTAATGTGGCTTAAAAAATTAACTATTGCCAGACTCAGAGCTTTATAGCAAGAGCAAACTGTGCTCGTTGGTAGATAGCAGTGACTTATTTATCATGCTACCAGCCACACATACATGTGCACAGACGCAAATGTGAGACTGAATACGGAGATATTTGATGTCTCTCTTTCATACTTTACTTAACAGACATACGGGAACTCAAGTAAACACACAGGCCTGTTGGAAAACAGTCATAACACACGGATACATTTATGCAACCTGATTCCTCCCCCCTCCGTTCCCGTTGCCCTTTCCTCTCCACGTCATGGCTCTGTTCCTCCACTGATGCAATTTAAATCTTTTCCCTCGGTGTCGATTGTCTGATCGACACACCTGAGTGTGAGCCTGCTGGATTCTGGAAAATCTTTGTGTAGATAACCAGGATGAGGTTATTATCCTCCACTCAATCCATCTGGAACAAAACCTCTCCTCCCTTTTGTTCTCATTTGACTATTGCGCTCATACGCGAAAGGTCAATTTACACTTATGGCACCCAGAGGACAGCTATTAAATTCAAAATTCTACTTTTTTTTTTAACATTAGATTGCTTTGGCAATCACACACTTTCTTCCATGGCCTCCCCTCCCATTATTCCTCTGTCTTTTCCTTTTGTGATGGGCCGAGCAAATAAAGTGTGTTGTAAAAGTCAATATGCCTACAGCAAAATATTAAACAACACAACGCTGCACGTTGTGGTTGCCAGCTGGGGTAAAAATCATCAACTATAAAAAAATCTACAAGTAACTCTGGAGTTTCCAGAATTATAGAGCTGGACTTACTTCATTAAAAAGGTGAGAGTGAACAGTATGCTGGCTTCACTCAATCCATAACCATGTGTAAGGGGAATGTTCCTTGTTAAAGTCTGAGAGTTGTTAATTCTCTGAAGAATTACAGCAATGAAATCGACCTTTTTAATGCACGAGGAATGGAGAGAGGACCTGAGCAAAGACTCTCCAGGCTTTCAGATGTCTTATATACCGCCACGTACAACAGATGCAGATGTCATGGGAAGGTTAACTTCACCTGTCAGTTGCTGATCATGACCTCCCCAGAGCAATGCTCCATTAATGTTAGATCGTCCTCACATCTTATAGGCAAAGAGAATCAAACAGGACATGTCCCAATATACAATTATTCTTAATCTAAAATGTTCATTACTTAATCTGTTCATACATCTACATTTTACATAATAATCCACTGTATAATCTCAGTGAAACAAAGATGCTATCAATTAATAAAATATCATAGCTCATCTATTCAGATAACCATCCGCACATCCTATCCTATATTTAGTTCAAGATCACTTCAGGCCTCCCATTATTCATACAAGTCTTTCCCGTCCTGCCCAAAAGTAATGGAATGGTGTTAAGGCACAAGGAAACAGACCTACATGTTTAGGCTACAGTCAGTATTTACAGTTCCACTGCATCTGCTGTACGTATCCATCAAACCTCAATCACCTTTTCAAGCCCGATCCAACCATCCAAACATTCATTCATTCATTCTTTGACATTCGTCTTTCGCTTTGCGTCTCATGCTTCCCCCTCCCTCCATCCGGTTTCCTTCCTTACCTTGTTGGACAAAGGAGCCGTACACAAACCACATGGAGTTGTACAGTGTTGTCGAGGAAACAGATCCCATGGGTAGCCGGGGTGGGTTGAGCCAGTTGAGCAGGTACACCAGGATGCCAATGAGGAGCACGGTGCCCGCGATGCACGCCCACAGTGACAGGTCGAAGGGCGCCAGGCAGGCAAACATGTCCACCGTGCGCTCGGCCTTGCGGAGCAGAACGCCCACGGAATAATCCATGTAGCGTGTGGTGAAGTCCACGACGCTCTCTCGCTCAGGCGTGATGGTCAGGGCAGAGAGTCCCACGTCGGCTCGCTGAGAGAGGCGGAGGGTGAGAAAAGAAGAATTTGAAGTATCAACACTGTGAAAATGTGTAGGTGAGGAGCACAGCTTCAAAAATGTGGCCCTTTGTACCCCGAGGTAGGTACGTGCTTTGAGTCCCACCATCTAAATGGATGCATTAAATACTAAGTGCTAAGAAACTTTATAATGACTTGGAAAACATCTGGGCTGTTGGTAGACAAACAGTATAGTTTTTCGTAGAGTAGAGCTTTTGTTGACAGTATATATAGCTCTTTCTCCTAATTAAAGAGAAACACCAGTAGGCAGAAGTGTTTTGTTATTTTTTTTTTCAAAACTTACAAAGAAAGTGGTCTTGGCACACCTGTGTACAGACAGATGTGTAGGAGATAAAGCAAAACAAAATAAAACAATACAAAAAAATTACTCCTGCATAAAGTAATTTCTCTGAATACAGATAACATATTTCTCGTGAAACAGATGAACAATGATCTTCAAGGTATCTTACATCTTAAAGTTTGCTACTTTTTGAGTAAATGGATAAGATAAACATAAAAAAGACAAAACTAAGGTCCAAAAGAGGAGGATAGCCAAAAGTTAGCATGTATGGACATCTTCATTAGGTGCAGCAGGCTCCGTTTTGACTCTGGACTATACATAAGTATGCGTGTGCCGTATTACGAGGCTCATTATGCTCCCAGCGTGAACTGGCCATCACTTGATGTATGACTTTTGAATCATTCATTCATGACTCAATTGATTTACTTCTGTGTCAGTATGCCTCCACAAACAATAAAGGCTTTCTTATCACTTGGAATTCTTGGAATATCTAAGAGGCAGCTAATGACTGCTTTAATTATTTATGTGTAAAGACTTTTAAGTTGAAAAAAAAAAGAAAAAAGAAAGCTGTCTGCCAAGAAAAAAAAAAATGGCTAAGCTCAGCTTAAATGCAAAAAACAATGATGGCTAATTAAAATGTCTTCCGTCCCCAGTGCTCTGTGAGCAGCTGTAGACATCTGCTTGTTCCATAACAAGGATTTAAGTTGCTGCTGTGAGTGCGTGCTTATGTATTTGAAATATATACTCGTGCAAGAGATTGCAGATATTATGAAACCGGTTTAATAATGAGATTTTCCTTTGTTGCTGTTAAAAACTAACTAACAAGTTAGGTGTATCTGTAGGCAAATGCACACACACGCACGTATGCAACACGCGCACATGCTGATTACACATTTGCACACACACAAAAAACAAACACAAATTTTTAATCCACTGTGGGCAAAAAAAATCTTCTAATTTCACAGTCGAGTGAGGAAACAAAATGCTTAAATGTGCAGAAATTGTCACTTACACTGCATAAGAAGAATTGGGATAAACCCTGCAGGATGCCTGTTGGTTGAGACAACACTATGATATGCATGCAAGTACGTGTGTGTGTGTGTGTGTGTGTGTGTGTGTGTGTGTGTGTGTGTGTGTGTGTGTGTTTGTGTATGTGTGCGTGTGCATAGAGCGGAGATGAATTGCCATGCTGACTGCTGTGGTCAGTCAACATGGAAACTTCCAGAGGGCACTCTGGGTAATAATTATCTGGCATAATTGGGTTTTTTGCAGAGATAAACCGTGTTGCTGACTGATGGGGAAAACAAAATGATTTGCATGTTCAGTTGATTTCGCGGCCTCATGCCTGTCTGTGTACACATAAATATGCGTCATGGTCAAAAGCGTTTCTCTATCAATTTTTCTGAGTTTGTTGCTTTGGGGGGGAGAATACAACGGCTGAACACACGCACACAGCATACAAGGTCAGGGAAGGAGAGCAGTCTTTAAAAAGAAAAAGAAAAAAAAAAGGTTTAAGCCCGACAAACAGCCAGGAGAAAATAATGAATTAAAAGCATGGGAAACTTCTGGGAAAACATTGCTGAGAATATAAAAACATCCTTGACCTATGGAGACGAAGCAAAACGTGCAGTAGCATTGTTACAGCTCCAGGAGGAAATCAAAGGGCAAATACACACATGCAGATCACAGCAGGCACTCGCACAAACACATCCACACAATGGGAAATGGAAATTAAACGCCAGCTTTATGGATATTGTATAAAACTGGATGTGGACGGTTGAATTGCTGTAAATATCCTACTGTATGCTCTGTTTCAGCAGCATTGTATGTGAGCGATTCAGGATACAAGACGTTTTTGTTTCCTCTCCTTATATGACTACACAAAATTCCAAAAAATACCCGAGTTGCTGTTGTGGTTATAGTTTCTATCATGGATTATGAATTAGCTTAGCAGCGTCAACTTTCAGTGGTGACAGTGTTACAACTAGCTAAATAGGAATTTAGTCTGGCCTCTACTGGTATCAGAGGGAAAAAAGGTCATTGTTGCTGTCGCTGCCTTGTTCATGTTGCGTCCCATTTTAGCATTCCATAAATTATTTTGGGGGACAAAGGAATGGCGTGACTCTGAGCAGCTGAGGTGAGCTCAAAGCTCTTTGCTGGCAGGCCTCCTCATGACAACACCTGATGAATGTTTTAAGGGTTCAGGATCCGGGAGAGGAACAGGGAACATCTGAGAAAAAAAACCTGAGCTATTTGGTATATTCAGACGCTTCTTGTGATGTTTCCAAAGTGTTTGCCAGGCACAATGCTCGGTAGCACAATAAACATGTCTGCTGCTGATTTCTGCAGAGAAGAATGAAGAGTGAACATGAGTGCCTGCATGTGTTGGGACTTCATGAAGACATTGATCCAAAAACGTTTGAAAAAGAAAAAAAAGAGACTGTGAATTACATGAGTAATCAAGTAATTACATGAGTCACAACATCTTTTTTTTCTGCTATTTACTTTGTTTCTGCAGTAAACCGTCAACGATGAATGGATCGATTTTAATGTCACTATGTTCAGTAGTTTGACAAAATGATCTTAAATATCAATACTGTTTGGCAATGGCGACAGAAATGGCTGTCCATGTCTGCACTGGAAACTTGCATGTTCTGCAACAATGAGATTGGGCATCTAAATTGAGGGCAATCAGCCTGGCAGTGCAAGAGATTGATTCGCAAAAGTTTTGTGAAGCAGCAGTGAAAATGGTGGGCTTTTGTGCTAATGGCCAAAGTAGTTATCATCCGACTGCCGCAATTTCATGCCCTCAAACTAAAGGCCACTTCGTCTTTGTGAAATCCAACATCATCGCCTGTTTTCCCCCTTTCCACTGACGAAGTTCAAGTGTCTGTTGGTAGTTATGCATAAAGTACTTGAAGACACTCGAGGCCAGCCAATTTATTAAAAAGCTGCCGTGTTTTCACCAATTTGCAACATCACATATCTGGTATCTGAGGTCAGCCCCACTCAAGACCACTTCAGGCTACATGCTGCTGTCGTTAGCAATCAAGTGTCTGAACTTGTATCTCCAGTTTCAAGAAGTTAAACTCAGATTAAATTAAAGGGGTTGCATTTTTGCAAGATCAGATTAAATTAAACAATGGAAATAAATAGAAACATAACATCAATGATCATGACAGCAAAAGCAATGACAGAGAAATGCCAGCAAAACAAGCAAACAAATTAAAAGTGTTAACAGTCTCTAAAACTTTAACAATGACACTGGCGAGTCAAGTGAAAAGGAAAGGTCTTTACTTCCCTGTTTTAAAAAAATCCGAGTGAGTTAGCTGTTCTAGGATCTAAGGGGAATTGGGGGACAGTTCAGGGCCATAAAAACAGAGAGCCGCCTCACCAGATTCCTTGTGGGACACTTTAGGATCTTCTAAAAAGAATAGGCATTAGAAGATTTAAGACTTCTTGCTGGGACATGGGACGAGAGGCACTTGCTGATATATGAGGCAGTTAGTGTATGTAAAGCTTTGCAGAGAAGTAAAAATGACTTTACTTCTAAAAGTTATAGGTAGCCACATCGGTGATGCAATCAAGGATAATGCTGTATAGACCTAAAATTGTCTATGGCACATGTTTCTGCTTGCATGTGTGCTTCTCCTCCTTGTGCATGAATTGGCAACAAACGCCCCGTTGGATATGCTTTTCACAGGTTAAATCCCCATTTATCCAGCCCGTGTCACGGTTCTCCGGTTGTATTGTCCTTGTTTTGTAAGTGTGTTTGGAATATGGTCGTGTGTGTGCACACATGTCTACATTTCTCCTCACCTTGAAGACCAATTCGCCCATCAGTCCGTTCCACTGTCCGTCAGGCTGCAAGCTGCCATATTTGTGGTCCGGAGCGACGTAGATTTCGTACTTGAAGCCCAGGTAGTTGGACAGCGCATCCAGCACATCGATCGAATAGCCCTGGTACTTTTTCGGTTTTCCCAGAACGTTCTCCGACACCATGACGAACGGCTCCTCCTGGAAGGCGAGGATCAATCAGTGTGTCAGTAAGTCAGTCAACCAGCCGATCGATACGCCAGTCGTTCAAGCATTAAATCACCCAATTACCCGAGTGGCCATTATACCACTATGATGCTCACCCTGGTGGTTTGGAGAGCAGGTAAGTTTACAACCAGCTGTCTTTGTGTTCAGACCTACATGTTTAACATTCAGCCCTCAGTCTCTCAATATGCATTACCATCCTGAGGAGTTGGGTGCAAATGGGACACCCCACTGATATGTTAAATGTCACAACTGGGGTAATCCTCCCCCACCCCGTGGTTAAAACGTGGATCGCATCAGCCTCTCTTGTGGCATGCGTGAGTATTCTTATTCCCTGGTACAATATGAGACATTACTCGAGAGTGCCTTTAGTGGTCAGAAACTCCACAGGGTACATTGAATGAGCAATTTGTAAGAGTTATAAACTGTGGAAAAAACAGAAAACAAAGCACTGGTCACACATTTTTCTTATAAGCAATATGGTAAAAAAAGCACCCTCTGCTGCTGCTGTGAAGGCAACCAGATGCTGACAGTCTATCAATATAGACGCAACGACTCACTTACTATCCGTCTCTGTTATAAATTCGAAGCTACGCTAAGCACTTTCTTTTTTTGACTGTCTATTTGGGATTCTAGGAGAACCCCACCCCCCCCATCTTGTGTTGGCTCGGCTACCAAAGTTCCCTACTCAGCTTTATTCTAGTCACAGAGGGAACCGTGCTTCATAATTTATTAAAAACATAACCCCTATTTAACATTTTCAAGCAAATTAAAATGTTGGAAATCAATAATCGCACCATGCAATTCAGCAGATTTTTTTTATTTTCATTGGTTCATTTTTAAATGCACTGGGACGGCTGAACCTCTTGTTTATTGATATCGTCGCTGCACCAAAAGGGCAGCCTCCCGTTGAGGTTAAGTGACACCCAGCAATGCTGACATTTTTAAGGCAATTAAGAGAACATGGTGCAAAGAGAAACAAGGTATTTTTTTTCTTTTTTTTTACCAGGCAAGCAGCAAGCTGGTTGGATGTTATTTACTGTGCTCGAATTGAGCGTGTCAACGAGGAGTTTTCTCCCCGGCTCTCGTCGACGTCCCCACCCTCTTTTTCTCTCTTCTTTAATAAATCCCTATTGATGGGCGAAATGTTTTAGGCCAATATGTCTCGCAGATTTATGAGGGCCTCTGCGTTATTGACTGGACACTGGCTGCACATTAAGCACACACATACAGACACACGCAGGGCTACGCCGCGCATTAACTTGCCAGTTTCTAATCCTTTGCTAGCTGCTGCTGTTCAATAAGCTATTAGGCAGTGAGTGGACATGCATGCCAAGTCCCTCTCTCACCGCAAGCGTCCATCAATCAAAGCAGGAACACCCACTAACACATACACCCATACATACTGAATTACTCCCCATTTACCTCTGATTGCTTCCCTATGTGGGTACCTTAATAAACAAACATAAATACGGTGGGAAGAAGAAAAAAAACACGGCTGATCCTGTTGAACTGGGGAACAACGACAGTGGACCATTTCCCCAGGCCTTATTCCAAGTGTTCACACTGGAAGCTCATTTCCAAAGTAAATCATGCATTACATAGCTATAATGGCATTTTTCAAATTTAATTGGCCCTGTGAATACAGCAGGGAATTTAGATATAAAGGTTTCATGATCAGCTGCTTTGGCCAGCATACACATGAGGCTGGCTCATGGAGAGTTTCATGGGTCTATTCATGCACCTCTTCACTGGATGTTCTAGATCGGAAAAGGGTAGAAAAACGGGTAGTACCCTGATGAGTAAGGTAACTGTCACACAAGCTAGGTGCGTGCTATATATTTACCAAGCAATGGAAGAGAGTTATAAATATGTATTGGTTTCACTCGGCGCAACAGCATACTGACTGAAAAATTGAGATGTTCCTGAAACAAATGGGAAAGATTCTCATTCCAAAACGCGTTAAATGTTTATATCCGTCTTTCATCATTTCCATTTGCTCTCCATGTTTAATATATATATATATATATATATATATATATATATATATATATATATATATATATATATATATATATATGCAAATATATTTTTGCTCAAGTGCTCATTCCAGTAAACTTGCTCAGTGGTATACGGCGTAAAGACACGCATATACACACATAACCAGACTGTAACACATGCATACACACCTGCCCACCCACGCAAGCTCAACAGCGAACCATTTAACACACAAACCAATAGCAGCAGCAAATCAATACACGGCAAGAAACTGTTCATGTGCAGCTCTGTGTAGGTGTGTGTGTGTGGGGGTGGAAGTGTTTGAAAAGTACTGTCTGAAAGCATGTTTGGTGTAAAGGACTGGTAGAGCAGAATATATAAAAGCACCTCGGGTCTCTAGTGCCAGCCCACGAGTTCTAGCTGAGCTCGCGGTTCTGTGGAAAAGGGCACAGGTTGTTTGACACAGATGTCATTTCAAGTTGGCTGTACATTACACGACAGTTCCCTCCTTCACTTGGACATAGACACGAACCGTTCCTGCACCTGACGAGATGAACGCTCCACTTGCTGGACCGCCACGGGTCTTTCCCCTTTCAGCTTGTAAAACATGGTGACTTTTGGGAAAGCATTGTCCAACCCATTTGAAACCATCCAGCAACATAATTTAAAAAAAAAAAAAAAAAAAAAAAGAACTGTTCAGTAAAGGCAACAGGCCTTACAGTCGCTGACAAATGCTTAAATCTTTAAATCTGGGTTTTCAGGAGTTTTGACTTCTGAGAGGCAACGAGTCATGTAATGATCTGAACTCTTCCAATAGCTCACTGGTTGGTCAGGCTTTGAGCCGCTGGGCTCAATCGATGATCAGTCGATGGTTTCAAGACAAAAATCTTGGAACAAAAATATCACCATGTGAGGTGTAGCCTGGCTTTGTGACTCTAGTCCGTCTCTCTGATCTCTTTTGTCCCTCTGTTGGTATTTTGCATTCTCTTCCTTCCCTCTGCCACTCACCAGCTGAGATAAACACCATTTGGCTATCTTTGCTCACACAACATCTCCCACTTTCCCCAAACATATGACACCGTCTTTCTCTCCCTCCGTCCATCCACCCACCTATCCTTCCATCTGTCCATCGAGGCTACAACACTTGTTATTCTTGCAATGTCATCTAACATCTCCCTAGCAGCTTGTTTTATACTTCTCCATCTCTCTGATGGGAATCTCTCCTTTCCCTCCTCCTCCTCTTTTTCTTCTGTGCTAATTGAACGAGTTCATTCTCTGTCTACTCTTGACTGGAAGTGGTCTCAGTGCTGCTCGGGTGTTTATGGAGACATGACTGGGATGAGAAACAGCAATTTTCCACAAAGACTAAAAAAAAAAACCACCAAAAAAAAAAAACGGCATTTAAAAAGTCCTCAGAGGGAATGCTGGGAATGACATGAGTCATGTGGTGATTTGCAGCAGCGAGCGTTTTTCAAAAACGCTCTTTGGCTTTGTCTGCGAAATTGGTGTAAAATGTATTTTGGAAAGCTCTGCGAGTCTCTGCAGAAGATTAGATTTCATATTGTTTTAAAATGAATTTCCTCCCAGTCTGTGCTTGATAAAGATGGAAGATATGTCTCACTAAATAACAGAGGGGATGTGTGGATTGGTTACTCAACAGCTAAATCTTAAACTTTACGTCTCATGATTTATGTAGATTGCTGCACCACATATTTTTCCCATCATTGTTCTTCTGAGAGTTCAACAGGTCCAACATTTCTTGTCCCTGTCGTGACCTGTATGCCCTCACTGGTAAGATGGGAGATTTCGGGGCATCACCGGGACATCGGGTTAAGACAGTCCATGAACCACAATGTCCCTGAGACCTTTGTTACAATTCTCTATTCCTCAGTCTTTGTTCCAGCAATAAATCTTCAAGTATCATGTTGATCTCTCTGTGAGATGCAGCACAGTTTAGACTGCAATAGATTTGGAAGATGAACAACATTATGTCTTTTTCCCTGTTTTATATTGAAAGTCTCTCCTTGTATGTAATGTTTTACTTTCCACTGCTCTTCTATTGCCTGCATTTAGATTTTTTCTTATGTTAATATATTTGTGTCAGAGTTTCGCCATCTTATTTTGGTTATGCCGAGTGGCCTTTATTATAGGTTATTGTTTCTTGAATGGAATCTAATTAATCATCATCATCATCATCATCATCATTATGACACTGAAATACGGTACAAATGTGTCTGTAATTAAATAAGTGGTTGAAAAGCACTCTGTCATTATCTCCAAAAATGTGAAAAAAGGGACTGCCTTTGGCTGTATTATTTGGGCAGCAGTACCTACGTTCACAGCCTAGAGTAGAAATGTGGGCGCAACCTCGGCAAATTAAGGAGCACAGAAGAAAATCAGCAAAAGATGAAAACTCAGCTGCTGAGATGAATCAAACTAAATTGGGAAGGTACAGTATGAGAGGCAGAGGGTGGTTATTTATAGGCCCCTCTGATTTCGCACCTTCGGAGTCTCACATCCAAAGAAAATCATGTTCCCACCTTGAACACATCATTTTAATGTGACTGTTTGAGGAGTGCAAATTAAATCCCCAGTTGTAAAATATCAATTTCGATCACATTTGTGACCAGAATGGTTACACAACTGAGCCCTGTAGGGGAACATGAACACGTAATTATAGTGATGTAACCATTCCACGGTAACATCCATTTAATAATCAATACATTCCAAGCCAATCAATAGTATTGATTGAGTCATTGGCCCTAATAGTGGTATGATCTCATCGCCAATTAAGTGATCGATAATGATAAGACAGTGTGGCTGGTTTAATTGAATGAATTTACACATTAGTGTGTATGTGTGTGTGTGTGTGTGTGTGTGTGTGTGTGTGTAGGGTGAGAGCACCTCTGCATTGTACTGTGTCAGACCATTGCTCCGTAAAGACATAAAAACAGTTATATCAGAGGAGAAACAGCTCAGGGCAACACAGAACAATCTGTTCCAAAGGTCCCTTCAGAAACTTTGTATCATACACACACACTTACACACACACACTCACAATCAGGATGTGTCTTTCAACCATCCTCACATGAAACGAAAAGCAGTGCACCCGGGCAGCACCCTGGACATTTCACACTATTTCTATCTACTTCTGTCTTTAGGCATCAGTCACGACCAGAGTTGCAGAACATGAAGGGGAAGGAGAACAATAGACCACAGAACATTAATGCGAACATACATTAAACATACAGGAGCAACCCTACACTGATGAAGGGGAAAAGGCTGATATTCAAAATCACATAACATATCCCTTTTCCCCTTTAAGGATGAAAAATCAAAGACTGGGGGAAAAAAAAGACAGAAAAAAAAAACATAGGAAAGAAGAAGGGATAGCCACAAAGATGTCTAGCATTATCTCTTTCTTCTCTGCTTCTTACTTCAAAGAAGGGATATGAAGAATTTACTGCAGTGAATCTTTAAAGCACTCATGGGATGTACTCAAATCGATGCTGCAGGCAAGACAGACAGAGCTGAAGACTCACTATCATCAAGAATTCAACTGTCTCCATCATCCAGCGGTCAAATGTCAAAATAGAAGCTAATGAAATGATTACAGCTTGGTCCATTACAAAGCTCACCTCGATGCGTTTGGTTTGTGTTTCGGCTTTTATGACTTTTCCCTTTCCTTTCAGCACTTTGTCTCGTAAAATGTTTGTCTGACACTTTCATTCACTCAAAGGAGCTCTCAGTCTGTCCCTCTCTACATTAGCGAAGAGACAGCTGAATGACGAGCTGAAACTAGATGAAAGGACAAATTTACAGCAGAGCGGAAGGTTGAAGGCTGACATGTAATAGTCACCAGGGTCTGTCTTTGATACTTCTGGGTGAACTGCAGGACAATTGTCAAATGGGAATGTGAAACAGATCTTTTTGATTGCAGGATTAGAAACAAAACAAAGGGGTATACTCACCAGAACAGTGACGACTCGTAGCACCACGCCTCTCATGTTATTTTCCAATTTTCTGTCTGTCAGCGTGCCGTTCAAGCCGTGGACTGGGTCCCACGTTGCCAGCTGCAATGTGTAGACACACAAACAAACAAAACAGTTATTTTTGCAGACAGTGTGGACACCATGATGGGTTCAACAAGCAATAAACTACTTAAAGAAAAAGTTGAAAAGGTGCAACTGCACTTAAGATCCATGTACAAGACTTAAACAAATAAAAACACACACATCCAGAAGCAAGGCTTATTAAAACACACACGAAGTCAGAGCAGAAAATAAATATCAAAACACACTCAGACTCAAACTTTTTCCAAAGACCTAAAGCACACAACACTGGACTCTGATGATGTCTTATTTTTAGAAGGGGAAGAAATTGATCAGGCAATCAAAGCCATGAAGAGTGGTAAAGCCCCAGGCCTGGCAGACTACATATTGAATTTTAGATAAATAATTTACCGGAAAACTAGCACTTTTGCTGTAACAACACTTACACAGCCTCAGCGGCATTTCAACACGGGTGACTGCCTCCTACCCTATCTCAGGCTGTGATATCAGTCCACCTTAAAAGGGGTAAAGACCCATCAAAGTGCGACTCGTATAGGACAGCAAGTCTAGTCTTCTGTGATAACAAAATACTCTCCAAAGCTTTAGCCCTGTGCCTGGAGACTGTTTTGAACAAAATCCCCCATCCGGACCAAACAGGCTTTATAAAAGGTAGACAGTCCTTCGAAAACCTTCAGCACCTTCAAAAGATAAAATACACATCTTTGGATGCATACAAGCATTTGACCACATTGGATTTGCTTCTTACACAGCTCTGAAAGTTTGGCTTTTGCACTGGCTTTATCTCCTGGATAAAAGTCCTTTACTCAGCACCACAAGCAGTAGTGCTCACTAATGATATCATTCCAAAACATTTTTCCTCCTCCAACAGTCAACAAATCCTTGTACCCCCTCTAATTTGACATAGAGGCCATGTGCATGAAATCACTCTGTATGCAGATGATCTCCTTCTGTACTGCTCAGATCAGCTAAGGCCGATTCCAACTGCATTTGATACAATCCAACGATATAATGTTGATTTCATACTGTTCCAGTTTTTTTCTCCTGGAATCTTGTTGGAGTCGCACAAACATATTTCCAGATTCACCTGGAACAAGAAAATACCTCTGCTTCATAAGGCATTTCTAGCAGGTCAAAAGTATGAGGGGTTGCTCTCAGTGGGTGAAAGTAGGATCCCATCTCTCAGCATCAGCACCGGCTCCCCACAGGGCTGTGTGCTGAGCTCCTTACTCGACACCCTCTACACTCATGACTACACCCCTGCCCACTCCAGCAACACCACTATCAAGTTTGCAGACGACACCACAGTAGTGGGACTCATTTCTGAGGGGGATGAGTCTGCCTACAGGGCTGAGGTGGAGCAGCTGACTGGGTAGAGAATACTACTACAATCCTGTACTCGAAAGCTCTGTTAGGATATGGTCACAGTTGAGGTGCTCTTTAGATATAAACAACTATCTCTATCCCTGGTCCGTAATCCTGTTTCAAATTCTACAAGTTCTAGACTTTGGCTCCTTCCCAGCTGCCCCACCTGGGGGATGGATGGAAGACTGTTTCAGACTGACCTATCGTCAGAGCCCTATGTCTTGAGGTTAAATGATGTTATTTAAAACATCACTTGCCCGTCTAACCATGTAGAAATGTACCTGTGAAGAAGAATCGAGGTTGGAACTAATGGATGAAATGTGTACCTCTAACACAAATGTGAGTACTTCAATTAGAAAATGTTCCATTGCTCGCATCTCTGCAAAGGAAGACTTGCCAGGCTGTACCTTGATGCGGCTACCACCTGCCAGGGGTGTGATGGTGCACCGGATACATTACATGTTTTATCCTGTCAATCAATCCACCCATTTTGGTCCTCTATATTTGCAAAATTTTGGTCAAAACATTCCACCAAAACCTCATAATTGCTGTGTTTGGATGAGCCCCAGAAGAGGTGTCCCTTTCAAATAGCCAATCAAACTCTCTAGCATTAACATCCCTCCTGGGAAGGGATCCCGCTGTCTAATTCTTCTGTGGAAGGACCTCATACGCCCCTTGGGTCAAGGATGTAACAGCACACTTAAAAGTATAAAAGCTGTGGTACGGTAGCCAAGGCTCTATTAAAAAACACCACAAGGCGCGGCAGCCTTTCTGGGATTATTATAACAATTATCCCTGTGCCAGTCCGACTTTTTTCTGTGTTGTTGTTGCTATCATTATGAAATGTATTTCTTACTTTAATTGTCTGTATCTCTTAATATATTTGCATACTCATGTGCCATCTGTTCAGTTTACATCCACAATCCAATGAAAAATAGTTACACAGTCAATAAAATGCAATCAGTTTAAGCGTAAAAGGGCAGTGACCTGATAAATGTACAACACAAATATCTATCTGACCACTTTATCATTCAATTTGCTACTTTCTATTATGTCCTAATGCACATACTGTACATACATGACAAATGATTGTACATGAAAACCCCAAGGTTTCTCTGGTGTCTTCCCTGGTGCACGACATACCATCGGTGTGATAAATGGCATTTCTTTAATTCAGATGTGATTCATCAATCTGGCGCCAGTGTTTATCAAATTGTATCATTTACTTCCAGTCTTTTCCCCTGACCACATTCTTTTCAGTCCCTAACCATATTTTCTTCATCTTCGTGCTGCCCTCTGCTTTCAATAAAATATTGCTTTTCAGCTTCAAAGATCAAACCAGGCTGGTTTCCCTGTAGAGAGAGTGGCAGTAGGGGAAAAAAAGTGATTTAGCTGTCTGCTTTCCAAAGACAAACACACAACCACACACTCATACTGTGAGACACACACACAATAGCAGGGCGTGATTTGTGCTTAAAAGAAAACACAAACTGGAGAAGCAGAGGGCCTACTGCAGAGAGGGAAATAAGGGATAATCCATTTTTCTAAAGCCTGAAGTTACTGTTGAACTTGCCAGTTCTGATCAATTCCCTTTTGAGACCAAAGGTTACAATAAAGCATAGCTCAACCGGTTACTTTTTTCACACCCTGCCACTGGTTAACATTTTATATCCTGTTTGAAGTATTGCTGCCAGAATAAACGGCAACACTATAGGTCCTCTGGTAGGATTACGCAGCTTGTAATCAACTACTCTCAGCCCCACCTGATCTTTCTATTACGGGTGTGTATGGATGTGCTTGACTGACATCTCTCTAACCCTCCTGTTGCATCTCTTGAGGTAGGACAACTTTAAGCACTTTCCCTGCCAAAACTTCAGCTTGGGAATTGTATCGGCCTTAACAGAAAACAGCAGAGTGGACGTGCAGTGCCTTAAGAAGGGTGTGTTCTGAGCAGTGCATTGTTTCCTCGAGCCTTTTCCCTGCAGAGCCATGGACCGCTCACATGGATGTTTTCACTTCTCAGGACTGAGTGGCCAAATCTCTCTGACTATTCTTCTGGCGTTGCAGCACTCAGCTCCTAGCTCTACTATGTATCCTGTTATTCCTTATTATGTGTTTTTTTTTCTTATCATCATTAAAAACATTGCTCTGATTTAGAAAACACTGTTTTTCTGTCAACATTCATGTAATTCACGCTGACAAATCCAGGTAGATTATATTACACACCCTCCTCAAGTCCTCTTTTTTTTTCCCTCATTCAGCCTGGAGGGGGAGATGTGGAGCTGGATTCTGAGTCTGACTCCTCACCCACACACACAAAATCTGAATTCCCTATTTTAGTTATTTCTCTATTTTACAACATGCAGAAATCAGAGGCACTTGTAATCTTCTGTCTCTATGAAGATGAGCCAACAAACCTTTATTTTCTAACACAGAGAACTGCTGCTGTATTATTCTCATGACAATCCCGATGTCAGCGTAGTCTTTGTGTGAGTGTGTGTGAATGTGTGTGTACAGCCTACTCTCTACTCACAGATGCAGCCTGTTACCCTTCACAGTTTTCTAAGTGTATGTACAGAACGTTCTGTGTATGTGTTTGCCAACAGTTGTAAACCTACAAATACCGGAATGGGGGTGGACGTAAGGTGAAGGGGATACAAAAGACACACAATGATTAAAAAAACACTTAGGAAGACAAAAAGAGGGACAGGAAGAGATGTGGATGACAGAAAAACAAGACACTGATGTGAGGCGAGGAAACGTAAAAAACGAGAGCGTGCACAATCAATATGACATCAGCGGTGCAGCCAAATGCATCCGAGGCTTCAAATTCATACTTGAACACGCCTGCGAGAAATAATTCCTGCCATGTCTGTCACACAGACTTGCAAACACCTGTAGGAACTGACATGTAAGCCAAGTAAAGGGAATGATGAAGACTATGTCATGAAGCAAATAAATTTTTCAGGAACTATCATCATCAACCGTCTCATGGAGCTGAGAGGTTCTAACTGGCACGGTGTTTATTTTCACATTAATACGCTGACACAAGCTCAACAGGAACAGGTGAACACAATTTACAAAAATGGGGATTGCTTGTTACCGCAGACGCTCACCCACTCGCACACACACACACCTACACATGGTAAGCTAATGGGGCTTTTCCATTGGCAATTTTGGCAACGCAGTCAAACTGTGCCGCGTTGATTTGCTTTTCCATTACCAGTTTTACCGCGCCATGCTGAGCCAAGCTGCGCCCGAGATGGACTTTCTCCGGAGTGTGGGGGGGCAAAGCGTGCCCACTCTGCCTCCAAACAGGTTGCCGTGATGTCTTGCGACTGCGGCCAAACCCATGAAAATCCCCTTCTCCCCCTCAACTAAGCCTGTGTTGTGATTCCGACTCATGTCTGTGCAGAAGACTACAGAGAAAGGCACTTTTGAAAGTCTCTGTGTGTTCAGCTCTCAGTACCTTTCACTGAATCTCTGATGCCTGGAGTTTAGCTTCTCTCCCGAGTCCCTGTTTGTACTTTCAGAGATCTACTTTATTTCACAGTTTCATCATGTTCGCTTTCAGCCGTGTCAGAGGTCTTGTTACGTTACTGTGGGTGAACACCAAACATTTCCTGGTTTTGCAGTTCCACAATAAAAGCTTTTATATAACCAACAGGGGAGTTTTATTGTGAAGACATTTTAGGATATGACGTGTTTAGTAACGAATTAGCAGAGTGGCTAAAGTATGGTACGAGTATTAACAGCTGCTCCATTGACCGCTACTCAAGACAAGCACACGATTAGTCAAAGACACACTTTCAAGCGGGCAAAACCTTGTTGTAATGGAAATGCAAATCCCTGCAGTTCAAAGTCAAGCCAGCGCATGTGTACGTAAACGCTCTGTAGCGGGCACACAAAAACAAGCCACACAGGCAAGGACATGGGTCCGACACACTCACACATACAATATGCATGTGTTGTCTCTTGTTTGCCCTTCAGACGTGGTATGGATGCCGCACTGCATTTAAAAAGGAAGGTCTGTGTCTCTGCTGTGCGGGCAGAACAGGTTCAGAAGAAAACTTAGCCCCTCTGCTGCTATCTTTTACAGATCAGTTTAGTTTGGCTACAGGGGATCAGTAGTGAAACCTGGACCTCTTGAGTGGAACCGGGGGAGGCGAGGATAAAAAAAAGCACGACAAATGCAAACTGAAACGGTGTGTGCTCCCCTATCAGCCACTTCCGTTTCTTACTTCCTGACATCCTGACCTGGTCTTTTTAGAGTGTGGCTTGTTTGAGGCAAAGCCCGGAGGAAGCAGACAAATATCCAGTAAGTGGACCTTGGCAAACAAACCTGCCACAGCACAGTGTATTCCCAGCTGTTCAGCTGAATGGCAGTGAGTCCCAAACCCTTATATTTAAAGTCAGTGTTAATGTACTCGATTTACAATTTACAGCTAACCACAGAGATACAAAATTAAAACAAAACTGTGATCTGATTTATTCATGTTTTCTAAATACTGACTTACTTTGGACTGCATTAATATAGGGGCCAATAAAAGACTGCTTTGAAAACTATGTTGGCCCCTTTATGCCTGTTGCTCGAGCTATCAGTTACAAAAAAAAAGAAAAAACAGCTTTAGCTAAATCCCTTAGCCACAGTGTTCAGTATTGAGTTAAGACTGCAATTTGCCACTGTGAAAAGAGAATATGATGAATATTAAAGGAGATTCTACGATGAATATCCTGAAATGGCCCGTAATGAATGAGGTTTAAGCTGCGTTTTCCACAGCGTTTAAGCAGAAGTCAATACGTTGCGGGGAAACACATTAATCAGTGGTGCACCGTGGTAATTATTACAGAGGCTATCAATCATAAGGCGGGGAGGGCTTTGTTTGCAGCCACATGTGACTTCATTTACTAACAGACAGACACAAACACGCACATTATGCATTAAATTTTACAATCCTACTCACTAAGGATTAACCACGATGCATTGCGGATGCCTTGATTAATCATTTAAGACCAATATCTGTAATGAGGAAGGTGAGTGTTAAGATTATTATCCAAATTGTTCTTTCTAACCAACTGCTGTAAGCTGAAAAGCATCTTGTTGGGTCAACTGTACTTCTATTTCAGTGAGCACGCAGATCATTTTGGAAGGCAACCTTTATAGGCCGCATTATACGCTACCGTAGCCTAACTTATGCAGAGGGCCTGTCAACGCTGCAGCAATTTCTCGGTCGCTGCTAGATGTTAATAAAAGCTGTAAATCCTTTAATTCCTTTTAACATATTTATCTGATATATTTTTCCCCTTCACAGACGGGCTTGCAAACAGGATGAGGGAGCTGAAAAGTAAGGCGCAGAGACTGAGAGGAAAGTGAGTCGAAATAAAAGAACCTCGCTGCAGTATTACAAGTAAAATTGGCAAAGCCACATTATCTGAATATCAATATTTCCACTCTACATTTATATTGTTCTCAATCTTATATACCAGGGGAGTTGTGATGGCAGCCTTTGCATGCGTGTGTGGACGTGCACATGCGAGTCGGGAGCTAAAATGGCAGCCAGGCTAGCAGAGTGCCCCACTGCCTCCGCTTATCTCCACAGCTCCAGATAAGGGCTCATTTCCCCCTTGACAGTATGAAATAAATGTGCATGTGTGTGTGTGTGTGTGTGTGTGTGTGTTTGTGCATCAAGTGAATGACCCACTGTGCTTAAACCGTTACCATGTAGACTCAGGCATCAAAACATCACCATTAGCATCCCACAATGCTTTTCTTCTCATTAATCAAGCACTATCTCCTTTTTCATTTCCCTCTATCGCTCATTCACTGCTCTCTGTTCAGTCTTTCCTTTCACTTTTGACAAAAAAATGCATTCTTTCTCCCCGTTTCTGTGAACCTGCACAGGTCCGTCATCTTACCGCTGTCTTCCCCTGCAACAACATTTTCTAATTTCAGCACCGAAATCGGCCTGACACACATTCTCTTGCATGCACGCTCCAAGCAAACACATATAGATAGGTGCAGAACTCTGAGCCCACCTCTAGGACCTTTAGCTTGGCCTCATAATTAGATTAAACATGTGGGAGAGTAAGATTGAGATAGGAAAGGAACTTATTTGGTAGCCACTGGCAAACCTTATCTATGACTAGGCTATTCTAAAGTCAGCTATCTAGCTTGCTAGCACAACCCCCCCTAAGCTTTACACCCAATTGAGATGAACCAGTGTTTCTCAAACTTTCTACACCATGCACTGCCTCAGAAAACATTAGGCTCTCCTCAACCATGGCTAACGTTAAAAATACAGCAGCGTTGGCCTACTCCATTCAGCTTAATTTATAGCTTAGCACCGTTCAGTGTTAAGGTTGGCAGGTGCTGTGGGCTTCGACAGCCCTGCTAAAGTAGCCACATCATCAACTTCAGTTTCAACACGTTTGGAATGTTCCCATCCCCTTTCAGTTGTAATTCTACAGTACTTTTATTATAGTAACTCTGAACTTGTGTCATTTACTTTTTTTCTGATTATATCTTTATTTGGAAAAGACAACATTTCAGCATACAGAGATTCTACAATTTTTCCTGTCACTTTTTTCCAGTGAACTTATGTCATTAAAAAAAAAAAAACAACACATCTTCCATGCACCACTAGAGGGAGCTGTGATAGGTGTTAGCCAGCAAGCTGAGCTAATGCTAACGCCACTCAGTAGAGCGCATACCTCCTAAAAGGCTCATAAAAAACACTTCATCACGCAATGTCAAAGAAAGTGAGAAGAACACTACTGAATCGTCCCGTTATCTGAATCTTGGCTGACAGACAAACCATCTAACCAACTAACAGACATGAGTAAAAAACACAACCTCCTTGGTGGAGGGAATTAGTTTCATTAACCACAACCACTGAACAGTAGTGTACTGTACAGCTATAACAACCAATGCAAATGCTTCACACAATCACAAAAGGTACATGGCAAATAAACAGATAGTAGACACCTAGCGCTACTGTCCCCTTACAACGCAATTCAGCAAAGACCTAACTTAACACTGAGCTTGTGTTGCTAGCTTCTATAGGATATTTAAAATGGACTGCTATCAGTCTACCATCAAGAAAATAATTCTCATGCAGAAATTAGCACAGTTCAGTGAATAAAAACAAACTCCTCTCAAATCTAGAATTCGATTAATATTAATGTCTGTGAAGCCATCAAGAAATACGCTTGGCTCTCAAAATGCTTTTACGAGAATCATCATTGGTTCCTTTTTCGCAGTCATTAGAACCATCACAACTAATGTGATGGCAATAAACTGAAAAACAACAATACAACATGGAGCATTGGTAAATTGTAGCTTTAATGTTTTTTTTGTGGTTCTCAGGGGCAATCATTGTTGCATCTGTAAGAACAAACAGATATCCACGTGTTGATTTATTCATATCACTCTCACAAGCAGCAGATGTTGTCATTTTGCCGAAGTGATAAGTGAGATTCTGTAGACTCTCACAGCAGGGCGTTATGTTTTTCATCACGGCCTTGATGGTAGTTCACGTCGCTCATTGTATCCTCTAGTCATTCATTTCCATTTGCTTTACCCCTTTCCTTTTTTTTTCTTGCAACTTTGCAGTTAAGATTCATGTTTCCTTTTTAATTTTTTCCCCTCTTTTTATTTTTTGTTTACTTCGGGGAACTAAGGGAACATTGGTTCGTGCCAGAGAGGTAACTTTTCCACGTGTTTTTTTTTTTTGTGTGTGTGTGGATATCAAATATTGTTCTTAATTAAACAAAACAATCTATAATGCTACTTGTTATTTTGAAAAAACAAAAAAAAGTATGGACAGATTATGATATCGAACACACACAGACACAGTGACCAGCTTGTTATAAGTCAGCGCTGTTCGACCCGTCGGTGCCCTGACATGCAGCCTACATTAATATAGCAGTATATAGAAAAAAGGAGACACACTTCCTGCCTCCGCCGTCATAGTGACCACCTGACACTTAGATGCACACGGACCAAAACAGACCTCGGGGCGCTTTCAGGGATGTGAAACCACACACATTTAAAAGTAATTGGACCATCGACCGGTGCTGCGTGGGGGCCAGCAGAGTCATTTACTGTGACAACAAACCCCTTCACTTTACAGAACTCACCCACCAATCGCACACACACACACACACACACACACACACACACACACACACACACACACACACACACACACACACACACACACACACACACACACACACACACACACACTTAAGACGGACACAAACCACACATGTCTGAACACACAATCACACAGTACGTAGGTGTTGTCCTGCTTAAATGGCATCTCAGAACCACTGAGGATCATTTTCGGGGGCCTCATGTATCTCTCGCGTTCTCTCTCTGTTGCAAGCGCATCAAAGGGACGCTGTGCAACAAACTGTGGCTTTTGGTCTGATTGTTACATACATGACTCGTAGCAGCTCAAAAAACGCAATCGATAGGGGGTGACATTTGGAAGCAACGGGGCTGGGAGCGGTGTATACAGCGCCGACAGAGATAAGCAGCTGCGACAAGATCAATGTGCACAGGAAGTTGTAAGAAGTAAAAACTATCAGAAAAGTGTGAATAATGTTGTCAAAGATCTGTCCTGCGCTGCCGTAAATTACTGCCGGTAGACAAAAAAAGGCAACTCCCCATGAAATTGGACCCGGGCAATTGCTGTATTAGCCACCGCACTTCCTCTCACCCCACATCATCAGCTTCACCAGTGAAGCGAGCCGGAGAGATTTTATTCTGGGTTTTTCTAATGCAGCGCAATATTGAATTGTTAGCGCAGACGGCTCTTATCTCCTTGTAGTTTATCTGCTTACCCTTCAACAAACAGCTAAGGAAATACAATATGAGTTTTTATCCCTCCATTCATAAACTATCTGTTTTTCTCTCCGTGCTAAACTTGTTTCATCTGCCAAACACTGGTGTGTTGCTTCCAGCCTCTGCAGCTCTCTAACACTCCTTCTGTCGTCCCTGCCAGACATTCATATGTCTGTCTGCCATTGCAGTAAAGAGACAGTAGCCAGGCACAGACGCAGACAAGCTGCTGAGCAGTTTCACTACTCCTGTCTCCCTCTCTCACCTCCTGTGCTCCCCCCAAAAAGAAAACCCTCCCCTTCTCCCCCGCTGATGGGTAACATGTGTGTCGGCGCAGTCTCCAAACAGCTTGCACACCAAGCCTTCCTTCTGTCCTCTCCCCTCTCTTCCTTTCCTTCGATTCCTCTTCCAATTCTCTTCGGCCCACAGACCCCTTCTCTACCGCCCCCTCTGTGTCGGTACCCTGTCTCCCTCTCTCTGTCTCCATCTTCTAACAGAGAAGGGACAGCTTGTTGCAGCAAGCAGTCCAGGCTGCATTAGTATCGTGCTCTGCACCACCGGCTGCCTAATCTCAACCATATAGTCTGTGTGCTCATCCATCCTGCTCCCTCGGAGAAAAGTAGTTCCCTTGCAAACCCATTCCACTCTGTTCTGTCTGATTCTGCTCTATTATGCTGGCTAAATGTGCGCCCACACAGTTTCTCCATCTCAATATGCATGTCTGCAATAATTGAACGAACTCGATTCTCTTAAGTCCTGCCCTTTTCCACTCGTTTGTTTTATGTGATACAGTTTGTTCTAAATTGTTATGATGGAATTACAAAATATAGAAAAGTATGCCCCTATTACAATCACAGTGTCTTTGATAATGAGACTGCTACCTGGAAAGCAATTATATTTGAAAAAGCCACTTAGGCAAAGTTCTGCCCAGCTGCACGCTTCCCTAATAGAATTGGATTTCAGAAAAAACAATTACAATAGCAAAATAAATATTACCGGCAAATTACTGATAAATTGTGTAATATGTAAACTAATAATGTAAATGGAAAAATGGTCCGTCATTACAAAGAGCGGTTGCTGTTTTTTTCAGGGTTGCATTATCTCCTCTTATAAAACAAAAGACAGGCAGCAATTTTAAAACGCTCAGACCTTTTGTCTCTTGAAAGGACCCAGTCACCTCACAGACTGTGATACCCAACACTGTTTTCATGTTTCATGTTTGAGCATTCAGAGCACACACAGCCTGTTCCAACCCGAGTGTGTATAGGTGCTGTTGTATCTTAACTAAAGCTTTGGGTATGTTTCATTCTAATTCTGGACAGTTATGGCCTCCAGAAAACTACTATAGATCTGTCATTCAATCTTTTGACCGTCTTTGGAGGGGCTCACCAAAGAAGAAAGGATTTGATTTTTCTCTCGTACGGCCTTACTGTAGAGCATTGCTGATATTCTGTAGATCTTCTGACTGGACTGGTTCATATGAATGCTATTATGAGTGTGAGAGTGAGAGTGTATGGTAGACTAAAAGGGTCTTAAGAAGCTTGGCACTGGTGTTGTATTTGAACATTGTTTGCAGATTACATTAGCACACGTTCCGGTTTAAAGTTCCAATATGTGAGACAGTTGATTGTTGAGTCTAATTCCCAACGTGTCAAACACTGATGCTTTGGGATGGTTGCCAGCCCGACCTACGAACCCAAAGCATCAGTGTTTGAGAGTGTTTTAGAAATGAGACTCGATAATCAGTCTTACAATTTGACCTTTAAATCCTTGGTAACAGTGATTGTTTATTGATAAAGAGAAAAGAAATACACATATTTATATGTTCATGTCTCCACTTTTGACTTAACAGCATTCACCCTTAACTGAATAGTGAAAGCTCACAAAAACAATATTGGAAATGTAAATATAGTTAAATTCAAACTTGGTTTTAGAAAATCATTATGATAAAACATCACGTAAACATTCTGAAGCACATGTAGTACTCTTGTTGTAACACAGATTCTTATAATGTTTGACAAGTTATAGTAAAATAAGTAAATAAGATATTTTGAAGAAGCTTATGCTGATGTACTGGTCATTGCACTGACACAGAACACAAATGTCAGTGTTTGAATGATTGTGCACACATTTTAATCCTCCACATTTGCTTTTGTGTATTCGACACCTCGATGACCTCAAATGACTGGTTGATGGCGCAGTGACATTTCTAAAGTTGACACGAGTGATATCTCAGCTCATTATTGTCCAGCCTGTCAATTAATTGTATTCTGTGCTATGTTGGCTCATTACCATTCAACTTTGCCAGACAGCAGGAGGAAAGAGACTTAAGATGTTTTCCAAATGCCTCTGCACATCCTGACACAGCGTGGGTCACCAGGATAGCTTTATACAAAATTGGTGGATATTTTCCAGTAATTCCCAGGATTCATGTACACCGACTTTGGTTGTGCATGGAAAGGGGCATAACAATGACTTTAAATCAGTTTCTGGATTGACTGGAGACCTTTGTGAATAACTGAGAGAGGGAGGAAAAAGAAAGAGAAGAGCGATCGCTGGGGGTGTATTGATGGTAGATGATCTGTTGAGGACCTGAGGTAATAAACTGTACAATTGGTTCTGTAGGATCACTCATATGCTTTCGTCCTCTCTCTTCCTCTCCCTCTCACACACACACACACACAGCGGCAGTCTATACAAACTGATCATTACGATAGCTACAACATCGAGCTCTGTTCTGATTTCCCAGATGAGCTGCAAGCTGTTTTATTGCTCGCTTGAATTGTTGGGAAAATGTTTGTGTGTCGGTGTGTGTGCGTGCATGTGTGCGTGTGTGTGTGCATGCGTGTGTGTGTATGTGTGTGTGTGTGTGCGTGTGCATGCGTGCGTGTGCATCAGGGTGGGCTGGGTGGCGTTTTGTCGAGTGCAAACACAATTCAAACTTTGTTGCTTTAACATGCTTGTAAATATCAAGCTTCAAATGATTAAATGACTAAATAATTGAAGTGCATTATCATTTAATGTATTTTCTGTCAGCTTTTAATTGAATAAGAAGACATTATTTTATTAATCGCCTCCACGGTGTTCCTGGAACATCTCTTTCAAATCAATTAACCTCTGTGTTTGAGATATGTTTGGCAAATCAGCGCGCGTTTGCCTGTGTAGAAACTACACTACATAGAAGAGCTCCACGGGCATTTCATCAGAAAAACAAAAGTGCATTACAAATTGATAATAACGTTTTGACATAATTTGTGTGTTTATCTCTTTGTGTGTTTATGCTTTTATAGAAAAAAGACAGAGGAAGAAAGAGGCTTACAGAAACCAAACAACAGGAGAGAGCAGACAGAATGCAAAAGCAGAGAGTGTCAGGGGTGAACAAAAAGTAAAATACAGGGCGAAGTCATTTAAAAAAAAAAAAATAAATAAATAAAATAAAATAGTTCTCCGTCACCGCTTTCTCTCTCCCCACAGGAAAATGAGGAGAGAGATGTCAGACAGTGTAGTGTATGGATGAGGAGGCTGATGGAAGACTGCTGAAAGGTTGAGTATCCAGCGGGGAATACGAGTGTGACCTGACAGAGGGGGGTTACCTGCAAACTTCCTCAATAGTGCTAATGGGAAGGAGAAGAACTTTATTTGAAACACGTCTTCTCCACTTTCTGTCTTTTTGCCTCTCTCCTGTCCTATTCCTTCCATCTCTCCATGTCTGTCTCACTGGAGTTTGGGATTCAGCATGCATATAGGTATAATTATGTCTCTCTCCGCTCTTTTAATGGCTACCATACTCTGGCATGTTATAGTGTGCGTAATATCCACACCTGTGGCATGTTGAGTGCCGTTTCCCTTCTGGTTATATCTGTTTAGCATGGCTTCACACACATACGGCTGCAGAAGCACACAGAGATGCACACGGCTGAAAAATATATGTGAACTTAATCATGCATCCAGCCCACACCACAAACACACGCACGTGCACGCACACACAAACCGCAATGAAAGGCATGTACAGATGAAGAAGTAAATCCACAGGGAGTGGTAAGTGAAGTTAAGCACAGCAGGAATAGGTTTAAGTCATTAAATACCACTGGGTTATACATAATACATGCCACATATGTGTGGGGGTAGAAATTATGCACATAGGCAGGGAGATGTCAGAATAACATGGATGTAAGATATCCCTCAGAATCCTGGTATTTGAGCGTCAGATCAAAGAGGCAATATGCACGACATGGATTTACTTTTGTCTGCGTAACCTTTGTCAAATCAGATGCGCGATGTGGTGGTATCAGAAGAAACTGACGACTAATTCACCAACATGGTCAGGCTTTCATCCAGACTATTTGTAGTAGGCGATTTGTAGGAACTCTTCAGAAAAATTTAGGCACCTGGATCACAACTAAAGCTTTGTGATCACTATCTTAGAGAGGCAGAGAGCCATGACTGCGCAGAAACTTGACATGAAGCTCAATAACACATTTCTGTTTAATAAGTGAGACTGCACCAGGCCAAGTTTTACTGCGTTACATTTCATGTTCTTCTTCTACCTTGCATTGCAACACCACCAGTTGATTGCGTATGTAAAGGCTGCTACAAAAAGCAGTTAAGAGATTTAATAAGAAAAAAAGAGGACATCCACTGCTGAGGCAATTATTCCATCGAAATAAACATTTCATACACAAAATTCTTTGGTATTGCACAGGCTGTTAAAATTTTTCTTTTTTTAAATGCTGTAAAATAACAGATTAATATATATATATATATACATATATATATATATGTATGTTTGTGTGTGTTTTTGACCGTTTAGTGTTTAATTAACGATAATAACAAGTTTTATTGATATTCACAGTTTCAGATTTTTCATGTTATTTTACATTAGACATATAACTTCACAATCTATTTTTGTAATTTTGTGGCTATTTCAAAAGTGTAGGGAAATCTGTAAAATAATCAGAAAAAAAAAGTAAAGAAACAATTTTTTAAAGTTTTTAAAATGATTTAATGTCATTAATTGCTATTGAATATTAAATCGATTCTTGACATTTTTGCCTCCAAGACACACACGGTGCTCGTCATAAAACCTGAAATTGCAGTGGATTTGTATCCCTACATCTAAATGTTTATCATTTGCTTCCTTCGTTGACTCCAACATCAGCTGCACTCAGACTGTTAACCAGTGTGTCAGTCAGTCTGACGGCCAGTCAGCTCAGTCAGCGCTGTGGACAAGTCAGTCAGCTAGCCAGTAAGCTGGTCACTCAGCCTGTGAGTAAGTGGGAATCCGTTGCTAAAACGTCGACAAGTCTGGTGGACAGCTGACTGCTGGATGTCATGTACTGAACCTCTGAAGAAACAGACAGTGACATATTTGGTCTGTAAAACTGTATCGTGTGTGTGTGTATATGTCGTACGTGTGAACAGTTAGGTGCTGTTTGCAGCCATCTGGCAGGGGGATACACTTGGTGCCCTTCACTTCTCAGCTGTCTAACACTCACTCTCACTTTCTCAAACACACACACACACACACACACATACACACACGCACACACACTCAATCATGTCACCCGTCACTCTGATTCCCGCTGTTCACCGAGGGCCTGTCTCTGAGTTCAGTATGTCCAAAAGCAGTCGTTTTGTTGCATTAGCACGTCTCTTGACCTCTCCGGTTAACCTAATACTTTCCTCGAGCAGGAAAAGACAACTGGCACGAAGGAACAGCGAGCAGAGACTGGGAGGTTGGGCGGGGGCGAGAACGAGCACATGGATAGATGGTTAGCGTGACGTCATGACATATTCCATAGCACAGCAGGCACATACGCACACATGCACTGAGACGTGAGGGTAAGATCATAAGACGGTCAACAAAATAAGGTTAAAGCCGCTTGCAACAGCCGCATTACCATCATCAGACAGCTAGAAGACGATAAAGTTGAACTGATGTGGTATTAAGGGATCCACCTTTTCACATCAAAACAGAATCAGAATTAAATTCAGGACACATCGTGCTCTTCTCTTTGTTCTCCGCCATCCCCTGCCGACGGCATTCCTGCCCAGAAAAACTCATATATATATATTTGGAGGTGCTCTGCCCGGGGAAGGGCAACTTTTACACCCTCAGAATATCAAATGTTAAAGCAGGAGAGGTTTGAGAAATACTTTCTGTGACACTAATGAAAATTTTAAATGTGAAAAGGCTGAATAAAAAAAAAAGCTCCATCACCTTTGCAACAGACACCACAATGGATTCCAAAAACGAAGAACGTGTCATGGTTTGACCCAATGAGCTACTTAGGACTGTACACAGTGTTCGACTCAGCCTAAAACAGGAGTGTTATCATACATATCTACGTACATTTAAAATACCATAATGACAGACAATACTATTATGAATCCAGTGTGTTAATCTTTTTTTGTGTGTGTAATTTCAGTTTAAAACATTCAAAAAATAACTCAAATTACCAACAAGTCAGTGAAAAAATAACTGTTTTGAAGTTGTTGTCTGTGTATTGTATTGCAGGGACATCGACTCAAGCTAGCATGCTAAACAATTAGCCGCAGCTTATCCAAGTCCAAAGCTCCTGTGCTAGCTGTATTTACTGTGTAAACACCAACACTCCCTTGGAGCTCCGAGCTCCCAGGGCAGACAGCTAGATGAATGGCTAAATGAGCTAACTAGCTATGAGTAGCCAAATTCAGCAGCAGTTAGCGGCTACCCCCGGTGATGTGCTGCCCCCAGTTTGTTTTGAGTGTGAATTCGACAGATGGCCAGTTCCTACATATTGCTCATTTAAGACGACAAAGGCATATTGTGTTCAGGTTTTTAGTTTTTAAGTGCTTGACTACTTATTAAGCCTTCAACTGACCACAGAAGATATTCATATTCACATAATTCCACAATTTTACATGCTACAGCTCTGCAGTTCCATTAGAGAAATCTATGTTTAGCAAACCCGTCCTCCAGAGATGACTTTTATGTTCACAGGTAAAAAAAATTTCACGCTGACAGGGGTTCACATAGTGAAGCCACATTTGGTTTTGTTTAGGCAATAAAAAGACTTTGGTTAATGTTCAGAAAAGATTGTGATTTTAGATGAAATATTCATAAAGTAAACCTACTCTCCTGCGCCAAGTCTTTGCTGGCCTTTCAATATTTAATTTTCAATCTTTTCTTAAACGAGTGAATGCCCTGACACAACCACTTTGTCTTTTAATTGCTATGAGCGGAAACTGTATTTCAAGAGAGAACACGGATACAAATAAATGAAATACACGGTCAGACAATGTTTTACAGGCAGTGTTTGATCAGTGTGTTGCAGCTGGGCAGATGTTCTCATTAGAAACCTTGGGTAAATCGTTTTAGATACCGTTCTCAAGGGCAACCCAGCAGGGGATGTTGAGAGAGCCCTAACAAATGTGTTATCCTTCCACGTGTCCTTCAGAACTTGAGCGGAGTGGACGGGAGGCAGTCAGCGAGTACCGGGAGGGCCGCTGAGGTAAACAGCAGCCATAATCAGGAGAGAAGTTCGGTAAACACACACGGGGAGAGGGAGCTAATCCTCCGGCGAGTTAGCCGCGGTAGCGACATGGGGAGTGAAGAGGGAGCTAAGGAACTTTAGACGGAGTCTAACGGTGACGGTGTGTAAACTTGTGTGTCCGCGCGTGTATACTCAGCGTGTGCGCTCATAGCGTTTGTGTACACAGCATGTGAATGTGTGCTGTGTACACTAGTGTGAGCGTCATGTGTGTCCGCGGCTATGTAAATATCTCGCATGACGTGCGTGTATAAGTGGCGTGTGGGTGGGTGTGTGTCTGCACACTTTGTGTATTTGTGATCCACAGAGGCATGCAGTGCGAGGCAGACTCTGGCTGCTGTAATCCGAGGTTTACACGCTGTAATGCTGCTGAAAGCCTGCAGGCCTAGCTGGCAGAGAGAGAGAGAGATGTAGAGAGAGGGAGGGAGAGAGAGAGAGAGAGAGAGAGAGAGCGAAGGAGGGACATTATAGAGGAGTCGAGAGAGAGGAGCTACGGGAAGGGCAGACATGGGAGACGAGAATTAGACTGATAGATGGAGGGAAAAAAGAAAAAAAACAGGGGAGAGGAAGTGCCATCAAGAAAATGTGTAGTTAAGATGGACACATGCAGGAAGACACATAAAAAGAGAGTGAGAAGGTTTTTGAGTTTGAGTTTGGAGGTGGAGGAATACTATTCATATCAATGTTAATAACAATAATAGTTGTTTTTTTGTAATGGGACAACAAAAAGGCTGCTAATAAAACTAAAGATAGACCAGACAGAAACATCTCTTGGACCCACAATACTATGTTTCTGTTGGTCAAGTACTGCGCTGAATTTATTGACTTCATCCTCGGTGAATATATAGTTATGGCTGTTTTAATGTGCTCTGTTCTTTCTGGCTCCACTTACAATGCTCACGAGCAAGACGAGCTGTTGAATCTATAAATATCAATGCACTCCTTTGTGTGTGTGCAGTGAAGCCTGGCCAGATAAGGAGAAATTCAGATGTAAGAGTGACTATTTCTCCATTTCAGTCCAAGTTAGTTATTTTTTTTTCTGGATTTCAAGAGATGATGGGATGCAAGAGCTACTTTGTGGCTTATTGACCCGTCCGATGTTCACATGCATTTGCTGGAAACCTCTGTTCTGCCTGGCCTGGATTCTTTGTAACCTTTAACCTCATTCCATGTTACAATATAAGCAATTGCATATTAATGCATTCACTTAGCATTTTTTCCCAAAGTAACTTTCACATTTTTGAGATACACTTACAGCAGTAACATTAGTTTAATGATGTCTATTAAAGGAAAAGTAAACAACACTTGCAGCCAGTAGAGCCCAGACCTCCGCCAGGGCCCGAAAGTCTGCTTTAATTCAATCATACCTAATGCAACATCACATTAAACATAATTACATCCGTTAGCTCTGGATTTTTATTTGGATCTGCATCAAATTGTAGTCACTTGTAGATTCCATCCACCTAAATACAGCTGTTTTTTTCCATCTAGACACACGTATTATTCCCTGAGAAATTAACAATAATAAAATATAATTTCCTATCTCGCAACGTTGAATAAAGTTAATTGTGTTTTGTGGAAATCTGCTGATAAACCAACCGACTAACTAATCAACAAATGGACCGATATTTGACATTACTGCTACATTAAAGCACGTAGGGCCATATTTTTTCGAAGGCTAACAAGCTGACAATAATAGGTTTGTGTTTTCAAAGACCTTCGTTTTCCATCATTCACTCTTTCCAGCCTTAAACTAGCACTTTTAAGTTTCATCCACTTAAAAGAGCCTTTTCCGAAAGCCAATTTTCAGGAGTGGAAACTGCTGACTTGTTACGAATGGCAAAGCTAAACACAGAATAGAAGAGAAGGAAAAAATAAAAAGGAGAGTGTTTCCACACCAGGATTAGTGTGGACATGGTCCGGGGCTAGAGAATTAAGACACAGATAGACAGAGACCAAAGGCATGGCGTAGATAGTCACACCTTTAATATAATTCAGCAAAGTCAGAGAAAGGCAGAACGGGGGAGAGAGAGAGAGAGAGAGAGAGAGGCGCAGAATGAGATGACAGGAAAGGAGATGAGAGGAGTGGAAATGAAATGAGAGAGGGAGGGCTGACAAGAGGTGGAAGAAGAGGGAGGGAAAGATGGATGGCATATCAAACCAATGCAAATCTGTTCCCCCTACTGTAATCACTTTAATATGTGTAACCGAACACACACACACACACACACACACATACACACACACATACACACACACAGAAGAAAATCCGTAAATCCTTCTTGCCTATGCTTATTAAGCCTATGAGAAAATCTTCTGTAGGCATGTGGTGATTCACTCGTAGATTATTCCATGATATGATTGTTTGGTCTCCAGTCCCCTGATGGACTCTGATAGGCTGTGGTGTGACTGTAAGTGTGTGTACGTGTGTGTCAGGGAATTAGGAAGAAATACCAAGGGACAGCAAATAATACGAGCAGTTAATAGATAAAGAAAAAAAATAATTTCCTTACTTTTTTCAATTCAACACAGATGAAAAGCACCTTCGCCGACATTTTGGCAAAAAACATGATTAAAACCCTTCAGTGGAACAGAAGACATTCTCAGGTCTAAGGTTTTTAGTTCAAGGACGAGGTGATGCAGCAGCAACAGCACATTTTGATTAGTAGATAGCGTGAGTTCAGTTTTTAAATTCAGGTCTAATTTATTAATCTTCTTTCGGGTTATGGGGCCATGTGTTATCTCAGGATACTCTAGTGAGAAGGCAGGAAAACTACCAAGGACAGGTTCACGGTTATATGTGTTTACACGGGCAATTCTGCTCATGTGCTCTGGTCTCAGTAAAGGTTGCAGCTTTAATAAGGAGCAGATTTTAGGGTTGTGGGCAGATGGTGCTCCTTGCCCCATGTCTTGAACTATAACACGGCAAAGAAAATGCACTTTCCTAACTGATATTTTCTCAGTAAGAGTGGCTCTTCGGGGGTTAACTGCTGCCCGGGGAACTTTTATGATGGTTAGTGCATGTGTGATGAAAAAACTTCCCTCTGAAAATGAGGTCTTGCTAATTATGAGGGGAATAATTGGCTGGTGTTCTTAATAGCTTTGGGCCAATATTTACTGATTATCCAGTGGAAGAGTGACGAGGCCGTGATTGGCCTCTAGAGGCAGGATTACACCTCAGAACTGACGTCGTGCAGCCACTCTTTGCTTCTCTAACCCTCTTTTTAAGTGTCTTTAAATTCATGTCGACACTTATAAGAGCAGTTTTTCTGCTCACTTTGCACTTTTTGCGCCACAGAAACTGCTTGTGAAAAAGAAACTGTTTGTACAATGGCATTTTTCTTGATGTACGGGGGCAGAAATACAGTAAAGCAAGCATTTTCTGGAGTCTGAACATCAAGTCAAGACTTTTTCTCATACAGGAAATTGTGCTAGTTGTTGTGGCTGAGTGTCTTTTGAGTGGAGAGAAGGCAGGGCTTTACCGATGAATTAGTGACTAAACCCTCAGTCATACCCTGCTGCTCATTTTTAGACTGGAGGATTATGTGTCTGCTAATAAAACGGAGTTAAGGACAGCATGTTGAATCCGGGACAGTGCGGCACCGAGATGTGTCCCATCAATTCACACAGCCTCTTCAGCAGTTCCATCATTTGCAGCAGCCCCTTCGTTTCTGCTGGTACTGACGGGAATAACTGTCAAAGAGCCGGCATGGATTTAGCTCGAAGAAGAAAAAAAGAAAAAAAAAAGTGGAAAGTTATGGGATATTTGCCAATTTCATGGGAAAGTAATGTAATGCCAGGTAATGCTATTCACCTGAGCGGAGACACCTGTCAGCTATGCCACAGAGAAAGAGGTTCTCCTCACACAGCTCAGTTTCGTCTACGCACACTTACCTTTTGCTGGTCTCTTTAAATTCATAAACCCGCAATTTGTCAGATTTGAGCGTTTCATTTCTGGTCACACCAGTGTCGACACGAGCATAAGAGTCTTTGCAGCCCTGCTCTAGTTTTTGACTCATTGGTCCAATTTCTCCACTTTTGAGGTGGGTGCGGAAAACTGCCTGTGAAAATGAGAGAGGGGCTGACAACCTCAATCTTGCTTTTGAACATTCATTGTTTCTTTTGTCTTTGTACCTTTCTCCCAGATTAAAATGCTGACATTTCATGTTTCCTCAAACCACGGATACGTTTATATTTGCATGTGTCATACATGTCCACACTACATGTCACATCACAATCACATTACATCTAAACGAGCTGACCTTACTGTCATGAGGTCGAGGGGATGGTGGTGTTCTGATGGTGGTGACATGGCTGCAAGAGACCACTGTTCAAGACTGTGTTTCAACCCCTGAGCTCAAAACCACTGGAGAAAACTGGGTATTTGTAATGAGATGTCAGGACCATTTCCAGCCATTGTTTGTGGTGACAGAACTATCTAATCCAAATTATGATATTTCCCTAACCCTAAACAATTGTTTTATTGAGCTAAAACTTATCTGACCATAATCGTAACAACATCAATTCAAAACTGCCAACATTTATTCCGACTGGCTCGATCTGTCTCTTCACATTGTTCCTAGTCTACACGTTGCTCTTGTCTACCTGTTTGTCTGCCTGTCCATCTCTTTCGTATTCTTCAGTCAACATGTGGTGTGATGTTCCTGCGGGGCAGCATTTCAAAAGGACTCAACTTTGGCCTGGTGTCGTTTTCCCGGAAAGAAGCCAGTTCTCATTCCTGAATAAAAAACAACTCTTATGACTTCCCAAACCTCTTTGTTTCTTGCTAGAACTTCGGTACTAACACATGCAAACCAGTCTGCTCCAGTGGGTAATGCTAATGTGTGTCCGCGAACACTTGCCTTTCTTTCCTCTCCCATTTTTATTATTCACCTCACTTAATCTCATTCTTGTTCTGTAATCCTTGACCAATCCTCCCGTGCCCCTTAAATGCACCTGTCTTGCCTCAGCGTTGCGGCTCAGGTCCTCCTGCCCTCTTCTCTCTGCAGGCCGCTCGTCTGCTCTGCTTCACAAAGCCGTGGTGTGTTAAACGCGAGGACGCAACCTTGTTGTCAGGCGCCACTGCTCCTTCACTCTCATTTCTTTCCCAGTGATCCCTCCTTCAGTCTCTGCTGCCACCTTAGTAGTTCTATGTTTACTACCAGGTCACAGGCAATTAGGCCTCCTCCTTATCTCTCCTTCACATCCTTGCTTCCTGTCAATCCGTGCATCCGTCCATCCATCAATCCAACCCTCCACCACACAGCAAACATTAACCCAAGGCCTGACAGCCCACCTCATTTGCCAATTCCTCTTTTTTTGCCACTCCCCCCCACTGTCCATCCATCACTCACCTCTGCACTCACCCGTCCATACATCGCTCTGATCTGACTTAAGTAAAAACATCAGCTTGAGGGCTGACACACGGCTGCTCCTTCATTTTTTTTCTCTCCTCCCTCCCTGAATCCTTCCTCCTCCACTCTCATCATTTCACATAGAACTCAGATTAGCTCCTCCACCCCATCACCTTCTTTTTAATCTCAACTGAACCTTTATTCTTCCATCAACCCAGACATGCCCATCTTACTTTTCTCTCGACCATGACCCAAAGTAATGTAATAACATTAAACATCAGAGAAAGAGCTCGTGCAGATTTCTTCTCCCTGCATGAATGCAACCTAATCACCAGAATAAATGTCAGCTAAGTAAGTTTTTGCAAAATGTAGTTCAAGATTTCTCTTTACGTTGCAACTTTAGGTTTGTTTAGCTTCAGTTTTCAATTTCTTTCTTGTTGCAACGCTGCGGTTATGCTCTGACCAGAAGGCCACGTAAATTACGGTACGGAAAACATGAAAAGTTTTTCGGTTTTGGTGTCTCCACAAACTGGGCTGGACATTGTCCCGAGGTGTCCCCCACTTTCGTTGCCACAAACATGCACACTATTGTTGCCATGAGCATGGCTGGAAATGGCCTGACTTCTCATAGAAAATATTTTGTCCCAACGTCTCTCTGAAAATATCCAGTGGTGTCACCCTTACAAATGCTGCAATGCAGATTCAAACTTATGGTTGCCTGTTTAGCAGCGTCTTTACATGAAACTCCATCGCCATCCCCTCCACCTCTTGATGTGAATGTCTCTTAACAAACATGTCAGTAAGGTACATAACATATGCCAGGTACAGTATCTGTCTGCATAAATCAACATTCCTTCAGTACCCTGCAGTTTTTCCTTTTTCTGTTTTTCTTTTTTTTTTCCAAAAAGCTCTGTTCCTGTTAAAATGCAGACAGGGAATGTCAAACTTCACTGCAGCACAGAGTAGATCAGCAAGGTCGGGGGTTGGTGGAGTGGTTTCACATCCGAGATTTATAATGCCAGCTTCCTAAGCAGTCCTCTGTATGCTTTTCTCTTCAGGCACCGGGTTTATCCAGACGACTCTGCCGACAATATCTCAGAAGCAGGTAGGGGAGTCAAATGCAAACTTTTGTACAGGCACACAGCTGCACAGCTATTCATTTATCCCTGCCTTCTTTCTTTCTCTCCGCGAGACCCTGGGAGCAGTTACAGCACACCGGCTGCTGAATTCCTTCCATGATAACATACAGCAGAAGCATATTATTTGCCTCCACCTATACAGTAACAAGCTTTTTCTAAAAAATAAATCAGCGTTCTTAGGCGAGTTTCCTTCATGTCGCTGCAGAAGACTCCGTCTTGGCTGAGACACGAGGCGGGAGTGACAGTGGAGCATCTGGGGGATAAAACTTCTCCTGGCTTGTCTCGACAAACAGAAAGCAGACGAGTGGCTGCCGGGCGAGCGTTTGGTGCTACCCATACTGTTTACATAACGGGTGTTTTTGTTTGGCGCCACAACGACTTTCCCGGCGGGGTTTGTGTGACAGCAGGTAATAGTTAAAAAATGCTGTCTCCCACTCCCACTTTTAGTTTTTTTTTTTTTGTCAGCTTCACTTGCTCGCTCGCCTTACTTCCCTCTTACTCGTTCTGCCCCCACTTCTCTCAGAGCTTTTTTTTTTGATATCTCTATTCCCTCTCGCGGAGACACACGCGGCACAAAAAATTCACGTGCGCTCCCACACTAAGCTGATCCAAGGACACCAGAGGCAGTTTGTCAGCTTCAATCAGCGTCCGGTGTCCGCCGCGCTGTGGTCACCCGGAATACAACTCGCTGGTCAGTGCGTGTGCTCGCTCATGATTGACACGACCTTCCAGCTAAAACAAATCGTTGACATCAATCAAGCCACGGAAGAAGCCAACAAATACTCGAGTACTCATGAGTTCACAGAGGTAAAAGCAGTTATCTCAGGGGTTGCATCGATAGCTATTTAGTCCTCCTGTCTTAATCACACTTCAGAGAAGGACAGAAGAAACGAACGGGGATTGAAGCCTTCAAAGGAATACTATTGTTTGTGACTGCGAGTTAAACGATGAGACAAACTTTGTAAAACGAAAAACAATATATCTCGCTGCCAATACATCCAAGCATCACCTGGGTTTTGTTCCGAGTTTTGACGGCATGAAAAGCCTGGAACTTCAGAACGAGAAGACGACTAATGAGACGCTGTGTGTTTCCAGTAGGCCTGACTGGGTAAGCTAACTGCTTGTTAAAACGCAATTATTTATTTTTCTTTGTCTGCGTGGATTAATACAGAGTTTGTTGAGAGTACCTTTGACGGAGCTCGACAAGTGGCTCCACTGTTGTTTATGCCAGACTGGCTGCACATGTCTCGAACATGTCTGTTTTTTTTTGGTCCCGAACACAGAGAGATGGAATTAATATCAATATTTATTAAGACAAACAGGTGACAGACATAATTTTGTTTGACAGGCTTAGTCACCACTCATCGAACCTTTGCTGTGAGATAAGCTTTGTATAAAAAAAAAAAAAAAATCACTTTGTATGTTCTACTCTGCAGAGGTTTGTGTTAGTTGGCAGCAGTTTAAATGCAAACGACTAAAGGCTTTCCATGGCAAGCAGAAAAGAACTACAGCTAAGTGTTGCAGAATTTAAGGTGTAGTTGTTTTGAAGTAAATGGAAAACCTACAGCTTCTCTTGGAATACCAATCCAATATTTTGGGGGAATTTGAATCAATGACATCGTATCGAGATTTTTAGAGACATATTGTGCTAATTTTCAGGTTCATTATTTTATTTTTGGTTACTACTAGAATATGTGTACATGTTCATTTACTCTAAATAACAAAATGCATCAGTTTTCTCATACATCGTCCATTGCTGAAGTGACGCTCTGTTTCAGCTCCTGTCTCTTTAAGGCCCCTCCTCCTGAATACTCAGCTTCCTCTGATTGGTCAGCTCACACATGCCCGACCCAGCGCTGCTAACAACAACAGGGCAGCTGTGTTAAATCAATTCTTACATGCCAAACTTGCCACAAGGAATAAATATGACTTATATATTATACAAATGTAACGGCGGGAGTACTGAGGAGTCGTTCAGGAGCAGTGTTTTCTGTGGGAGAGAGGAGCTTCTGTTCTTTTCAACTTTCAATATCGTTTTAATGTGTAAGCACATTTTTAAAACTAAATGGAAAAAGAAAAAAGTCATAATAGGTGTCCTTTAAGGTATGTTTGGGATCGTGTCATGATCTTGACTGACAGGGTTTAAGCTGGCACATTTTAAACTTTATTTCTTTGTTCTTTAATTACAAGTTTTAAACTTGGCTTTCAAAATTTGGTATGATGAAAATTCCCAATACTACATTTTGGGTATTCTAAAACATTGAAGATAAGACATGAAAAGTGTAGAGGCCTAACATAGTAACTCAAAGTTTTCACCTAAAAATGGAAATATCTGAGAACAAAGTTAAAGCTGCAGAAAGGGAATCCAGAGGACGGCTGCTGATCGTTGCTTCTCATTCTCAAGCCGTCACTTACGTTTAGGGTCAGTGGCTTGGGCCGAGCATCAAAACCGGAATTACAACTTAACAATGGAACGCAAAATAAATGACATACAGCTGTTTTTCCTTTTAACATTGTTCTTCTCCAGGATGCATTTTATTTTGCAGGGACAATCAAATATTAGAGGTAGATAAAGTGGAATAAAAGACTGGGGGTAAAGTAGGGGAAAGGACAAAGAGACGTGCTTAATGGGCTCTTTGAACCAATGGGCAAGAAAGTGTCTGTATGTGTGTATGGGAGAGGTTTTTCTGATGATTTTAACCTCTGGTAAGTCATAAAAATAGCTTGAAAGCATTCTGTCATACACACACACACACACACAGACACGCACACGCACGCACACACACACAGACACACAGACACACACACAGACACACAGACACACACACACACACACACACACACACACACACACACACACACACACACACACACTACTATCAGGTGAGATGACCGAGAAGGAATGCAGTGGAGGGGAAAGAATCTGTGAAGCAGGACAAATCAATGTCGTCCTCTCTTCCCAAACTCTCTGCTCCTGTTTCTTTTCCCTTTCCCCCCCCATCTTTCCTTTCACCCACGCATCTTTTACCATGTCGCCCACTTCCTGCCCCCCCCCCCTCCATTCTTTCTACAATCTTCCACCTGCCCTGGAGGTGGGGGAGACATGCTGAATAAAGATACATGCAAATCTACCTAATAGGACGGAAAATTGGAGGGAAATAGGGATCTATCCCCTTTGGAGATATTTTTCTCTGTCACTATCTTTCCGCCCCCTTCACTGCGCTGTCACCCAGATTTGCTTTTTTCTCTCCCCTCTTATTTATTTATTTATTTCACTTTCCTGCTTGTCTAACTTACCATCCGTGTTTTGTTTTCTGACTCACATAATGCCCATCTCTCTTTCTGCCTTTTTCTGTGTGACTCATCGGTACCTCCTCTCTAACCTCCCTCTCTTCTCACATCAGCCTCTGTATCTCACCCCGCAGGGCTTTTTTACATAATTGTAATAATCAGCTGCAGTGTGGTGATGCCCCTCATCTAACCTCCCTAAAATAGCGCCGGTTAGCTTGCCCTTTACAGCCGCATCATCGCTGTTTGTTTCATGATCGGAGTGTGTGTGTGAGGAGCCGTTGTACACAAGCTCCATGCTGTGCGTGAAAATCTCAATTTGTTAAACACCTTATTATGCTCACTCCCTTGTTAGTAACCGTGGCATATTAGATTGTATCAGAAATATTTATCCAGCCTTCAAGTCTTATTCAGCTCAGTGTCACTGTTGAACAGTTTAAGAAGTTTGCTCAGACTGTTTATAGGCTTCAGACTGTTTGAGTCAAATCCTGCTATATGCATGTAGTCATGGAAATCACATTACCTGACAACACACACATTTCACATCCACATTTTGGATTTAGTAGGCTAAGCTATAATAACAGTGTTAGTGGTATTCAATCAATAATGTTGCTTACCTTGATCTTCATGAATGAATGATATGCTGTAAGATCATAGATTAGCGTCCTGTTACCGTGGATGACGCCGGTTCAAGTTAAGTGAATGCGCTGGAGGTTAAGACCATAATTTGCGCAATCTGAGGGGCGGGGGATAAAGTGAGTGACTTTTCATGTAACTCCATCATAAGGTGAAAAATGTGCCTGTTTTGATTTAACAGTGAATGCCTGAAATACAATAGCTTTCCCATCATCCTTACAAGTACGTTGGTGAACATGGTGTCATATTGTTTACATCCTGACAGTACATCTACTCCTCCACTGTTGAAATAGCCTGATTCTATGATTATGTGTAGGCTAATTGTTTAACTACTTCACTTACTTACATATTGACACTTTCAGCAGATGGAGGTGGAACCATTGTCTAATGTCAAACTCAACACAAACATCATTCTGCACACCATAGCTAAGAACGAAAAACACATTTTTCAGTGGAAGGGGCTTTAAGGTTCCACAGAGTCAACATTGGCTTGGGCTCCCAATCCAGGAAAAAGCCATTGCACTCAGACATGTTTGATTTCAACTGCTGATATCTGGATGTATCCTGTTGTACTCCTGCACTGAGAGCAGATGTAAGAATCGTCTGAACACAGACCAGCGACAGGATATTAGTCTGTAAGCCAATAAAAGGTGAGTGTTTGGACAGGAGCCAAAAACATCAGGAAGCTACCATCCATGTGTCTTGGAGTACTGCTTGAGACAAAACGACAGGCAGATTGTCCCCATAGACTACAATGTCAAAGAAAAACACTTTAAAGAGTAAAACTAATTTCCTTCTGTGACACTAACCATAAAAAAATGAAGAGATATTTAAAAAAAAAAAAAAGCAGATGTATAATGTAAATGAAAAAGAGCTGGAACAAGTTAAATAAAAGATGAATCTCTGTGTTCTGGGACAGGCGCTGGCAAAATAAAATCCACTACTATTCTTGCCAGGAGGACACAAACTGCAGAGAAGCCGGATTCAGATTATGCTCCTGCTCCTTATCCATAGGTTAATACAAGAGTCTGTGGCGTAAATCTATTCTCTGTTACATTTGATGAAAAAGGAATAAAACAGCTCTGCGTGTCACTAAAGCTTAGCCTTATGAAAGAAACCGTGTCAACAATCATTAACTCTGTTTGGAACTCAGTGGAAATGGGTAATGTTTGATAGCAAATCCTCTCTGCGTGCATGTGTGTGTGCTTAGTCGAAAGCAGAGAAAACCCCACTGTTTCTCTCTGCGCTGCGCGCTGACGGTCATGCAGACTGACATTAATTGTCGTGCAAAGCCAAAAGGGTTAGCTTAGCATTTCCAAACACGTCAGATGATTTATGCAAATGCCGCGTGTGTTCCCGAATGAACTGCCGGCTATTACGTGTGTTTGAATTCGCGGTCACACTAAGCCATTACGTCTTTTAAAAGATGTCTTTCAATCGTTCAAAACATGTAATGGAAGAAATGTGTCACGCGGGATGACAGGGCTCGTGAGGGGAGGCGTCAGAGGTCCCGTGCGTGTGCGAAGTCACTTAGCGTAATTTACCACATATGTCAGACAGGAGTGGAGACGATAATTGAAGGTGACCTCAATTTTTAAGAGCACCGCAGTTTGCAAGGCAATTGGTTCTTTGCGAAGAGAAAGGATATTTCCGCCTCCCCTCTGAAAGACGGAGAATATGTGCTGATGCGAGAGAGAAACGAGAGCACGAGCATGTGTGAGAGAGTCAGAGTGTAATGATTGTGACTCTATCATGACCCGCGCTGCCGTTTCCATCTCTTATACGGGATCTATAAGGATTAGGCCATCTATCTCCTTTCTAGCTGTCTCTGTAGCTCCTCTTGCCTGTCTCATTTTTACCTTTCTGTTCCTCACATCTACCCCTTAACTAATTCTAGCAACGTATCAGTCTTTCTCCGTTCACTTATCACCTCCCCGTCCCTGTCCATCCCCCTCTGCTTTGCCACCACCCGTTTTGTATTGAGCTGCTTCTAAAGTATAAATCTGATGCCATTTTTTTCCCTATGTGAATTCATTGAAGATGTCACAGATAGCTAACGAAGCAATTACACATGGCAGACATGTCGCCTCTATATGAGAGAGCAGTGGAGCCTGGCATGGCTCTAGATGTATGGCGAGGGAGAATTAGGCTCCTGTGTATCGCCAGTTGAAGGTAATGGAGCAGAAAGCCAATTCTGCCACAGTGCAGCGGTAATAATTACAGCAATCTCAGGTGTCCGCTATTATCATTATGACTACGCAACTGTATGCATATGTGTGAAGTATGATCGGGGTAAATGTCGTAAGAGGGGATCGAGGATTGAATGAGGTGAGAGCAGATCGGTGAGAGGCGGAGGAGAACTGAAATGGCAGGCAGGAGAGAGGGAGTGATGGAAAATATGAGGGCGAAAGGGAAACAGAGAGGTCCATAGATGAATAACTTAAGGTAAGATAGGAAAAACAAAAAAAAAAGAAAAAGAAGCTGGACTGCAGGCCCGTCGCTAATGAGACTCTCAACAGGGATGAGACAGAAGACTGAAAAAGGAGACAGAACAGTGAGGGAGGATTTGAATGAAAGCTCAGGTTAAGTGGTATTCTCAACAGAACGTGGAGTTAATACCGTAATTAGGGGAGTATGCATACTGTTAATGGTGTTCAGGCAGACGCGCGCTCAGTTTATATCGCCATATCCATGCGGTTATGCGGTGCAGAGCCGAGTAGCTCGGCTCTGTGAGACCTGCAGTCAATAATTCACAAATCTAAAATGCGAGCACTGAATGGCTTGTCTATATAAAATGCATGGGGATGCAGCCATTATCCATATTTTTCATAAGACACATCGGTGTCCTAGAAGCAGTCGGGTACAAGAGAAATACATTTGACTGCATATGGTATGAAAGTAAACGCAAATGGTGTCAAGATGTGAAACAGGGAGAGTGCACATGAGGGAGATGATCTATAATTTATTCAGAAATATCACCAAGGGTGATTGAAATTGGTTCAAGAGGTAAGATGTGTTCTTTCCAGGGAAGGTCATTGTCAGCTGGCCACAGCTGTTAAAAGACACAAAATCACCACAGAGTAAAGGCTAAATAATAGAACGAAGGTTGCTCTAAGGAAGGTTTGCAAATTGCGGGGATGAAATATTTAGCGGATAAGCCCCTCCGCCATGTGGTCTGAGGGGAATGTTAAACACACGCCAATGTTAAAATGTTGCATCGCCGAACATAATACTTACGTCTAGAGATATTTCCAAGAGAATTTCCTCAAGTAGATGCATGAGGAAGCTAAAACAGCAGCTGCTACAATGATTCCCTGTTCTCTCTGTGTGTGATTGAAACACAAGTGCTCCCAAATCGATCAGGAACTATTCCTGCAATCTGTTACCATGAACTGAGAGATGTGTGTAGCTCTGTCTGATAGCTTCCCTGACCAGTGGCTGCTATCACAGGAAGGAAGGAAAGAAGGAAAGAAAAGAAATACAATACATAGAAAGAAAATACAGAAAGAAATAGAGAAACAACTGAAAAAATACAGAAAGAAAGTAAGAGACAGGGAAAAATAGAAAGAAATGCAGAAAGAAAGAATGAAGGAAAGAAAGACACAGAGAAGGAAAGAAAGGATAGAATGCGCCTCCATCATGTTATTCAATTAAAACTATTGCTGCTGCTGATTGCTTTATGTTGCTGATTGTAATTGGAAGCTGATTCATGAAGTATAAGATCACCTTCTCACTGTTTCTATGACACATTCGGCCTAACGTTTATTTCAGTCAGTGTGTTTTATTAATATTTCTACAGGGTATTTTTTTTTTATTTTGTTCTTTTTGATCAACACAAAAGGCAGAGCTGTCACACCAAGGTCAAGATTTATTTGTTTTTAAAAAAATAATAAATCCTATGAGAATATTTCAGACTCACAGCTCAAGCTCATTTTCTTTTCATTTCAAATGCTTGCACAGGTTTTTACATTCCCGGTAACTTCCAAGTGCGCGGCCATGTTGGACTAAATCTTTGGCTACATTATAATAAAAAGGGCCATTTTTAACTGCACAGCAGTGATTTCTACAGCGTAATTAACCTGAGAAGTAAGTATGATCACATGAGGGGAGAGGTTACCCTGGGGTGAGAGAGACAGGGGCTTCTTTTCATAATCATCAATTTACATCGAGGTCTCTATTCATTTCTAACCCGTCGTTTCTTCCTCACACTATGGGGGTGAAAAGAAGGAATAGTTCTGCATACATAGCAGTTCTATTTCTTGTCCATCACAGCAACAAAAAAAAAAAGGGTCTTATCTGAGACAAATCTTTAATCTTCACAGTTAGCTTTGTTTTTGTTTCTGCATGCTTTTCTTAATGTTATTGAGCTCCGCATTTGTCCTAGCTTGACATAGATTTGCCATGCTTTTACTGCAGGTTAGACGCAAAACAACAACAATTTGGAGAGGCACTAATCAGCGACAAAGAGAAGGATGATATGCAGGCACTGCGAGAGGAATATTAGCCACTCTTTAGTCATTCGGTTCCATGTATGAATTTAATTGAATCCCACAGAAAGACCAACAAATGTTCAGAGTATTAAGAGAGACTGTGGCAGGAATAGTGTATAACAAGTGCCTTAATTCCCTCAGAAGTAATTATGCTCTCTGATTAGGGAATTGTGCCTAAATGTAATTATGCGTTGCTTTAAAGATTAATTTTGTCGGTGATGGCATGCTGCGTTATGTTGGTGTCTCACCACGTTATCCATAATCACTGCTCACTATCTCCACTGTACTCGTGGAGAGATCCCCCTGGTATGGAGGACAGCCCCAGCCCCACAGTGTGTGTGTGTGTGTGTGTGTGTGTGTGTGTGTGTGTGTGTGTGTGCGTGCGTGTGTGTGTGTGTGTGTGTTGAGCAGTCAGTGATGTCAGTAGTGGTGGAAGAATTACTAAGATCCTGCTCTAAAGTACAATTAGCCACAGTTTAGTCTATTAAACAACATGTGGTATTTGCATCAAAGTGTACTAAAATACAAGTACATATTATGCAGTTGCAGAATAATAGATCATATTATTATGATACTTACCTAGTATCATATTACTAGGTAAGAATTATTGATGGATTCATGTGTAATGATCAATTTAATGTTGTAGCTTGTTATCGAAGTTGATTTTTATTACTTTGCATACTGCTGGATAGTCTATAAAAATGCATTGTCATGTGTTTGCTTGATTTGCTCGCTTGACTTGTAATCTGTATTGATAATATGAACCTGCAACCAGTAACCAGTAACTTGCAACTAAACTTTTTCGATGTAGTGGAGTAAAAATGTACAAATTGACATTGAAATTCAGCTGAGTAAAGTAAAGTACAAGCACAACATCGTACCTAGACAACCTTGAGCTCGGGTCTGCTCCGAGGTTTCTGCCTGGTAAAACGCATTTTTTTTCTCACCACCTTTGGCGGTTGTTTGTGTTCGGGTATCTGTAAATTAAAGAGTGTGGTCTCGACCTGCTCTAACTGACAAGTGTCATGAGATCACGTCTGTTGTAAACTGGCGCTGTATAAATACAACTGACTTGAGTAAATGTTCTAATTTGCTCTGTACCGCTAAAAAATCAGTGGACCCTTGTTTTGATCCCAGGAGTCTTTTCTGTCCTTCATGAAAAGTCTTCGCTATATTTAAAGACAGCGCTCATCTGAACATACGTTTATGAGTGGAGAGGAGTGTGTCAGGATATGTGTTATGTTGAGCTGAACAATGAACTACACATATAGACAGAATTAGTGATACAGGAAATATAAAAATTCACATCCCAGATTTCAGTTTGCAGAATCAACTGACTAAAACACCCACACACATACACACAAGCACACACACAATCAATAACGAGACAGTGTAATGAATATGTCTATAAGTGAAGGGATGCCTTTCATGAGACCAGTTCAAATTCATTATGCATGTATCATTAGCAAATACCACTTGAAAATGCCGCTAATTAATCCAATTAGCTGCACGCTTCATTGATGGGAAGGCAGGTTGCCGGGCTGACGCCGTGTCGTACTGGTGCACAGGAGGAAAAACAAAACAAAAATGAACAAGAAACCAAACACAGGAAAACAAAGAAGAGGACTGTGAATGCAAAGAGATGATAATGTAAAGAGGCTTTAGCTGCTTCTCGCGTTTGTTTTCACCACATATATAGAAGGTTCAGGCAAGAAATCCAGAAGTGAATACAGAGAGGCAGCAGGGCTTTTCTCTGCTACACAGGGGCGACAGCCACAAGGAAAGACATACCCTGAATAAATATGAGGCGAAAATAATGTAGAGAGCAGGTGCGGTGAAATTCCCTGGTAAATCCAGGAATTATGTAAATCTACTCCGCTCGTTGGAGCAGAAATCATTCCCCCTTAACCCGCAGAAGCACACCACACAGGGGTTCTGTTTTAACTACTTACCCTACTGACTCCACGTCCCCTGTCTTCACCGTAATTTGTTCCCAGGATTTCAAAGAAGATGTTGGGGTTTGTGCCGTTGTCGGTGAACTCCAGGAAACTGGTGAGGCCGCTCACTCCGAACTGCAAGGAGAAGACGGAGCGTATTAATACGACCGTTCATTTCACCGTCGCTGGTAAAACCGTGGCGATCTTAGTCATGATTGATCCCTAATCACTGTGATCATGTCAGTTCCAATCAATGCCGTGGTATTCGTCTGGCTTTAAAAAAAGACCTCATCAATAATTCTCCCTGTAAAATTTGACATCAAATTGTGTTTTTATCCTTTGCCAAGATGAGAGGTGACAGCTGCTCATAGCCAAACTGAGACATGAATCATCTGTCCGTCCCTTATGAAGTGATCATCATCAGTAAGTACAGGCACTGAGTAGGTGAATGTTCCGGAGAGATGGAAATACGTGTATTTTTGTGTTTTTCTGTGTGCTGGAGAGGAAACATTAGGGGGATATGTTGTGCCCTTGGTGGAAAAATCCCAATTTAGTCGCAATGTTGTTATGGAAGTAGCAGGCTTGGGGAGGCGATGGTGTGTTTGAAGTCGTTGGACTTTTTTTGCTCTAGGCGCGTGCAATGTCCTGTATGGAGAGGTACATTTTCCCCATATAAATATCCGCATATACACACACACTTACGGTGTCAGTCCCTAACCTTTACCCTGCCTCCTGGTAGTGTGACCTGTCAGTGGAAATGACACTGCGCCTGCTTCAGGGGAAGGGAAGGTGTTAGTTTCCTTTACTATGATTCATACTGTGTGTGTGTGTGTGTGTGTGTGTGTGTGTGTGTGTGTGTGTGTGTGTGTGTGTGTGTGTGTGTGTGTGTGTGTGTATGAGTGTGGGGTGATGTACTCGCACGAATGGACACATAAATATACACGCGTATATAACACACACCTTCAAGCCATTATATTCACATATATCGTCGTACATTCATCATGCTAACACAGAAATTAACCATCTGTTGAACACGGCATGATAAAAAAGAAATGTGCAGGAAGGCAGGGTTCGGCTACGTTATGTTCTATTTTCAATCTTATACACACCGATCAGGCATAACATTATGACCGCTGACAGGTGAAGTGAATAACACTGATTATCTCTTCATCGTGGCACCTGTCGTGGGATATATTAGGCAGCAAGTGAACATGTTGTCCTCAAAGCTGATGTGTTAGAAGCAGGAAAAAGGGGGCAAGCGTAAGGATTTGAGCGAGTTTGACAAGGACCCAGATTGTGATGGCTACACGACCGGGTCAGAACATCTCCAGAACTTCAGCTCTTGTGGGGTGTTCCCGGTCTGCAGTGGTCAGTATCTATCAAAAGTGGTCCAAGGATCCAACAGACGAGCTCCTGTTGCTGAAATTGCTGAAGAAGTTACTGCTGGTTCTGAAAGGTGTCAGAATACACAGTGCATTGCCCGACAATGGGCAAGTGAGCGTCAGACCTGGACCACAGAGCAGTGGAAGAAGGTTGCCTGGTCTAATGAATCACGTTTTCTTTAACATCACGTGGGTTTCCAACACAATATTAGGCAGGCAGTCATAATGTCATGCCTGATTGGTATACAATCATTTGTTACGTATGATAAAAACAGCAATTCAGCACGTAAGCTAAAAGAGCGTACTGTAGCTAGTGTGATGCACGTGTGTTTAGAAAGTGGTTGCATTAGCATGACGAATCTATGATACAGCTCACAAATGCTGTTAATGTTTCATTATGTTATTTATTGTAATCCAATTTCATCATTTTATTCCCCGCGGTCAACCAAACACACACGCACGTGCGCACACGCCATCACCCTCAATAAAGTTCCTGTTTATTTGCTTTCCTCGCAAGCCGGGGCCGAGGGTGAAGCCCGCTCGGATACTGTTCACTGCCTTTCATAATTATTCAGTTAATTGGTGTTGGCAGCTCCATATTGGCACAATTCATTCGCAACAATTATCGTACTTTTAATTGCACCTGATATAAAAAATTCAAGAAAGAAAATAAGAAGCCACTGGGCCTGCGGGACCAAGCGAAACAAAACAAGAGACACAAACAAGAAAGAAAACTTGAAAGATAATTTTTTTTTTTTGATGTTTCAAAGCTCCCTTAAAAAAATAAAAAATAAATAAGATGAAAGTGAACGGCTCTGGGTTTTAAAATAACAGCAATAATTAATCGGGAAGAGTTCAGATTAGACTTTGAAAAAAAAGGCTCTTGGGCACCAGCTGGAGATCTCGAGCTGCGTTGCAGGACTTCATCTGCTTTAACGGAGATCAATAACTTTGGTAATGAAATCCTAAATACAAGCGCTTCGGTCGCAGATACTCAAAGGATGATAAAAAGCAGTAAATGGACAGTTTAGTGACGTGTAGTCTTCAAACAGCCCCTCACATGAGACACCGGCTGATGAGTGTGACAGAAGTTTCACCTGCTGCATTTTGATTCCCCGCTCTGATTTTGTCAATGAACACCAAACAACAACATCAATCGAGCTCCTCATCAACAGCTGCAAATTAGTATTTATCATTACCATAATGGCCCTGCATACCAAAACGCTGATTAAAACACAAAGGCACGCTCGGTAAGTAAAGCACACTGCTGATACACTGTAAAAGTGGAACCGGTGCCAGGCTGTTGAACTCGACTCTATTAGTGCTTAGGGCTCTTTAACGCGGCTCCGTTGAGACAGACATCCGACTTGGTGTAACAGCCGGAGTTGGCTGATGAAAGCGTTGCCAAACCCTCAGCCTGATCTCCAGGTGAAATGCAGAGATAGATATGAAAGCCAGTGCGCCGCATTTATTATTGTCTGACACTAATCCTAAATTAGCATTTCATTTGGCTTCATCACTCAGTCAAACTGCCATTCCTGAAGGAGTTTTTTATTTATTTATCTATTTTGTTTTATTGCTGATATCAAAACAGAGGGCTTCGATCCAAACGGAGTGACGAAAGTGTCGCCAAACTCCAGCCTGAACTCAAGGTGAAACGCGGAGATTCATAAAAGCACAGCTGCAGGATGAATTCCCCCCAAAAAAGTCAAGTGTTCAGGAACCGTGCAAAACTTGTTGATTGATGCGTGCGGAGTTCTTCTAATATATGCGTCCCTTTGAATTCATGAGCTCTTGGGTCATGAAGTCTACTGAGCTCAGACAGGAATCTTTGGGTCGAAGTAACGAACGAAGATTGGATTTCCGTGTGATAAGAACAACACACAAAAAAAAACATTTGACATAGACTCATTCTTCATCCCTGGAGGGGATTTTAAGCTATACAAAGAGATGTTATTATATAAATGAATTTTGCAGTGAGTGCATTCTGCCTTTCAACTAGAGTGTCTCAGCTGAGGAACAATAGTCGAACCTGGTCTCTAAAACTTCACGTAATGAGCACAATGTTTTGAAATGCAAATACATATCACGATGAAAAGTGCAAGAAATGCGTTTCCCATTGCTAAAGAATACACGAGACGCATCTTAGAATAGGAAGAGATCTGAAATTGCGCGTGTGTTTTGTAGTTAGGTGAGAGGACGGGCATTTGTTTTTCAGCTGTAGTAATCAAGAATCGACACGACGCTTCAAAGTCACGCAAAGATGTTTTCTGCTGTGAGTGAGGGCTTCGTTTTTTGGCAGAAAACAATTTTTAGAATGACTTTTTTTTTGTCTTATTCACGGACAAAGTATTTATGAGCTATTTTCAAACTGGCACGCTGCACAGCTACATGTACAAGCGGCACGCAGTGGTAGGACGCCGCAGGAGGCTGATGAAACAGATGGACGGTCATCAAACTGAGATTAGGGTCAGGTGACTTCGGGTCGTTGAGATATCAACATCTCAGATTTAAATCAGGGAGCACGAACACACTTGCAGTCTTTTATGCGTGTTTACTCAGCGCCTGTGACAGATATTGAGAGATCTATCTTTTCAGAGTTTCTGTATGGTGAAAGAGAAGGCGTCACTGAATTATAAATACCCTGCATACTTCTTAGTATTCTGCTCTCTAAGAAATAGAAAGGGTTTGCACATGGGTGTCTGCGCACAAGTACATATATGAATAATGATGCTTAACAGAGCTTTTACATTAACATCATGTTCTAAAAATTGGCATCTCGCCAAATCTCAGGCAGCCTGCATCTAAGAGCAGCATCTTATTTCTTGTCCACGCATATGTAAAGTGTGTGCCAGTATGTACGCTTGATTGACTTGAGGGGAGAAGCGTGCGTGTTTCGTTCTGAATTTCCGTACCTTTTTGACAGTATCCAGCATGCTCTTGCCTCCCTGCCACGGCTTGGAGTTCTTCCTGATGCAGCTCAGACTGGCCATGCTGTGCCACTTCCTGTCCTCCAGCTTTCTGTGGAAGGTGTTGGCCAGCAGCAGCACGGTGTCATAAATGTAGCGGTTGGTGATCTGCGGGAAAAAAGGGAAAGACGGAAAGGCGATGAGACAATGACAGAATCCCCTCCACCTCGCTTTGCTCGCGCTGAAGAAGCTCTGTGGGTGGCGTTTTTCAGTTGCCGTAATACAATGTGTGACAAGAAACTGATACTATAGATTTATAAAGGTCCAAAAGACCAATGTGCTTCGGTTTGAGAGTCTGTTTTTATTCTTACTTGATCATGCAGCTTGGAAAGATGGTTTACGCATACATTGGTGGTAAGTGGTAGAAATAGGCCAAATGTTGGACTCTATCAAAGTTAAATGTCTCTCTTGCATTCATATCCATCAGCACTTTGATCAAAAAAAGAAGAAAAAAAGCAGAGCTTCCAATCTATTCCTCCGCCGTCTGGCCAGCTCTCTCAGAACCAACAGTATGCAGTGTTCCCTGCACCTGTAGTGTATTACACTGGTAATTTTACATCAAACATGGCCCTCATTTGGCATATTTGCACATGTGCGCTCGCACAGAAGAAAAGCTTTGAGGACGACATTAATTAAAATATATCGATAGGTCCTTGGCACCGCGGAATAAGACGGGGAGGGGGGGAAGAGAGATAAGGAGCGGAGTTTATTCAGTCTGTGATCGATCGCTGTGTGATTTACTGATCCTCTCGTCTCCATGTTAATGAGAGTATAATAAATTGATTGACTACATGATGATTCCGTGCGCACACAAACACAAACACAAACACAAACACACACGTGCGCGCGCAAACAGCAGGTGACACGTACCCACTCGCATTAACACGCGTGGAATAATTCCAGGGGAGCAGAAGCCATTAGCTCAGTAACAATGCCTTCCATACATCAAAAAGAAGTAGGGCCTACACACTCACTTCAGACACAGGCTCTGACGCATACACACTTGCACCGAATGCATTGTATTTACTATAAAATAATAATCCTGGCATTTCAACCGACAAGTCAGTTAATGATAAAGGTTAGTCTGCGTCTTCGCCGTGAAAACAAACATTTATACTGGCCTCGCTCCAATTTAGCTCAAAAAGCTGTGATTTATTGATCGACCTTCACTGATAAAAATAAGAAAATCGTGCGATGAAAAATGTGAAAGAATGTTCTATATGAAAGAAAACATATTGCCATTATAATACAGAGGAAGAAACTAATTATAACCCCATCACAGTGACTAATTGATGACTGCAATTTTATTTGGATGGGGGGGGGAAAACTATGATTCCACAGCCAGAGGCATCACATCGGAAGCAAGACTCAGCGGCGCCCTAGTGCCAGGGTCCATAACACACTGATGGTTCTCATCTACGGATCTGCCATGTTTCTACAGTAGCTGAGAAAGGACAGACCAAACACCAGCCCTTTTTTCCTTTTAGCAGCCACCATGAGGGAAGGTCAGGACTTGCACACTTGACCTTAAACATTTACATTTTAGAGCATTCAGCAGAAGCTTTTGTGCAGAGCTACTAACAGTAATTCAAACATACATTCATATGCTGATGGCGGTGGCTGCCGTGCAAGGTGCCGACCAGCACGTCAGGAGCAGTTTGGGGTTCAGTATTTTGCCCAAGGACACTTCGACATGCAGACCAGGGGAATCGAACCAGCAAGATGCGGGCCCTAACCCTGACCCTTAAAGTTAACAGCTTCAAAATCATTTTGACGGCACGCTTTCTTTTAATTGGGAGCTTAGTTTTCGCTATAGATGCAGCAAACTGTAGCTGCGATTAGCTGGTTAGCTCGTGTGACAATATTTTTACAGAAACTGGAGATTTTTCTGTACAACAGCGGTGTGGCAATTGATAACTGGGGGCGGGGCGACGAAACACATAAAATGGCAATTCATACATGTGTCGCTTTAAGGTTCCTCGTCAAATAGTTGGCCAACACGCAGAAAAGAAGAAAAAAGGTCTCACATCACGTTTTCTCTCGCTTTCTTTCCAAGTATCCTCACATTTATGTCTCGGTCCTTCAATTGCTTTCTTCTTCTGTCATTCTCTCTGCCTCTGTGCTGTTTCTCAGAAAATTAAAGGGAAAATCTACGGCTCTATGGGGAGCACGAATGATCAGTGGATGCTGCACTCTGAGCAAGCATTATATATGTGTGTGTGTGTGTGTGGGAGTGCTTGTGTGGTCAGCCTGAGTTGATATGCTTCACTGCAGTGTGAAATTGGGCTTCTGGGCCACTCTCTGACCGCTGAGCTGATCTGCTTCCTCTGTCTCTCTCTCTCTCTCTGTCTGTCTGTCGTTCTCTTCAATCCCCTCTTTCCTCTCTCTCTCTCAAATTTAACCTGCACACACACACACACACACACACACACACACACACGTACACAGGGATGTCGAGCTGAACATGTGTACGGCGTGTTTTAAACCGGGCGCGCACAATGTTTCATGCTCTCGCTCTTCTTTGTCGGCGGCACAAAAACACATTGTCCTTGACTGAAAGACTCGCACACACACATGCACATACATTAACGCATGCATGCTCCGGGCCCCTCCACAGCAGAATGAGCACACACTACCGGACTCAAACGAATATGATTCCGTTGGAGGGGCCTGATTCTTGATAATAGCTTTTCACACTTGAGAAGCACTTGATTCCTATTAGCACACACAGGGCGAGTTTTATTTTACGTACGTTATTCGAGGAGTCGGGGGCCTTCGGGATTTAACAATGTATGCATTTAGCATGTTTTGCATTCCGTGAGGATTAAACTAAACATGGGCCTCAATCCACTTCCTAGAAACCCCGCCCCCATAAGAAAAAAACAACAACATGTATTTGACTGATTTTAACCCTTTTAGGCGTTTTTTTTTTCCTGTTTGTTTTTATTTTATCATTTTATTTCATTAAAAAAACTCATAAACACTTATTACATCTATTCACTGATTACAGCGCGTGAAAGCCGCAAGCAGAACTGTCTCAGGACTTAAAAGGGGAGATATCCACATAAACATTAAGACCACGTTCCCGTTTTCAATGCATTTCCCAACCTTCATCAAATGCGCTCCCCCCTCGGGGTCTTATGCATCCACATAAATCAACAACACATTAATTCAATTTCATATTTTTGTCTTGACACATAAATAAGAGTGTGTTCCCTTTTTTCTCCACGCTATTTGATGGCAGCGTGATGACTCACATACATGCAAAAAGAGATAATAATTGCATACATATTGCCACCCCGGGGGACATATTAAAACAAACACAAAAAAAAGACAACAGGAGGAGGAAAAAAAAGCACGTCATAAGTTGTGAAAATGTGATAGTGCGGAAGTAAACAAACTGTGCTTTTTTTTTCTGTGACCATACTATGAGATGAATTGTTTGTGCTTCTGGTTCTTGGACTTTTTTTTTTTTTTTTCTTTGTTGTGTTGCATATTCATCATCAATGAGTCCTACAGGGGTAGGAGTAACGGCTCATATAGGGATTGTTTGGAGTCACTGCATCTAAATGAGCCTTCACAGTGACAGACTATCAGTCACCAAAATGAGACGTGTTAAAAACAGGCAAACCCAATCATTGGAGTAACTGTTGGCAAAGTATGTTTCTGAAAAACCACAGTAAAGACTTTTCCTTAGGTTCAGTTTTCACTGCATTTGTTTTCTTGGCACAGTGCTTACAGTGCTCATGCTCTGGTTAGGTTTAGGTGAACAGAAAACACTTGTTTAATGTTAGGAGAATGTCATGTTTCAGGTAAGTTGAGTTGCCACAAACACTACTGGAGTTGTCCCAATACCTCGTTAAATATATCCAGGGATGTTAGGCTGACAAATGTTAAGATGCAATGGCCCCTTGTTCACAAATATCCAGTGATGAGTGATGTCACACTTACAAAGCTGACACAAACTTGGCAGCCTTGCTCCCTCTAACTCCCCCACCATCCCCTCCATCTCCCGACACGGAAGTCAAATTATGAACTTGTACTGTGCACATGATAGACACATCAATATGGCAAGCACATATCTCTCCGTTTCAGAAATGTTAACTGCTAACATTTTATCCCAGTGACGGGTTGGAAGAAAAACACCTAAACTCATGCAAGTGACCACCAATACCAAGCCCGACTGTTTCTTCTTAAGTAAAATTGTGTTGTGCTGATGATAAAGTTTTTTTTCTTTTCTTTTTTTACTGGGGGCAAAGTTGCCCACTAAAGCAGTCGGCCATCAATTGACTGTATTCCCACTGGACAATCTCTCTCCACTTCAAGTAAAAGCAATGGCTGAACCTAATTAAATGATGTCTTGATCTTCGGCGGAATGGGATCATTTTGTTTTTCTGATCATCCTTCATGTTAATTAAACTGCCGAGGGGACAGAATGCCAGCGACCAGGCCAACGACAACCCCCTGGTGGCGCTTTGGCTATTTGGACGGCACTGATGTTATTGATTGAAGCTTTTTTAGGGGGGGGCAACGGCTGAGCAGCTTTCCAGCTCACAGCGATAAATGTACACTTTCAAACTTTAAAAGAGATTAAGCACATTGACACCCGAGAACAGTCGATTCAAATATGTGGATCTGAGAAAGAGAGACTGAAAGACAAAGTTTTGGATATTACCCGAGTTTCCCGTGTTGCATCCCCATATTTCTACATTAGCCAAGAAAAGACAGACTGAACACTGACTCTAGAGGAGCCTTTTCTTATTTTCCGTGGTCTCCATAGCAGAGGATGAGACAAAGGGTGTTTCACTTCACTACTTGATGCCGAAATCCCCCGCACTCTACCTTTAATGAGGGTAACTACAGTTCCTTAGGTCACCTGGGTGTTTCTTTAAGCCTACCTACAATTCGCCACGCTAAGCTTGACACACTCTTTTCATATTAGTACACACACACAATCCATCAAAAGTGCTAATGTCAACCAATAACAGAAGTGGTTACTTTTGACACTTCGGCCTGTTCAGCCTCAGCCCATGGATAAGTCACCAAACCGACTCACCTCCAGCTGCTGAGATTTTGGGTTTTTGGGGTCACAGAGGGAATTGTTTATCCTGTGGTTGTGCTTGACACAGCGCTGAGTTGTGTTCTGCGGCATGGGAAACGTCTGGCGCACCAGAGTCAGCCGGCCGATTGACTTCATGACTAACTCCTGCAAGTCGTAGTCGGAGATCTCCTGAGAGGGTGGGAGGAGGTGATGGGCGGGTGGTAGGGGGGTAGGTGGAGAAATGGGTCATGGAGAGAAGAGAAAAAGAAAAAAAAATCAATGTGAGGAACTCCATTATGTCATTTATTGCTGCAGAGGACTTGCAGCCAACAGTTTTGACAAGAAAAAAATACAAAGACAAGCAACCACAGCAAACAAAATTGGTTGGATACAAAGCTCATACAAGTCCCTGTAAAAAGAAAATGTTACTGATTTAAAATAATAAAAAAAACAACTTGTTTTGTATGCTTTACTCTTCCCATTATTACCACAGAATGCAGGGGAAAAAGACACTATCTCCATCATTGCAAAAATAGTTACTAGTTGTGAAAGGTGCTTGTCAGCAGATGGAGGGAGGGAGAGAGGAGAGTGAAAGCATGTCTGAGCGTGTGTGTCTGCATGTGTGTGCTTGTGTGCATGCATGTGTGTTTCCACGTACTCTGCATGTCCTTGCAAAACCTTGGGGAGGAATCATTGCTAATTTTAGCCCTAGGACACAATCTCTCTCTCTCCCTCGCTCCGTCCGCGGATCTCCATCCATCCTCCGCGAGTGCAGAGGGTCATGTGGTGACGAGATGAGAACTGACGTTTATCGTCCCTGGTGGAGGTAACACTGCCACCAACCGAGGCAGCCTTTGCTCCCTTTCCATAAGTGTGCAGTGATTGCCGGTGTTTGTCTGGGTTCGTGTGTGTGTGTGTGTGCATATGTTTTTATGAGATTATTTTTTAAGCCCCACGATCACACACACACAAACACACAAAAAAACCTTTTGATTCCGTTTCATTTGCACATGGCAGCTTGCACTTGACAGGATGGATGCGACTCCGCCTGCAGAGCATGCACATGCATAAAGAAGTCATCATAGGCACTTTATATTAGTGAGGGGTAATATTATAGGTACCGCCGGCTCATTGACTAATCTCAATGGATTTTATTTGAGTGTAATTAATGTTCATTAAGACCTGTGAATCCTCGTGGGATGTGATCAATGCCGATTAGAGGTAGTATTATACCGGCATCATTGCTATAGCTGTCCTCATATGCTTTAATTAGGTTGATGTATAGCCTCTCGCGCTATATGCACAAATATGCATTTGCCTTTTAAATCAAACTGACGCTGCCTTGGACATTTCAAAGCAGGCGTGTCAGATTCGATATATAAAATGCAAATTTTGAAGAAAATTGAAAGATGATGCTTTCACACTTTCTCCCCCCGTGATGTCAAATGTATTGATTTTCTTAAAATAGTGAGTTCTTATTCTACAATGCATCAAAATGATTGTAAAAAGATGATCCCTTGAGGAAGTATGAAATGGTTTTTCGCAGGTTTAACCTTGTGTGAATGCCCTGTGCTCTGAAGGACCTATTTTTCGAAACAGTTCAAGTAAGGAGCCTATTCGCTGGCATCTGGGGGTAAAACGTGGCAAAAATCCCAAACAGTTGCTTACATAAAAACCCTGAAGGGAACTGACTTACAAAGCCAACAAAAAAAAAGATGCAGGACAGAGGGAAAATGCTGAAAATTGCTAAAAAGGCAGATCTGTGGGCCAAAAGAGAATTAAGATTCACAGCGGGCAGTCAAGGGCATGCAGAGTACCCCACTCAAAAGATCCAGCTCCAGCTAATAGATGCACCGATGCACAGGCACACAAAAAAACAGACTTAAACAGAAAAGATCATTTTGAGATCCGACCTCTCATCTGCGTTTTTTTTTTTTGTCCATCTTTCATCCTTTGTTTTTATCCTTTCCGTTAGTCCCTCCGTCTCGGGGGGGACGGACACAACAGACTTCACCCGGTGTGACTTTCAGTGGTGGCGCGCTCTCAAAGCTGTTAGATTTGTTTGGTTTTTTTTAACAGCTGAGACTAACTGAATGTGTCACGTACATGCACATACTGACATGGAGAAACACACGGAGCCACACACGCTCTCACATACTGGCAGGGTCCTGGGAGGGAGACGAGGCCGCCGCGGGGTTGACATTCTCTTCACGTTATCAGACTGCTCTTTTTTTCCTGCCCGACTTCCCCTCAGGCCACTTCCTGTCAACCTTTCATTGGCCTTTTCAATCAAAGGGGGCCATAATAAAAAAACATGAGAACTCTCTCTTTGAGTCTAATCTGGTCAATTTTAATACATAATTATTTATTTTTTTTAAATCGCCGGAAATCATTTTGTTCGACCTTCACAACAAGTATGCGATAATTACCGCTGATTGCATTATAAGCAGCTCCAGAAAATCCATCATCACACTTAGCAGGCCTCATATCCGTCTGGTTTTCAGTGACCTATTCAATCATTCGGTCCTCGTCAGCATTTTATCATCAAAGTGTGAGTTTATCCACCTTTTTTTCCAAGCTGAACAATCGATCACAGAATAATTTAGTACCGAGAATGCATGAGTCTGCCCGAAACCACAAGCTTTTGTGAAGTTGGGACCCAGAAAAACAGCTAACCATCCACAGTGAATCACGAGTTGTTTACTCAATAAACTTGAAGTTTTCGGGTCCGCAGGCATCCCCATCAACCTCCACCCATCTCCTCTCTGTCCTTCCCTACATTACCCAAGAGCGCCAAATACTCCCTTTAGTGTTTTTTTTTNNTTTTGAAGATGAGAGTCAAAAACAACAACACATCCCTCATCCCAAATTCTTCTTGCTGCTTCTCCCCTGACCCCCGACACTTCGCCCTCCGCCCTCTCTCTCCTCAAGGCCTCACTTTTCTCTGCTTCTCACCAAATCCCTCCTTCTTCCTTCCTATCTGGATGAGGGGGGAAAAAAAGTCGGTGTTATCCGCCCCGCAGACCTTTCCTTACTGCTCAGATCAGTTCCCTCTTGTTTTGCTCACATTCAAAAGGTTCAAAGTTGTGAAAAACAAAACAAATCTGGAAGAATCACGCCTCATTTTGTTTATCAGACTTCGACTCTGTCACCCTCTCATTTCTGTGTCTTTTCACCCATGTTTAGGACGATTATGGACCGGGGGATCTGTTTTTAATTCAAATTCCCAGGCAGGGTGTGTCCTCTGATCCTCATTTACTTTGGAGTGGAGGGGAGGGATAGAGGGAGGGAAAGTGTTTGTGAGTGCAAACCCATGAAATGTTATAGCTAATTAGTGCATGCAGTGAGTACATACATACATACTGTATATTATATGGCAATGGATTATGTGGAGGACTATGTAGAAAAAGCGAATGGAATCTTTGTTGTGGCGATTGAAAACATTTAAATGAACTGGAAGAGCTAATGTAATAACAACCTTGACCAATGTGGGAAGAATCTGAACAGCTCCAAGAGAGCCTCTGAGCACAACAGTAGGTTTAGATGGCTGCAGTCATACTGGGCCACTTCCAGCTGTGCACAACTGTTAGCTCGTTCTGCCTCTGCAGGCATCTGTATCTGTAAATAAGAACGTTCTTTGAGTTAACCAAGATTGAGGCCTACGAAACGGTGTCACTGTGTACCTGCAGTATGTTTCTAAGAACAATAAATGACACTAAACAACACACATTCCGATTACTTGGACAATGGGTTTAAAAGGAGACACATTTTGCTAATTGTCCTTCTGTCTGAGGTGCTCAGTTTTGGCTCCTGTCTCTTTAAGGCCCCCCGCACAAATATCAAGGCTGCTCTGATAGGTCAGCTAACACACGCCTAAGCCGACAGCGCTTTCCGTGTATCCGGTCGGGTTGTTGCATTTTCAGCTTCCGGTTAGCTCCATTTCTACCGACATTATAGGCATACACTTGCAAATGTGACATAGTGACTTTTAGAAATCACGTTGTTTTTTGTTTTTTTAACTCTAAAGACCTTTTTGAATGCACAATAACGTATCCAACTCAGTAGAGGAAGAAAAAACAGGTGAAAAAGCGTGACAGATGCCCTTTAAAAAGTGTTTCATTAACCAAAGTTTTGTGTAATGTTCTTAGACCACGGACGACCGTATAATAGCTTCAGTCCTATTCGGCAAATTCAAAATCCCCGAAATTTCAGTTACATGGCTTTCATAGAGTTTCCACCCTGTGATGATGTATTAAGAGCCAATAATTTCAGAAAGGCCCTAATATCCTCTCATCTCATTACCATACACCCGTTCCCCTTGAGAGACAAAAGAGGCAGAAATAAAAACGGAGAGAGAAAGAGAATCGTGAAGAAGCGAGCGAGATCAAGAACGATTGCATGACAGAGAAAGAAAAAGAGCGTCGTGCAATGCAGAAGGGAGCACTGGAGTTATCCTAGCGAACTTAAGGGACAGACAGAGAGGGGAGAAGAGAAGCCATGAGTGTCCCTTATTATATCCCCTCCTCCTCATCCTCATCCTCTCATCCTGAGCAGAACGAAGGAGATGGGGAGAGGAAGGATGATCAATTATGAACTGTGAACTCCCCCTCAGTGGGGCTGTCTGACTGCTGGCTGTAGATAAAGCAGAGTTATGACAACCATACAGTGCCCCTTCATCCATAATAAACCACGGGGAGGGAGAGCTCCATTCGCACACAGGAATATTCATTCTCCAAAGAACCAGTGCGAGGAGACATTGCGTATGACAAAATGTTGCAGCCGCTCATCCATTTTAAACACCCTGCCGGAGGACTTCACACAGCCCGAGGTGGGACGATCGCGTCTACAACAGCACGTGACCATGTTTCAATCTCGATAAGCAGATTTAGGACGTTGTATAGTTAAAAAGAAGGAGTCTAAAGCTTTGTTTTGAGTCATTTGACGGCATCTGTGAATTTGAGCACAGTTTCGAGTAAAAAGCAAGATGCAAAAGGAAAAAGAAGGAGCCTGATCAAGCGTGGCTTTCTCACAAATACCTTACCAGGCTTAGCATGAACATGCATCCAACTTGACTTTAGCATGTTTCTCTTTTGAAACATCCCATTGTCCATTGGTCAGTATGGTGGAATGACCGTTTTTGGAGATCCCTTACTATTAAATACAACACAAATCTTATTTCCAAAAACTTCATGAAGTAGTACGTTTTCCAAAGAACTTCATCCTGTTTCACTCCGTTTCAACCACCACTTCTCTCTTCTCCTTCCTTCACTTCTGCTCTTTCTTCCACTCCATCTTCTCTCTCCTCCTAGCTGCCAATGTATTGACTTCTGCTATTCCAACCATCTCTCCTGTCCAAACTATTTTGGAGGGGATGACCAAAAAATCCTGCCCACGACATTCATGTTGAAAGCAGCTGGCTTGAATATCACCGACGAGCTATCTATTTATGTTTGGGATAATTTGGCAGTGTTTGTTTGCATTTGAAGCTCACGCGAGTCTTACTCGACTCGGATGCCATCTGAGAAACGCTTCAGAAACACTTTTCAGAAAAAGTCCCACAGCAGCAGCAGCACGGAGAGGAGAGACGTGAGAGAGTTTAGCCTCTTTTTCTGTTCTGCCTCTGACCCAGTCTGGTCTCCTCCCATCACACTCACTTTGCTCAACTATATTTTCAATGACAACTTAAACCGTGGCGTGACACTTTTTACATTTTTTTTTGAGGGGGCAAGCGAGCGTGAGACAGAGCCTGAGAGCGGAATGTCAGAAACATGAGAGTTGTCAGCACTTCAGTGAAAAGGGACCGCATGTGTGAGATGGCGGTACGCTTGAGAATGTATGTGTAAAGACACGCACTAATTGATTTGACTTTAACAACTCTTGCAGGATTAACACGAGCAGCTTCTACTGTCACCTTGCAGACTTTTGTTCCCTGAGCAGAAGTGGTCAGTCGCCGGCAACTCTCAAGAGAGAGCGTATCATATGATCGCCACGAGCCAGAGCAGCTACATGCCATTATAAGAAATGCAGAACAACTTAACGAGTGGAAGCGGCCCAGTACGACTGCAGCCATCTAAACCTACTGTTGTGCCAAGCGGCTCTCTTGGAGCTGTTGGATAGTTTCTCCTCTCCAGATTTTTTTTTCCCCCACATTGGTCGAAGAATCTGAATCAGAAACTTTTTCTGGCAATTCTGTTTTTCCCTTAGCCATTTAATTTGCTTTTCTTACATATTTCTCCTCATAATCCATTGCCATTATAATGTACAGCCTCACTGCATATGTGCTGTATTATAACTAAGTCTGAAGAGAGAAACGCTCACATAACATGTTGAATCAGTGGTAGACTGCTCGGAACGTCTTCACACTTTGCATCCCGTTTTTATCTAGAACTGTGGTAAAAGTAAGAACACACTCTTCTCTAAACCTCTGATATTGGTCCACTAGACTGCATTCTATCACTGATTACTCAGAGGCGGCAGGTACAAAGTGTTACAGGGCGACGTGCTAGTCGACAAACACGCAGGCCGTGGAGTGACATTTTAAACCTTCCGAAAAAGCTAAAGTAAAGCACAAGTGTCTGCGAGGGAGCCTGACAATGCCAGATGCTTAGCCAGGATGCAAAGCGATACGAAGGCAGTTTGTCAGACAATGACTTGTGAGTTTAGCCTATCGGGCAGCCGTGTAGTGGTAGACTGCTTGGTAGGCTGCTTGACATTGCCATCTGCCAAACAAAGTGTGCGTAGACGGTCTCTCAGGAAAGCGTAAGTGTTGGTGAGTGGGAAAAGTCTCTCGAGATATATTATGAAACACACATTATGGTGTGTCATTGGTTTCAATTAGCAGTAGAGACACGTTTAAGCAGCAGAGCAGTGCCTCTGTGAAGTCAGTAACTAATACAGAGGGGTTGTTCAGAGCAGATTCGTCCACATCTCTCTTTTTGCCTCCGACAAGTCTGCCATCCTCATTAAAGTGCAGGGGCGAGGCTCATTCTTTTCCCTCACTCCCCAGAAGTATTAGCATTTGAGAAAAATGCAAAAACAATACTGAGAGGTTGTCTGAGGCACTTGCGGGGATTGTAACAGTGTTACCGCGGCTCCTCGCCCATATTAAATATGAACAAAATAAGAGGCTCCATATGGCAAGACTGACATTCTAAAAGCGAACATCACAAAATAATGATTGGCTTTCCCGGAAGCATTAATGGATGTCATGCATACTAACATTTAGTTCAAACAGAAATACTTTCTTTGCATAACTGAGCAAGTAATGGGACTGCCGAGCCTCGTAGCATTCGGCGGCATCGCTGGTTATGACTTGAAAACGAAACAGAGAGAGTGAGAAACAACATTATACAAAAGCATCATGTACCAATTTAGG